>CM038679.1:118262537-118751442 GCA_021605205.1 Aegilops longissima | reverse complement strand
GGGAGGAAAGTAGAACTTGATGAGGTAACGGTACCTGCTCCCTTATTGGAAATTAGTTCATCACAGAAACCGGTTCCTGTGACACTTACACCAATTAGTGAGGAAGTTAATGATGATGATCATGAAATTTCAGATCAAGTTGTTACTGAACCTCGTAGGTCAACCAGTGTAAGATCCGCACCAGAGTGGTACGGTAATCCTGTTCTGGAGGTTATGTTACTAGACCATGATGAACCTACGAACTATGAAGAAGCGATGGTGAGCCCAGATTCCGCAAAATGGCTTGAGGCCATGAAATCTAAGATGGGATCCATGTATGAGAACAAAGTGTGGACTTTGGTTGACTTGCCCGATGATCGGCAAGCCATTGAGAATAAATGGATCTTCAAGAAGAAGACTGACGCTGACGGTAATATTACTGTCTATAAAGCTCGACTTGTTGCAAAAGGTTTTCGACAAGTTCAAGGGATTGACTACGATGAGACTTTCTCACTCGTAGCGATGCTTAAGTCTGTCCGAATCATGTTAGCAATTACCGCATTTTATGATTATGAAATTTGGCAAATGGATGTCAAAACTGCATTCCTGAATGGATTTCTGGAAGAAGAGTTGTATATGATGCAACCGGAAGGTTTTGTCGATCCAAAAGGAGCTAACAAAGTGTGCAAGCTCCAGCGATCCATTTATGGACTGGTGCAAGCCTCTCGGAGTTGGAATAAACGCTTTGATAGTGTGATCAAAGCATTTGTTTTTATACAGACTTTTGGAGAAGCCTGTATTTACAAGAAAGTGAGTGGGAGCTCTATAGCATTTCTGATATTATATGTGGATGACATATTGCTGATTGGAAATGATATAGAATTTCTGGATAGCATAAAGGGATACTTGAATAAGAGTTTTTCAATGAAGGACCTCGGTGAAGCTGCTTATATATTGGGCATCAAGATCTATAGAGATAGATCAAGACGCTTAATTGGACTTTCACAAAGCACATACCTTGACAAAGTTTTGAAGAAGTTCAAAATGGATCAAGCAAAGAAAGGGTTCTTGCCTGTGTTACAAGGTGTGAAGTTGAGTAAGACTCAATGCCCGACCACTGCAGAAGATATAGAGAAGATGAAAGATGTTCCCTATGCTTCAGCCATAGGCTCTATCATGTATGCAATGCTGTGTACCAGACCTGATGTGTGCCTTGCTATAAGTTTAGCAGGGAGGTACCAAAGTAATCCAGGAGTGGATCATCGGACAGCAGTCAAGAACATCCTGAAATACCTGAAAAGTACTAAGGATATGTTTCTCGTTTATGGAGGTGACAAAGAGCTAGTCGTAAATGGTTACGTCGATGCAAGCTTTGACACTGATCTGGACGATTCTAAATCACAAACCGGATACGTGTTTACATTGAACGGTGGAGCTGTTAGTTGGTGCAGTTCTAAACAAAGCATTGTGGCGGGATCTATGTGTGAAGCGGAGTACGTAGCTGCGTCGAAAGCAGCAAATGAAGGAGTCTGGATGAAGGAGTTCATATCCGATCTAGGTGGCATACCTAGTGCATCGGGTCCAATGAAAATCTTTTGTGACAATACTGGTGCAATTGCCTTGGCAAAGGAATCTAGATTTCACAAGAGAACCAAGCACATCAAGAGACGCTTCAATTCCATCCGGGATCTAGTCCAGGTGGGAGACATAGAAATTTGCAAGATACATACGGATCTGAATGCTGCAGACCCGTTGACTAAATCTCTTCCACGAGCAAAACATGATCAGCACCAAGGCTCCATGGGTGTTAGAATCATTACTGTGTAATCTAGATTATTGACTCTAGTGCAAGTGGGAGACTGAAGGAAATATGCCCTAGATGCAATAATAAAGTTATTATTTATTTCCTTATATCATGATAAATGTTTATTATTCATGCTAGAATTGTATTAACCAGAAACATAATACTTATGTGAATACATAGACAAACAGAGTGTCACTAGTATGCCTCTACTTGACTAGCTCGTTGATCAAAGATGGTTATGTTTCCTAGCCATTGACATGAGTTGTCATTTGATTAACGGGATCACATCATTAGGAGAATGATGTGATTGACTTGACCCATTCCGTTAGCTTAGTGCTCGATCGTTTAGTATGTTGCTATGGCTTTCTTCATGACTTATACATGTTCCTATGACTATGAGATTATGCAACTCCCGTTTACCGGAGGAACACTTTGTGTGCTACCAAACGTCACAACGTAACTGGGTGATTATAAAGGTGCTCTACAGGTGTCTCCAAAGGTACTTGTTGGGTCGGCGTATTTCGAGATTAGGATTTGTCACTCCGATTGTCGGAGAGGTATCTCTGGGCCCACTCGATAATGCACATCACTTAAGCCTTGCAAGCATTGCAACTAATGAGTTAGTTGCGGGATGATGTATTACGAACGAGTAAAGAGACTTGCCGGTAACGAGATTGAACTAGGTAATGAGATACTGACGATCGAATCTCGGGCAAGTAACATACCGATGACAAAGGGAACAATGTATGTTGTTATGCGGTTTGACCGATAAAGATCTTCGTAGAATATGTGGGAGCCAATATGAGCATCCAGGTTCCGCTATTGTTTATTGACCGGAGACGTGTCTCGGTCATGTCTACATAGTTCTCGAACCCGTAGGGTCCGCACGCTTAAAGTTTGAAGACGGTTATATTATGAGTTTATGTGATTTGATGTACCAAAGGTAGTTCGGAGTCCCGGATGTGATCACGGACATGACGAGGAGTCTCGAAATGGTCGAGACATGAAGACTGATATATTGGACGACTATATTCGGACACCGAATTGGTTCCGGGAGTTATCGAATATATACCGGAGTACCGGGGGTTACTGGAACCTCCCCCTTGAGAGGTTAATGGGCCTACATGGGCCTTAGTGGAGAAGAGGAGGGGCGGCGAGGGCAGGCCGCGCGCCCCCTCCCCCTCTAGTCCGAATTGGACAAGGAAGGGGGGCGGCGCCCCCTTTCCTTCCTCTCTCCCTCCTCCTTCCCCCCTTCTCCTGGCCGGCCGCCTCTCCCCCCTTGCTCCTTTATATACGGGGGCAGGGGGCACCCCATAGACACAACAATTCATCATTGATCTCTTAGCCATGTGTGGTGCCCCCCTCCACCAGAATCCACCTCGATAATATCGTAGCGGTGCTTAGGCGAAGCCCTGCGTCGGTAGAACATCATCATTGTCACCACGCCGTCGTGCTGACGAAACTCTCCCTCAAAGCTCGGTTGGATCGGAGTTCGAGGGACGTCATCGAGCTAAATGTGTGCTGAACTTGGAGGTGCCGTGTGTTCGGTACTTGATCCGTCGGATCATGAAGACGTACGACTACATCAACCTCGTTGTGCTAACGCTTCCGCTTTCGGTCTACGAGGGTACGTGGACACACTCTCCCCTCTCGTTGCTATGCATCACCATGATCATGTGTGTGCATAGGAAATTTTTTGAAATTACTACGTTCACCAACAGATATGAATGATCGAATCTCGGGCAAGTAACATACCAATGACAAAGGGAATGACGTATGCTTTCATTGTGATTTGACCGATAAAGATCTTCGTAGAATATGTAGGAACCAATATGAGCATCCAGGTTCCGTTGTTGGTTATTGATCAGAGATGTGTCTCGGTCATGTCTACATAGTTCTTGAACCCGTAGGGTCCGCACGCTTAGCGTTCTATGACGATTTGTATCATGAGTTATGTGTTTTGGTGACCAAAGATTGTTCGGAGTCCCAGATGAGATCACGGACATGACGAGGACTCTCGAAATGGTCGAGAGGTAAAGATTGATATATTGGACGATAGTATTCAGACACCGTAAGTGTTTCGGAATGAATCGGGTATGTATTGGAGTATCGGGGGGTTACCGGAACCCCTCGGGGGAAAGATATGGGGCATATGGGCCATAGGAGGGAGGCAAGGCAGCCCACAAGGGGTGCCCCCCCCCATGGGGAGTCCGAATTGGACTAGGGGAGGAGGTGCGGCCCCCCTTTCCTTCTCCTCCTCCCTCTCCTTCCCCTTTCCCCTTCCGGTAAAAGGAAAGGGGGGAATTGGACTAGGGGTCCAAGTGGGACTCCTCCCACTTGGCGCGCCCTGGGCCGGCCTCCTCCCCTCTCCCTTCTTTATATACGGGGCAGGGTGGTACCTCTAGACACATCAATTGTTCTTAGCCGTGTGCGGTGCCCCCCTCCACGGTTTACTCCTCCGGTCATATTGTCGTAGTGCTTAGGCGAAGCCCTGCGCAGATCACTTCACCATTACCGTCACCACGTCGTCGTGCTGATGAAACTCTCACTAGACACTTTGCTGGATCAACAGTTCGAGGGACGTCATCGAGCTGAACGTGTGCTGAACTCGGAGGTGTCGTATGTTTGTTACTTGATCGGTTGAATTGAGAAGACATTCGACTACATCAACCGCGTTAAACTAACGCTTCCTCTTTCGGTCTACGAGGGTACGTGGACACAGTCTTCCCCTCTCGTTGCTATGCATCTCCTAGATAGATCTAGCGTGTTCGTAGAATTTTTTTTGAAATTGCATGCTACGTTCCCAACAGAGGGGTGAGGAGAAACCTCTCTACTGTCTAGCTCTGTTGGCCGACAGGGAGAGAGAGGAAATGGGCGAGGTGGTGGGCTAGGCCCGCGTGGCCACTTACCTAATTTGACGGAAACACCATGGTGTGTGGCATCTCGGGTGGAGGAGGAAATGCCATGGACCCGGTGTTTCCCCCTTTGCACGTTAGATGGTCAACATGCAGGAGCTGATGGTGGGCGAGGGTCGAACGCCATTGACCGTGACCTCTCCCGCGCAACCAAAATGCCATGGTTGCTGGCCTTACCGAAAAAGATCAAATTCAAAATCAAAATGTAAGTAGGGTCAAATCGTGTTAATATTTAGTTAAAGGGTAGAAAACGGTGATCTTGGCCCATCCTGTGCCCGAATCCAGAAAACAAGTGTCCTCATGCTTGACAATGACACCATGAAACGCTGCTCACAAGGCGTGATAAGAGCATCTACAGCCGGCGCCCCAAACCCATCTCAAACACCCGGGCGGATGAACCAGTCACTAACCGGTCACAAAAAACCGACTCACCCGGGCGCCTCAAACCGGTCTCAAACGTCTGGGCTGTCCGGTGCCCCTCATATCCAGCCCAAATGTATGGCCTATATGGGGCGGCCCGAGTGTGTCCGCCACGTCGGAGCTGATAGACCCGGCCTACCACCGACCCCATGGCTATCCCACAAAAAAAACCAATCCGGCTCCTCGCTCGAAACCCTAGCTCACTCACTCTTCTCTCTCGCTTTGGCCTCTCCTCTCCCCTCTACGGTTCGAATCCAATCCGACGCAATGTCGAGCTCCAGCATCCACTCCGGTTCCGACCTCTACGTCGATGAGGAGCTGGTCGTCCGCATCGCCTTTGAGCGGTTCAAGGTGGACACCGGAGCAGCTCCGGATCTGCAGCGTCTCTGCAGCTCCCGCGCCGGTGCAACGCGGACTCCGGAGCTGGCCTCCCGGCCTCCGCGCAACTCGGCCAGGGTAGTGTAGTTCGCTCCACCCATGCGTCGTCCCCTTCACCCGCCATACGCTGCTCTGTGCGGGGAGCGGGGGGTGCTAGTGCCCGCGCCGCCTGCCCGCACACGCACTCTAGATTCGGAGGCGCGCGCCACCGCCGAGAGTGTAGCAGGCAAGGGAGATGGACGCGGCGGAACAGTCCATGTGCCGCTGCCGCGGGATGCTGGCGGAGCCCGATGAGGACAAGCGAATCATCACTTGGTCTACTGTTGGTCCCTCACGACGACGGAGACGGACGCTTGCTGCTTACGGCGGAAGAACGCGAAGGTGCTCTGACTTGCCATGGAGCAGTCAAAGCGCGAGACGAAGGAGGCAACTGTGGAGGCGGCTCGGCTCGCCAAGCTGAAGCGGCAGCAAGACAAGGCCGTCTGCGGGATGAAGGGGCTGATCATCTTCTCCGACTCCGACGACGGCGACGACCACAGCTCCACCTCGTCCTCCGACGACCAAAATCCTCCACCAGCCGCAGACGCCTATAGCTACGCCGGCGACCGGAAGGGGAAAGGCCCGGCGAGGAAGTCGTGAACACGCTCCTCCTCCTACGTTTATTATTGTTTTTTAGTTGTTGAAGTTAAGAACTTTTCCGGCGATGAACTCTGATGAGCTTTTGGATAATGTATAGTTCGTTTATGTGCAATTGGTTGACCTTTGATGCCAATTTTGTTGTGCGTTGTTTGATCACGTAGAGTGGCTCACGTTGCATACATAATATGGATATAGGATGCCGGTTATGAGGTGTACGGATGTGAAGAAAGAAATTTAAAATATGGCTGGTCAGTGTCCGCAGATGTTTGAGGGGTCGAATTTATTGTTCGTGGTTGTAGATGTTCTGACACCTCACGCACGAGTGAAGTACCTTGCGGCCACCAATGACTCAAGTTTGTCGTCCATCTTCTGCGGCCCCATGAGAAGACACTAGGAGTTCCTAGGGTATTAGTTGTTGTTTTTTCATTCTTAATTTCAATGTAAGTTTCATAAAAGAATCAAGTAAACTGCATAAAATCTTTAGTTACTTGCTTATACTTAACCGACATAAGTGCTCTGATTTAAACCTTCAATGTTATAAAGCCCATTGTCAGATCAAGCTGGCAAGAGTAAACTCTTACGTGACAAAAAAAAATGGAGAGAGAAGGCAACTGTGGCTAGTAATTAAGTTACACCTATGAAATAAAGATGCTATAAATGATAGTGTATTTTTAAGTAAAAGCTTCCAGCTGCTGCCTTCTGATATGTCATTTCGGATATTGATCATATAGCCTGTACTTTTCTCTGAAGTGCAAGGACGAAGGTTGCACTTGTGAGACGTGAAACGAGCTAGAGAAGTAAATGTACTGGGAGGGCATTCAAGGTTGCCAAGACATGTGGTAGTACGACCAAGCCGGTCAATGGAAGTGTTAGATGTGATGATTGCACGATGTATTGATTCGGTGCAATGTGCATGGTATATATAAGTATAAGGTGGGGCCTCTACCTCAATCTCTACAACAAACTAGAGAGGTGGGCCTAATGTACAAAAGACAATATACATGCACAAATATCCTACTCAACACCCCCCGCAGTCAAAGCGGCACCGCGGCTGACGCAAAGACTGGACCGGAACTCCTCAAATAACGTCGTAGGCAAGCCCTTGGTCATGATATCTGCAAATTGTTGGGAAGTAGGAACGTGTAAAACATGAATATGGCCAAGAGCCACCTGTTCCCGAACAAAATGAATATCCAACTCAATATGCTTGGTCCGTCGATGATGCACCGGGTTAGCGGAGAGGTAGACAGCCGAGACGTTGTCGCAGTAGACCACCGTGGCACGGTCAACAGGGCAAGACAGCTCTGAAGCAGTAGACGGCCAGGAACACTCAACAGCAGCGTTAGCCACAGACGATACTCAGCCTCAAAGATTGGAGCGAGACCGTAGGCTGCCGCTTGGACGACCGCGAGATAAGGGAGGGTCCAAGGTAGACACAATAGCCTGAGGTGGAGCGACGTGTGTCAGGGCAGCCCGCCCAGTCTGCATCGGAGTAGGCTGTGAGGGCGGTGTCGGCGGAGGCGTGAAGCGTGACTCAAGATCCATAGTGCCACAAACATAGCGGAGAATCAACTTGACAGCGGCCCAGTGAACATCCCGAGGAGCATGCATATGAAGACACACCTGTTGTACTGTATACTGGATCTCTGGCCGAGTCAAAGTGAGGTACTGGAGAGCACCAACAATAGACCGATAGAAAGCAGCATCCGAAGTAGGGGAACCATCTGTGGCAGAGAGCTTGGCCTTCGTATCAACAGGCGTGGCGGCAGGCTTGCAGTTAAGCATGCCAACGCGCTCCAGGAGCTCATGAGCGTACTTCTGCTGATGAAGAAAGAAGCCATCCGGACGGCGCACCACCTCAACACCGAGGAAGTAGTGCAGAGGAACCAAGTCCTTGATGGCGAACTCAGCACGAAGACGAGCCGTGAGCTGACTGAGAAGCCAGCCGTACATGCCGTCAGGATGATGTCGTCGACATATAGCAGCAAGTAGGCCGTGTCGGAGCCCTGTTGATAAACGAAGAGAGAAGCGTCCGACCGAGTGGAGCGGAACCCAAGCTGATGAAGAAACGCTGCAATGCGCTGGTACCAAGCGCGCGGAGCCTGCTTGAGTCCATACAAAGACCGCGAAAGCAGGCACACGTGGTCGGGAAGTGTTGGATCAACGAACCCGGTGGGCTGCTGGCAGAAGACCTGCTCCTCGAGGTGACCATGAAGGAAGGCGTTGGAGACGTCCATTTGGTGCACCGGCCAAGAACTGGAGACCGCAAGGTGGAGAACCGTGTGTATCGTGTCGGGCTTGACGACCGGAGCGAATGTGCCGGTGAAGTCGATGCCAGCACGCTGTCGGAATCCACGAACGACCCAGTGCGCTTTGTAGCGATCAAGGGTACCATCGGGACGGAGCTTATGTTTGAAGACCCACTTCTCGGGAATCACGTTGGCGTGCCGGGGACGGGGAACAAGCTGCCACGTCCGATTGCGCAACAGGGCATCAAACTCCTCTTGCATCGCAGCCATCCAGAGCGGGACACGAAGAGCGGCTCGAACGGAGGACGGCAACGGCGACGGCTCAGAGGTGGACGCCGCATGGACGTAGTCATCCAAGGTGTAGCGCGAGCTCGGGTGAAAAACACCCGTCTGGCGCGGGTGACCGGACCGCCACAAGCGTCGGTGGCGCCGGGCGCCGGGGGCCGCGGCACCGGGCGCCAACGTCGGGGCGCCAACGAGGACATGGAGCCAACGCCGGGCGCCGGGGGCCGCGGGCGCCAACGTCGGGGGCGCCGGCGCTGCTGCTGGAGGAGGCGCCGCATGCGGAGGGCGCGCCTCAAAGCCAGGGGCGGGCCAAGATAGGCGCGCGAGTGCCCTGTGAGAGGCGTCGAGGAGCCCACGTCACCAGTGGCGGGAGGAACAGCCGGGGGTACCTGGTGAAACAGAAACACATGCTCATCAAAGTAAACGTGCCGGGAGGTGAACACACGGTGGGAGACGGGATCGTAGCATCGATATCCCTTGGAGTTGGAGGGGTAGCTGATGAAGATGCAAGCGATAGATCGAGGTACAAGCTTGTGAGAAGCAGTGTCTGCAGTGCTGGGATAGCAAAGGCACCCAAAAATACGCAAGTCGTCATAAGACGGGGGCGTACCAAAGAGAAGATGGTGAGGTGCGTAGTTCCACCGTGGGCGGCAGGGTCTAATGTTAATAAGAAGTGATGTAGTGGCGAGTGCGTCCGGCCAGAAATGAGGCGGCACATTGGCATGAAACAAGAGCGTGCGAACGCAGTCATTCAGAGTTCGAAGGACGCGTTCGGCTCGACCGTTCTGCTGTGAAGTGTACGGGCATGTGAGGCGGAAAACTGTGCCGTGATGCGACAAAAAAGTGCGGAAAGCGAGGTTGTCGAACTCTTTTCCATTGTCCGTCTGAAGCGCAAGGATGGGACGCCCAAACTGCGTGCGGACATACGAGTAAAATGCCGTCAAGGTAGAGAATGCATCCGACTTTCTGCACAAAGGAAAAGTCCACACATAATGAGAATAATCATCAAGAATGACCAGATAATATAAATAGCCCGAGTTACTGGGAACCGGAGAAGTCCACACATCATTATGAATCAACTGAAAAGGAAAAGAAACACTGGTGGTGGAATTAGTAAACGGCAGGCGAACGTGTTTGCCGAGTCGACAGGCATGACAAGTGTGATCCTCGATCTTATTGCAACTGAAACTGAAACTCCTAAGAATATGACGAAGTGTGACGGGGTTGGGATGACCCAAGCGAGCGTGCCAGAGATCGATGCCAGCGGAGAGAGCAACCGGTGCGGTGGTGGTGGATGAAGGCGAGTGGACCGGATATAGCTCGTCGGGGCTGTCACATCGGTAAAGTACCATCCTGGTTCGAGCGTCTTTGACACAAAAACCAAGCTCGTCAAATTCAACTGTAACAGGATTTTCACGAGTGAAACAACTAACAGAAATGAGATTTTTAATAAAATGAGGTGACACAAGTATGTTAGACAAAGATAATGAAGTAGAACTAGAAGGAAAAGAAGTGTGACCAATGTGTGTGATAGGAGGTGTGGAACCGTCGCCGACAATGATGCGGCGGTCGGTGGAGACAGGAGTGAAGGAGGCAAGGTTACCAAAATGAGCAAACATGTGAGCCGTAGCACCGGTGTCCATGTACCGATCACCACCTCCAGTGTAGTTATTCGGCGTAGGAGCGGCATGCAGTGCGGGCGGGTCCCAGGGCGTCGGCGGCAGGGCCGGCGAGGGGGACGGAGACGCCATGGGGAGGCCGTAGCCGTCGCTCGGTTGCGGTAGTGGGTACTCTCCATATGGTATGGGTAGCAGCCCCGGCTGCGACTGCGGTGCCGGGTAGGCCAGATGGCCCGTTGAAAAAACCTGCTGGCCCGCTGACGACCCCCACCAGTATCCGGGAGACCCGCACATGGACGGAGCCCCATACGTAGGATTCCCGTACGTGGGAGCGGGCGCGGCAAACGCCCCGCGCAACAGCAAGGAGTCGACGGGCAGAGGCGGCGCCGACGGCGGGGCGACAACGGATTGGCTGGAGAGCGCCAGCGGTGGCAGGGCCGCGCCGTATGATGCCGGCAATGAAGCCGCGCCAGAGGGCCCATAGGGGGACTGGCCGAAGAGCGTCAGCGGCGGCGGGGCCGCGCTGTAGAACACCGGCAGCGGAGCCACACCAGAGGGCGCCGTCAGCGGGACGACAGAGGCGGCAGCGGACGGTCTGGTGGATGCCATCGGGCGGGCCCGGGTCGGGCGACTCGGCTGTTGCCGCGGCAGCGGCTTCAGGCGAGCGGGCGAGCGATGCGCGGCTGGCGGCTCGGTTGTGGGCGACGAGCGATGCGGCGAGCGAGCGAGCGAGTTGGCGGGTGGCTGGTGATGCGAGCGGCGGGAAGCGGCTGAGCGATCACAGCAGCTTGGCGATGGCAACAGGCGAGCGACGCGGGGCTAGCTACTCCAAATCGAATCTTCTTTCACGTGTACTAGTACTTTGAACGTAGGAGCACTTCTAGCCTGGATTGAACTAATCAATCAAACTAGCTCTCATACACAGCAGCACACAAGAATCGATCTGGATCGCCACAAGCACGGATCGTCCGTGGTATCGACGCGGGAGGCAGCAGGAGGTGGGAGCGGCGGTCGGGGCAGAGAGCGCGTGAACGGCGGCGGCTGGGTGGCAACAGCGGCGGCGACGGCGTGGAGGAGACGCGCGGCAGCGGCGGAAGGCTAAGCGGTGGCGGCGCGGAGGGCGCGCGAACGGCGGCGGTTAGGTGGCAGCGGCGGCGGGGCGGCGGCGGCGGCGGAAGGCTAGGGTTAGAACGCGGTTAACTGATACCATGTTAGATGTGATGATTGCACGATGTATTGATTCGATGCAATGTGCACGGTATATATGAGTACAAGGTGGGGCCTTTACCTCAATCTATACAACAAACTAGAGAGGTGGGCCTAATGTACAAAAGACAATATACATGCACAAATATCCTACTCAACAGAAAGCAATGCACGTAGTATTTACCTAAAAGTGGACCGTGCATCCAAATTAAGGCATTGTACAATGGGAGGTGCTTAGAGAGATGCTTAAAAAAATAAACCGGGTTTGTCTGAAGCACCGGTGCCTATTTCTATAGGAGAGACGCTTAGTTAAACGTCTATCCTGTACAAATAAACACCGGTGCTTAAGAAAAGCCTGGTTTATTTCTCTACGCACCTCCTATAAGCACCTCCCATTGTACAAGGCCTAAAGAGTACGTATTTATTAAGTAAAACCAGTGAACAGTTTATGCACATTTGCCTTTCCTAGATACTCCTTTGAGTAGAATCCTTTGAGCTGTCTCCTGTACATGCTGAGGCATTCAAGGTGCCAAGATTATCAAAGAAGTCATCCACAGCTGATGCATGACAATAACTGTACATGCAACGTATATACAATATATTTTTTAGTAGGGATTAGGGAGTATCTCAGAGTAGAATAGAAGCACAACAATAAGATAATATTTGTATTTTGCTAACTAACTTTGCAACATTTTCAATGCAGGGAGTGAGTACCATACTGAATAAAATTTGGCTATGTGAGTTGCAGAGTTTGTTTTTCAATATTATTTTTTTGTAATGAGGCAAAACATTTGACATTTCCATTGATTGAGAAGAGAGTTATCTAGTTAATTAGAGAAAAAAATGGACGAAAACCTAGATTACAAACCCCGCAAAGGGCACCCGCGGACATCCTGGCCACTAACAGACCATGACACAACCAACAACACAACCGGATCATCAACGCCAACCGAGAGCGTCATCGGCATCATCAATCGCACCTGATCAGAGGACTTCGAATTTCCCTTGGACAAGCACAAACTTACCAACCGCCAAGAGGTTGCACCGAAGAACAAAGCATAGCCAAATAGTCAACCGAAGTGTTGAGGACATGGCAGCTCCAATATTGCTGAAGAGTGAAAAAACATGATGCCATCATATTCTACTGAGTGCCGCATCCGTAGATTTCATGATATTCTGCACATGAAGTATCAGTGGTTTTTGTTTATTTTCAAATGTGTGAAAAATCTTGGTCCTAGTTCAGATCAATGCATGTGTTGTGTTACTACTTTGTTGTTTTCAAATGAATTGTTTTATGAGAAGTTCTGCAAGATCACATAGAATGTGAGAAAAGGTAATCTTGCTAAAAAACTGTGTGACCCTTAAGTTCCAAAGTTTAAAACACGAGGTCAAAAGGGGGAAGTTTCCTCCCTAAACTTTCGTTGTTAGGTAGCTGGGGAGATGTGAACCCATGTGGCTTAAGAGGAAACAAGATGCAGTTGCCATTGCGCTAGGAGGCTCTTCCCAAGTTCCGAAGTTTTTAGTCTATGTGACCACATCTCTTAAGTTATCAAAAGAAATGTTAGTTAGGTCAGTAGAGACCTTGAAGTCAAGGTTTGAGAAGATCTTTGCATTATGTGAACGCTAGAATTTCCACAATATGAGAAGAATGATGAACAAGGCAGCACAAGAGTGTTCCGCAACCATAAAATTGTTAATCTCAATGCGATATCTCGGGCTTCTGTTGTCGATTAAAAACTTGAAGCACATTCATTTCAAGCATCTGGAGGACAAAGCTGCAGGCAAGCTTGCGGCTTGGTGTGGCAAACAAGTGGCCAGATCGTTCTTGTGAAGATTGTGCTTACTGCCATTGCGATTTATCATCTAACATTGCTTGACGTGCCAATTGAGGTTAAAAAGAAGATTGATAATTTGAGATGACCTTATCTTTGGGCAGGATGTGATAAGGTAACTAGAGATAGGTGCAGAGTTAATTGAGAGCTGGTTTGTAAGCCCAAATCTTGTGGTGTTATGGGTATTCTTAATTTGTAGAAGTTCATCAGTATGTTTCGTGTTCGATGGATTTGGTATGAATGGACGGACCCCCCAAAGACTTGGCTTGGTTTTGGATCTCCATGTAATGATAATGATTATGACATCTTTGCGGTGGCCATCAAGGTAACGAGACAGAAACAAGGATTCTCCTTGGCTTGAGGACATTAGACCGAGAGACATCGCCCCCAAGATCTTCGGGTACTCTCGCAAGAAGAGTTGTTGGTTAGCAAGGCTCTACTGGATAACTCATGGGTCCATGAAATTGACACATACCTTGGCGTTTCCTTGGAACACATTCAGGAGTTCGCCGCCCTCTAGGAGAAGAATGCTAATATTCACATGTCCAAAGGAATTCAGGACACCATCACTTGGAAATTCACTTCAATGGGGAGTATTCTGTGTCCTTGGCGTACATGGTGCTATTTGCTAGGCTGACCTCCATGGCACTGTCCATAAGGTTGGCGCGTTTGGGCCCCCTAAATGCAAGTTCTTTGCCTAGCATCTCATAAAAGATCGTGTGTGTGTTTTTCTTTTTCGAAAAGGAGGAATGCCCCCTGCCTCTGCATCGAGCGATGCACACATCCATTTTATTATATTATTTCACAGAACCCAACAAAACAAATACATGGATCAACCCAAAGCCACCTTCCCGGTAATTACTCTCGCTACACCTACAATCTTGATGGTGTGCCCCGACTGCGCATAAATGCACGACATCTATTCCGGTTGCCTCATCAAGCCGAGAGCACCAACCGGTCTAGCTAGATCCTCTCCGCGCACCGCATGTGCACGCTCTAGGATCATCTGCCACCATCTTCTGCCGTCCAACCTTCTGGAGTGATCAACACATTCACCTCGCCAGGCCATACTACCGTCGACGCCACCATGGCGCCAGACAGTGCCACCAGAAATGATCATGTGTAGACGATATATAGATTTCTCCGCCGTGCTTGGGCTAATTTTGGGACGTGTCCACCATGTAAGCATGTCCAGGAGTCTGCTGTCCACCTCATTTGTCAATGCTGAGGGCGTGTTCGGTAGCTCTCCACAGCCTCAGAATCCTCAACTCCATAGCCCAAAACCATAGCCAGCTTCTCCTGAAAAATCCTGGAGTTCACAGATCGTTCGGCTCCTTAGCTTCTCGCTGGTTAGCGCTGGCTTGGGCTGGCAGCCCATTTGGCTTGGCTGCAGCCCAGCCCTCCCACGTTCTCACCTCTTGGCCCACCTTGATGCTTCTTCAACCTGCAGCACTGACGAACACGGTGTTTCCTGAAGCTGTCAATTTGCTATCAAATAGGGAGATAAAGGCCACGATTTGCCTAAACTTCAACACGTACTTTGTTGCCCACTTTGCTCCGAATCCATTCTATCAAATAGCACACTCTATCATTCAGTAATGGAAGAGATCGGAGTGCAGCACTGACGCCTAGCTACGAGCAGTGCGTGAGCCAGCACAGCCCAGCCCAGCGCGTGCGCAGACAACGCCACAACGCGGGCGGCGAGACCACTCTCCCCCACGCCCACTCTCGCGGGCGGCGCTCAACTGGGCCGCCAGGAACGCAGCCGCCAGGACGGAGCCGTCGATACGGGACAGAGAGAAGGACCTGGGTGTGGAATCATCCGGAGAGGCTCGAACTCCTGGCGGCAGAGCTAGGTCAGATCGGCCGAGAAGGAGGACATGCGCGAGCGTGTCGGCAGCGGTTGAGGAAGATAAGGGGAACGAGCGGCAGGGGAGGGAGAGGAGGGGAACAAGCACAGTCATGGGAGAGAAAAATCATTGCGAACCGGTACGCAAGTTCACTTGGCGGTGGCAATCGGGAGTAATTTCTGTCAACTCCCGCTCCTTCGATTTCTGGGAGCTCGGATGTTCCAACTCCACCGCTCCTCTGATTTTACACTACGCGAATAGCCAGCTTCCCACTTGTATAACCAGGATTTGGATCGTTCGGTCGGGCTTCCGACCTGGAGCTGAGGAGTTGCGGAGCGAGAGGGCTACCGAACACGCCCTGAGTATGGACGGAAGGCACCACTTTGTTTTGGCTCCATCATATCATGGATTCAGATTCGAGTCTGATGGCCTCTGTGAAGGAGTGGTGGATCAAGATGGCGAACTTCATGGGCCAAAATAAAAAGGCCATCACCTCTTTGGTAATGCTTGTTTTTTTCCGACAAAGGATGGATTTTATTGTCTTGAAATAAAGCATCAAGAGGATATAAGCACAATGAACACACTCGGCCTCTGTATAGTTAGGATGCACACCGCTAACATTAGCACACGCACACAAAAACACGTCAGCAATAACAAAGTCATAAGACCAAAGCTATAGATAGGTGAGGAAAAAGAAAAACCTA
Source organism: Aegilops longissima (assembly GCA_021605205.1). Classification (NCBI taxonomy): domain Eukaryota; kingdom Viridiplantae; phylum Streptophyta; class Magnoliopsida; order Poales; family Poaceae; genus Aegilops; species Aegilops longissima. Next base: position 118,735,562 of record CM038679.1, on the reverse strand, counting down.
AAACGATGTGATCTGCAATTTGGAAAGAGTGGAATGCCAGAGTCTTCCGCAATCTCAACGCCCCGATGATGTTGACTGTAACAAAGATCAAAGAGGAGGGCCGTTTGTGGGCTTTGGCGGGGCTACACACTTTGAGTATTGTAATTCCGTGAGAGTAATTTTGTTCTTTCCAAATTTCCCACTGAAATTCATGTGGTACCACTGAAATGACCAAAAAATTTGTACTGGAATGACTGAATTTTCGGTGAAATAAAGTTGCCTCCATAGGCCTGCTTCCGTAATAAAAACGATTTTATTAGAGCACATCTATAGCTCTTAAAGCTCAGTTAATTGATTGATGAACTTCCAGCCAAGAACCACATGTATGCTGCATGATCGCAGAGAGTGAGGGGGGGGGGGGGGCGCATTGACGAAGAGAGACTTCAAATTTGTTTGATTTCGCATCAATACAGTAGAGAAAAAAAACGCATGGACCTCTCGTTCCTCCACCTCCCTATATGAAGCGCATCAGAGCCCTCACAGCCAAATCACACTCCTTCCTCTGCCCATCGTCCCACCATTCAGGTTTCCATATCCATCAATTACTATCTATTATCATTTGTGTTCCCCTTGCAAACTCTTCTCCATATACGATACTATTTGATCTGTTGACATCTGCTGATCTTGCATCATGTCCGTGTCCACAGTGCGACCGAGGTGGCAAGCCATGAGCAGCGGCAACAACGGCGGCAGGAACGGGGGCCTGGAGCTCAACCTGAACCACTCGCCTCCACCGCCCCTGGGCGCAGCGGAGAGGATGGAGGTGGACGGCGGTCATGATGAAGACGACGACGACGACTACAGCAACGGCTCATCGTCGCCTAGCTCGTGTGTGTCGTCGGATGATAGCCGTGGCGACGGGGAGCCGTCCCCTATGGTGATCGGAGCGTGCGAGCGGTGCCTTTTGTACTGCATGGTGACCAAGGAGGAGTACCCCATCTGCATCAACTGCAAGCAGCCCTTCCTTGTGGACGTCCTCCCTGCCGGCGACGACAAGAAGCATGGCAAGCGCCAGTAAAGGAGGCGATCGAACTCAGTCGGTGTGCCCAGTGGATGCTCATAGCGATGGTTTAGCTCAGTTTTGGCGCACGGATCTTGGCGCGGGCTGAGGACTGAAAGCCGTTAGATTGTCCGGTGGCAAGTAGTAGCTTAGTAATAGTAGTAGTTAAGAGCGTTGCTATCTTACGCGCGCGCGTTTCAGCGGACAATTTTAGACAGCCCCTAATCTTTCCTGTTTTGATTAAATGAGGGGGAAAATTGCCACGCGCCCGGGCCCCCATCGTTGGAATCAGGGGCGGAGATAAGATTAGGATTCGAGCGCTCTAGCGGTCGGTCGCGTAGGAGTAAAACCGACTAGTTAATTCCCTTCATGATTCATGGCCCAGTCTGTGTTAATCAGTGTCTTCGATAGTTATTTCCTGTCATAAGTCAGCGCTTTTATATGTAAAAGCCCCTTAATAAAGGAGATTTTCTCTAGACAATGCAGTTTGTTTATTTTTTTTATTTTTTGTGGTGATAGTTTGTATATTCTTAGGCCCTTCCCAGTGCTCCACCGTGGATAGGTGCTAAGCATGTCACATAAGCGAAAAAATGACATGTCACAACATTTAAGAAGGGGAACAACACTTTGGTGACCCCAGAAAGAACCAATGCCAAGCGCGATAACCTAGGCAAACCACTTAGATGAAACAATTTGACCAATGCATGAAAGACTTTAGGTGCTAACTCATTAAATAAAGTGTGCTTAGCAACAACAAGTTAACCACCTATGCATTGAGAAGTTGAGATGCTAAGGTATTTAATGCACTTAGCACCTCATCTAAGGCTGGCCATAGTGGGGGTAACATAAGTAGTATCATGTACTTGGGACTGACGAACATGCTTATGTGGCAGACAATTAAAGAAGAGAGAGATGGTTTTAGTAACATACTCCCTCCTTTCCGGTTTATAGGGCTCAATTCAAAAATCTCACCAACCAAGGTAGATGGTGAGTGGTGGAGTACTTTTTGTAGTTTGCAAAAGCACCTAATTAATGCTCTTGTTTTCCTCAAAAAAATATGTTTATCAATGCATTAATTGTCATGCATGCATGTGACGCCCCCGTTTCAATCATACACTAATCATCCACGCAAATGTGTACGATCAAGATCAGGGACTCACGGGAAGATATCACAACACAACTCTAAAACATAAATAAGTCATACAAGCATCATAATACAAGCCAGGGCCTCGAGGGCTCGAATACAAGTGCTCGATCATAGACGAGTCAGCGGAAGCAACAATATCTGAGTACAGACATAAATTAAACAAGTTTGCCTTAAGAAGGCTAGCACAAATCGGGATACGAGATCGAAAGAGGCGCAGTCCTCTTGTCCAGGATCCTCCTAACTACTCTCGGTCGCCGCCGGCTGCACGTAGTAGTAGGCACCTCCGGGATAGTAGTCGTCATCGACGGTGGCGTCTGGCTCCTGGGCTCCAGCGTTTGGTCGCAGCAATCGAGTAGGGATAGGGGGAACAAGGGGGGAACAAGGCAACCGTGAGTACTCATCCAAAGTACTCGCAAGCAAGGAGCTACACTTCATATGCATGGATATATGTGTAAAGGGCCATATCGGTGGACCGAACTGCAGAATGCCGTAATAAGAGGGGATAGCTAATCTCGTCAAGACTACGCCTCGCAGCCTCCGCCTTGCAAATGTAGAAGAGAGTAGATCAAGTCCTCCAAGTAGCATCACATAGCAATAATCCTACCCGCGATCCCTCCTCGTATCCCCGAGAGAGCGACCACCGGGTTGTATCCGCACTTGGAAGGGTGTGTTTTATTAAGTATCCGGTTCTAGTTGTCATAAGGTCAAGGTACAACTCCAAGTCATCCTGCTATCAAGATCACGGCTATTCAATAGATTAACTTCCCTGCAGGTGCACCACATAACCCAACACGCTTGATCCCATTTGGCCGACACACTTTTACGGTCATGCCCGCCGCGAAGATCAACACGCCGCAGCCCCACCTAGGCATAACAGAGGTCAAGACGTCGGTCTAAACCTAAGCGCCTGTGGGTCAGGGCCCATCGCCTGAGCACACCTGACGCTATGCGTGGGCGGCGGAAGCGTACCTAGCCTAGTGGCGCTCGATCCAATCCGGCGCGCCGCTCGCCGACGTCACAAAATGCTTCGGCTGATACCACGACGCCGGGATACCCATAACTACTCCCACGTAGTTGGTTAGTGCGTATAGACCAAATGGCCAGACTCAGATCAAATACCCAGATCTCGTTAAACGTGTTAAGTATCCGCGAATGCCGACCAGGGCCAGGCCCACCTCTCACCCAGGTAGTCTCAACCTGCCCTTTCGCTCCGCCTCAAAGATCCACTCGCGGGTGCTCCACAAGCCGACCCGACTTTAATGTATCATGTATAAGTATATAGTAAATACCCGTGATCACCTCCCGAGTGATCACGGCCCGATAGTATAGCTCAGCAGACGGACAAGAATGTAGGGCCACAGATGGAAATACTAGCATCCTATACTAAGCATGTAGGATTACAGGTAAAGGTAACAACAGTAGTAGCAAGGACAGGCTATGCATCAGGATAGGTATAACGGAAAGCAAGAATATGCTACACTACTCTAATGCAAGCAGATAGAGTAGAATAGGCGATATATGGTGATCAAGGGGGCTTGCCTGGTTGCTCACGGCAAGAGAGGGGTCGCCAACTCCGTAGTCGTCTTTGGTAGCAAAGGCGTCGGTCTCGGTGTCTAGCGGAAGAAGAGGGGGAAGAAACAATGAATACAATGCAAACAGATGCATAACGGTGCATGACAAAGCAATGTGTGATGCTAGGCGTGCCCTAACGCGGTATGAGGTGATACCGGTGAAGGGGGAAAACATCCGGGAAAGTATTCCCGGTGTTTCGCTTTTAGACGAGGAACCTCGAGCGGAAAGTTGCGGTTCGGTATGCTAGGGGTGTGTGGCGGACGAACGGGCTGCGTATCCGGATTCGTCTCGTCATTCTGAGCAACTTTCATGTAGAAAGTATCTTCATCCGAGATACGGATTAAAAGATATGATTTTCTAAAGATTTAAATCATTTTCTGATTTTAATTATTTATTTAAATCCAACATTATCCAAAACAGTGAACGATGACGCAGGCATGACATCAGAGTGATGTCAGCAGGTCAACTGGTCGGTTGACCAGTCAAACCAGACAGGTGGTCCCAGTGGGACCCACATGTCATTGACAGGGGTACTAACAGAGTTTTAAAACTAACTAAATGGGTTAATTAGGGTGTGGGTCCCAGCAATGGTGAGCTTAAGGTTTCAATTAACTAATTTAATTAATTAGCAATTTATCTATTTGTTTTTATTTGTTTATGGCGTGCGGCCCGCATGTCAGTGGCTGTAGCTACCACGTCAGCGGAGTTGACCTTGGTCAACGGGACCAGCTGGGGCCCCTAGGCCCACAGGCAGTGACCCAGGGGTGGACCCCACGCATGCCACGTCAGCCGGCCGGCGTTTAGACGCCGGCGAGTCCGTTTTCGCTGCGGCGCGGCTCGGGAGGTGGCCGGAAATCACCTACAGGGCACCGTACGCCGAGTTTTCGGGCGCGTTTGAGAGCTACGGCTGCGCCGCATCCAACGGTGGTGATTGTGGTGGCGGTGACTGAACTGAAGCGCCGGCGAGCTCATCGCGACGGCCGAGTCGGGCGCGAGGAAACGGCGAGGCCTCAAATTTGCAAAAGAAAGGGGAGGCCAGGCGAGTCGTACGCGAGGCGGCGAACGCAACGGGCGCTGGCCCGTGACCATTTGGTCACCGGAGGCACGTCGGCGACGTGGTCCGCGGCGAAGCGTTCGGGTACTACGGCGACCACTAGCTAGGGCGCACGAGAGAGAGAGGAGGGAGCAGGGGCTCACCGAGCGGCGCACACGGTGGCCCTTAGGGGTTTAGTAGCTGCAGGGGCGCGGCCGGAGTCGGTGAGGGACGGCGGCGGAGTTTGTCGGAGCAGAGGAAGAAGAAGGCGGCGTCGGGGCGTTGCGGTGGCTCCGGTCTCCAACGGGATGCACCAGTCGAAGCAGCGGACGACGGCGGCCCTTGGAGACACCGTGGGGCGGCGAGGAGGGCACGGTGGCCGTGGCTAGGCCGGAGCCATGGCGACGGTGGCGCTCGGTTACGGAGGGGAACGAGGGGGAAGCATGGTGGATCTGAGGGGGGAGGCGCGGGGACCGAGGGGAGAGTGGGGCGAGTGGGAGCAGAGACCGAGGGGGGCGCGGCGTGGCGACCTTATCCCCTCGTCGTCGCCGGCGAGAGGGTGCGGCGGGACGCCCTGCTCGACCAGGTCGGGAACAGGAAGGAGGCGGCGGTTCGATGGATGGGCCGGTTAGTGGGCCGATGGCCCGTGGGGTTTGGGGGGTTTCGCCTAGGCGGTCGGTTGGTTAGCTTAAGCCGCGGTTGGCCCGGGGTTTGGGGGGGTTTACTTCCGCTTTCTTTCTTTCTTTTCTTTCTTTATTTCTTTTCTATTTTATTTCATTTTAAAGTATTTAGTCTTTTTCTAAAATGTGCTTACTTCCCCATAAATACCTATGCAATATTTGGCAACCCCCGAACATTTTTGTTTTGACTTTTGAAAACTTTGGGTGTTTGTCGCTAATTCATTTTTTGAATTTGCTATGTTTTTGAACTACCACTTAATTAGCAACCGTAACATAGATGACAAGGCATCATCAAGAGAGTTTTACTGTAGCCTAATTATCCGGGCGTTACAAATCTCCTCCACTACAAGAAATCTCGTCCCGAGATTTAGGAGGTAGAAGGAAAAAGTGCGGGATATTCATCACGCAGGTGATCCTCGCGTTCCCAGGTGGCCTCATCTTCGGAGTGGTGTGACCGCTGGACCTTGAGGAACTTGATCGCCTTCTGGCGTGTGCGGCATTCAGCTTGGTCGAGAATGCGGACCGGATGCTCTTTATAGGAGAGGTCCTGTTGCAATTCGAGCACTTCATGATCCACTGCTCGGATTGGGTCCTTGAAGCAGCGACGGAGCTGTGACACGTGGAACACATCGTGAACCTGAGAAAGGTTCGACGGAAGCTCCAGTTGATATGCCACTTTCCCACGCCTTTCCAGAATAGTGAATGGGCCAATATATCGAGGAGCTAGCTTGCCCTTGATCCCGAAGCGGTGAGAACCCTTCATTGGTGTAACGCGAAGATAGGCCTTTTCGCCAGGTTGATAGACCATGTCTTTATGATGACGGTCATAATTACTCTTTTGACGTGACTGAGCATTCTTGAGATTCTCGCGAATAATGCGGACTTGATCCTCGGCATGTTGGATAATATCCGGACCAAAGAGTGGACGTTCCCCAATTTCTGACCAGTTCAGAGGGGTTCGACACTTTCGTCCATATAACACTTCAAAGGGGGCCATCTTCAGACTAGCTTGATAGCTATTGTTATAAGAGAACTCAGCATATGGGAGAGATTCCTCCCATTTCTTGCCGAAGGAGATAACACAAGCTCGAAGCATGTCTTCGAGAACTTGGTTGACACGTTCAACTTGCCCTTGTGACTGCGGATGAAACGCAGAACTGAAAGATAAGTGAGTCCCCATAGCTTCTTGGAAACTTGCCTAGAATCTTGAAGTGAATAAGCTGCCACGGTCCGAACTGATAACCAGTGGAATACCGTGAAGTGAAACAATTCTGGACATGTAGAGAGTTGCAAGCTGACTAGCGAGGATCGCTTCTTTGACCGCCGAAAATGTGCAACTTTAGAAAGCCGGTCAATGACGACAAGAATAGAATCATTACCTTTTGCGATTTGGGAAATCCAAAGGATTTAAGTCCATTTCAACATGGTCCCATTTCCATTCATGAATAGAGATAGGTTGCGAGTTCCAAGAGGCCTTTGATGCTCGCTTTGATACGACGGCAAACGTCACACTCAGCAACATAGCGAGCAATGTCTTGCTTCATATTAGACCACCAGAATCTCTGACGGATGTCTTGGTACATCTTTGTACTACCAGGATGGATACATAGAGGCGTATCATGATCTTCTTTCATAACCTCCTGAGTCATATTCAGGTTTTCCTTCTTACACGGCACCACTAGGCGGCCTTTGAAGTACAAGGCGCCATCATCAGCAATAGTGAAGAATGAGGGCTTTCCTTCTTTGAGGTCGCGCTTAATCTTGTGGACTTCAGAGTCATATCCATGTATTGTCTTGATGGAGCTCACGAGATCGGGTTCGACAGCCGGGTATAGAGGAACCCAGGAAACAACACGGAGATTCATCTTGCGAGACTCCTCGAGAGGGGAGCGAGTGCACCGGAGGAACAATATGGAGGTTCAGCCTTCAATTCTTCAACGAGTGAGGGCTGAACTTTGTGAACTCGGAGGTGGTTGCGAGAAGACTTGCTGCTCAAGGCATCAGCCATTACATTAGCCTTGCTCGGTGTATAGGAAATACCCAAGTCAAAGTCCACAATCAGCCTCCATCCATCTCTGTGCGACGGAGGTTCAGTCTGGCTGAGTAAACAGATACTTCAGACTTTGGTGGTCAGTGAAGATCTCGCAACGATTACCGAGAAGGTAATGTCGCCACTGCTTCAGTGCATGAATGACAGCGGCAAGCTCGAGGTCGTGAACTGGGTAGTTCTCTTCGTGAGGGCACAATTGTCGAGAGGCATAGGCAATCACTTTGCGATCCTGCATTAGGACACAGCCTAATCCTTGACGGGAAGCGTCGCAGTAAATCACGAAGTCCTTCTTAGTATCGTGGAGCTAATCTTCGGGCAGAAGTCAACTTGTCTTTGAGTGCTGGAAGCTTTCCGACATTTGTCATCCATTGGAACTTGACGCCCTTATGCAACAAAGTTAGTCGAGGCACGGCAATCTTGGAGAAGTTCTCGATGAATCGACGACAATAGCTGGCGAGACCGAGAAAACTTCTGACTTGCTTGACATTCTTCGGAGGAGTCCAATCAAGAATAGCCTGAACTCGTTCAGGGTTGACGGCAATACCATCCTTAGAGATGACATGCCCGAGATAGGTCACTTCGGGAAGCCAGAATTCACATTTGGAGAACTTGGCGTATAGCCGATTCTCTCGTAGCTTTTCCAGCACAAGACGAAGATGTTCAGCATGCTCTTCTTCATTCTTGGAAAATACCAGGATATCATCCAGATAAACCACGACGAACTTGTCGAGGTAATCCATGAATATATAGTTCATCAGGCGAGAGAAGGTGGCTGGAGCATTTGGTTAATCCGAAAGACATGACGGTGTACTCGTATGAACCATAACGAGTCACAAATGCGGTCTTTGGGATATCCTCTTCACGTACACAGATCTGGTGGTAACCCAACCTCAAGTCGAGTTTAGAGAACACTGACGAACCAGCCAGTTGGTCATACAGATCATTGATCCGAGGAAGAGGATACTTATTCTGAATGGTAGCTTGGTTTATAGGGCGGTAGTCTTGGACCAATCGGTTTGTCCCATCCTTCTTCTTGACAAAGAGAGAAGGTGCTCCCCAAGGAGAGCAACTTGGGCGAATGAAACCACTGCCAAGAGACTTGTCGATTTCCTCCTTAAGCTCAAGGAGTTCATGCGGCGGCATCTTGTAGGGTCGCTATTATAGGAGTGGTGCCCGGTTTCAAGTCGATAACGAATTCGGCAGCTCTAGCAGGGGAATCCTCGGAGTTCTTCAGAAAGACGCCGAGGAATTCACGCACGACGGAATGTTTTCAATACCCTCGAGTGGTGCAGCGCTCAATGCATTCAAGGCATAAAGCCATGCCTCGGCATTTTGCACCGATGAGCTTGGTAAGTGACTATTTCATCGAAGGGTGTAGCAGATGGACGGTCTTAGTGGCGCAAACTATAGAAGCGATATCGCCTTTAACCAATTCATTCCCGAATGAGGTCAATGCTACAAGACTTCATGACGATGGGTGAGACAAGGAATTCCACCCTTCGATTTCAACGGGACGCTGTTGCAAATCATGGAGGTTCGACATTGGCCCGCAGGGTGTGTACTAATAGTGAAGCATCCATGTCCACACATTTAATGTCGTGCAAGCATGCAAAATCTTCCGACATGAATGAATGCGATGCACCAGATCGAATAAAACGGATGCAGTAATGAATTTACGAGGAGTGTACCCATCACAATGAGCGAGCTGGTCTTGAGCTTCGTTCAGATCAACGTGGTTGGCATGAACTCGACCATAAGGCTTGGCATTGTTGTTGCGGGGCTGGTTGCTTCCACGGCCAGTTGCTGGAAGGGCTAGTTGATTCTTGTTCTGGTTGCATTCCCTAGCACGGTGCCCGGTTGACCACACCAAGCACAAGCCATTGTTGGGAGTAGGAACAGGGAGCTTGGGGTGGTGGAGCTGGAAGCCTTGGCTGCCTAGTTGGAGGAGTAGGCGGACAAGGTGCAGATAGGTCTGCCTTTGGGCAGGTGCATTATCTGGCACATCTTGTTGGGAATCCATATCTTACGCTCGCAAGGATGGGCCAAGATGAGCCCGTGTCACGCTGTTAGAGCTCTGGTATTCCTGCGAGACCAGTTTCGACATTGATAGCTTTGTTCACCAAGGTGGCAAAATCAGCAAAGTCGTGCACTAGAAGTGCGAGCTTGATGTCGACTTGAAGGCCGTCACGGAACTTCTCCCCTCTGCGTGCATCGGTTGCAATGTCCTCTTGACAGATAGCAAGACAAGTCCAGAACTCCCACCGATAAGCTTCAACGGTCTTGTTGCCTTGGGTGAGGCTGCGGAACTCACGCTTCTTCGGTCCATGACTCCTTGAGGATGAAGCGGCACGGAAAGCAACTTAGAAGTCTGGCGGTGATGATTGTTCCAGGTGGCCGAATACGCTGTGGCTGTCCCACCATTGAGCTGCGGGTCCCTTCAGGAAGAAGGAAGCATAGGTGACATAGCTGGCAGGGGCTACATCAGCAGACTCCATCTCATAGGTGATGTCATGGAGCCAGTCATCAGCATCCAAGGGCTGGGTTGAGCTGCGGTACACACTTGGGTTGAGGCGCATGAAATCCTGCAGAGTTACTGTGTTTGGCTGTTGGTTTATATTGGGGCGAGGAAACTGAGCCATCATGTTTTCCATGAACTGGCGATTCATCTCAAGCTGTTGGATCATACCAGCCATGTACTCAGGCGGTGGTGGGAAGTTGCCACCACGACCACGACCAGCTGGTCTAACCATCCTGCTAATATATAACAGGGGTAGTTCAGCATTTGAGAAATTTGCAAAGGACAAGAATCATTCATGATGAAACATGCATAATGAAAGCAAAGACGATAGAAACTACATAGTAGTCGGCATATCATACAAAAGGGATCATGCATAGAGTTCGGTACCGAGTTCAAGACATAGACTAAGACATCATAGGCGGCACGCAGGCTCATGACGAATGCATCTAACACTTAACAAACAAGCCTACATCAGTCCCACGCGGTGCTGCTGGAGGTAGTCAGTAGCCTAAAAGCTGGTAGTGCGGCAATGATAGTCCTCCACGCCGCTGACACAGGGGCCATGGATACTCGTGCAGAACCCGGCGCTCGAGATGGTAGAAGAGGGCCAAGTCGGGAGAGTAGCCTCCCACATCCGCCATCCGACACCCCAGGGGCATCACGGTCTGGCTGGGTAGATCATGAACACGCAGCTCTCTGGATCGGACAAAGGGTGCAACAGCGTCGAGCACGGTAAAGGTGCCGACGGGTGGTGTACAACTCGTGGCGAAAGAGCTCGGTTAGCTCGATCCAGCCCATCGCATGCGTAACAAAGTTCGATGGTATAAGGGCTCTCGGGTGACAAATGGAGTAGGCAGCGGTGTAGTAACCTCCGCACCAACATCGGATGCGATAGCAATGTGCTGAAGGGGAGGTGTCCAACTCCGATACTCTCCACGAAGATGCGTCGAGCAGCATAAGCGCATCGTGGACTGCCATATTGATAGTCACCCCAACACCATGTGCGGTGTGCAGCAAGAGGTGGAGTCATACTCCCGAGAGTAGAGGTGGACGATGGCTCGATGCTGCTCTGGTTAAAGTCCCGGTACTCCTCAAAGACGGTGTACTCGGGTGCCAGCGATAACCCGATAGGTCATCATCTCTGCTAGCACCGCAGTGATCCCGAGGCACCAATGGTCGCCGTGTGGCGCACGACCTACCTCGTGGGTTCCATCTCGAAACAAAGATGTTTCAAAGGAGTCAAATGACAAAGTGGAAATTGATCAAAATACAATCCCAAGGAATAACTATGGCTTTATCCAACTTTGGGGTGAATGTGGTCACGGGATCCTAGTGTTAGTTAGTAAATTCGCTTAACCCGAGTAGAAGAGAGTTCAGATTCGGGGTAAAGGTCGAGGAGTAAAAGATCCTAGTACCACCCGATGGCGGCGTGGGCCCGTAAGGCACACAGCCAAGTTAGTAAAAGTTTTGCATTGTCTAGACTCGACTTGACCAAGTAGTGTGGAAGGGATTCCTACAGGCGATCGGCTCGATACCAACTTGTGACGCCCCGCTTCAATCGTACACTAATCATGCATGCAAATGTATGCGATCAAGATCGAGGACTCACGGAAGATATCACAACACAACTCTAAAACATAAATAAGTCATACAAGCATCATAATACAAGCCGGGGCCTCGAGGGCTCGAATACAAGTGCTCGATCATAGACGAGTCACGGAAGCAACAATATCTGAGTACATAAATTAAACAAGTTTGCCTTAAGAAGGCTAGCACAAACCGGGATACAAATCGAAGAGGCGCAGCCCTCCGCTCGATCCTCCTAACTACTCCCGGTCGCCGCCGGGCTGCACGTAGTAGTAGGCACCTCCGGGGTAGTATTCGTCATCGACGGTGGCGCCTGGCTCCTGGGCTCCATCGTATGGTCGCAGCAATCGAGTAGGGATAGGGGGAACAAGGGGGGAACAAGGCAACCGTGAGTACTCATCCAAAGTACTCGCAAGCAAGGAGCTATACTACATATGCAAGGATATATGTGTAAAGGGCCATATCGGTGGACCGAATCGCAGAATGCCGAATAAGAGGGGATAGCTAATCACGTCAAGACTACGCTCAGCAGCCTCCGCCTTGCAAAGATGTAGAAGAGAGTAGATCAAGGTCTCCAAGTAGCATCACATAGCAATAATCCTACCACATGATCCCTCCTCGTATCCACGAGAAAGAGCGACCACCGGTTGTATCCGCACTTGGAAGGGTGTGTTTTATTAAGTATCCGGTTCTAGTTGTCATAAGGTCAAGGTACAACTCCAAGTCGTCCTATTACCAAGATCACGGCTATTCAATAGATTAACTTCCTGCAGGGTGCACCACATAACGCAACACGCTTGATCCCATTTGGCCGGACACACTTTTACGGGTCATGCCCACCGCGGAAGATCAACACGCTGCAGCCCCACCTAGGCATAACAGAGAGGTCAAGACGCGGTCTAAACCTAAGCGCCAGGGTCCGGGCCCATTGCCTCGAGCACACCAAGACGCTATGCGTGGGCGGCGGAAGTCGACCCAGCCTAGTGGTGTTCCAGTCAATCCGGTAGCGCCCCGCTTCGATCCGACGTCACGAAATGCTTCGACCGATACCACGACGGGATACCCATAACTACTCCCACGTAGATGGTTAGTGCGATAGACCAAATGGCCGACTCGGATCAAATACCGGATCTCGTTAAGCGTGTTAAGTATCCGCGAACGCCGACCAGGCCAGGCCCACCTCTCACCCAGTAGTCTCAACCTGCCACTGTCGCTCGCCTCAAAGATCCACTCATGGGTGCTCCACAAGCCGACCGACTTTAGTCACCACATGTATCATGTATAAGTATATAGTAAATACCCGTGATCACCTCCCGAGTGATCACAGCCCGATAGTATAGCTCAGCAGATGGACAAGAATGTAGGGCCACAGATGGAAATACTAGCATCCTATACTAAGCATGTAGGATTACAGGTAAAGGTAACAACAGTAGTAGCAAGGACAAAGCTATGCATCGGGATAGGTATAACGGAAAGCAAGAACATGCTACACTACTCTAATGCAAGCGGTATAGAGTAGAATAGGCGATATCCGGTGATCAAGGGGGGCTTGCCTGGTTGCTCGGCAAGAGAGAGGGGTCGTCAACTCCGTGAGTCGTGATCTTGGTAGCAATGACATCGGTCTCGGTGTCTAGCGGAAGAAGAGGGGGAAGAAACAATGAATACAATGCAAAAAGATGCATAACGGTGCATGACAAAGCAATGTGTGATGCTAGGCGTGCCCTAACGCGGTATGAGGTGATACCGGTGAAGGGGGAAAACATCCGGGAAAGTATTCCCGGTGTTTCGCGTTTTCGGACAGAGGAACCGGAGGGGAAAGTTGCGGGTTCGGTATGCTAGGGGTGTGTGGCGGACGAACGGGCTGCGTATCCGGATTCGTCTCGTCGTTCTGAGCAACTTTCATGTAGAAAGTATCTTCATCCGAGATACGGATTAAAAGATATGATTTTCTAAAGATTTAAATCATTTTCTGATTTTAATTATTTATTTAAATCCAACATTATCCAAAACAGTGAACGATGACGCAGGCATGACATCAGAGTGATGTCAGCAGGTCAACTGGTCGGTTGACCAGTCAAACCAGACAGGTGGGCCCAGTGGGACCCACATGTCATTGACCGGGGTACTAACAGAGTTTTAAAACTAACTAAATGGGTTAATTAGGGTGTGGGTCCCAGCAGTCAGTGAGAGCTTAAGGTTTCAATTAACTAATTTAGTTAATTAGCAATTTATCTATTTGTTTTTATTTGTTTATGGCATGGGGCCCGCATGTCAGTGGTTGTAGCTGCCACGTCAGCAGAGTTGACCTTGGTCAACGGGACCAGCTGGGGCCCCTAGGCCCACAGGCAGTGACCCAGGGGGTGGACCCCACGCATGCCACGTCAGCCGGCCGGCGTTTAGACGCCGACGAGTCCGTTTTCGCGGCGGCGCGGCTCGTGAGGTGGCCGAAAATCACCTCTGGCACCGTCACGAAGTTTTAAATGCGCGTTTGAGCTACGGCTGCGCCGCGTCCAACGGTGGTGATTGTGGTGGCAGGGGTGACCGGAACCGAGCGCGGCGAGCTCATCGGCGGACGCCGGAGTCGGGCGCAGGAGGAAACGGCGAGGCCTCAAATTTGCGAAAGAAAGGGGAGGCCAGGCGAGTCGTACGCGAGGCGGCGAACGCAACGGGCGCTGGCCCGTGACCATTTGGTCACCGGAGGCACGTCGGCGACGTGGTCTATGGCGAAGCGTTCGGGTACTACGGCGACCACTAGCTAGGGCGCACGAGAGAGAGGAGGGCAGGGCTCACCGAAGGCGCCTACGGTGGCCCTTGGGGTTTAGTAGTTGCAGGGGCGCGGCCGGAGTCGGTGAGGGACGGCGGCGGAGTTTGTCGGAGAAGAGGAAGAAGAAGGCGGCGTCGGGGCGTTGCGGTGGCTCCGGTCTCCAACGGGATGCACCAGTCGAAGCAGCGGACGACGGCGGCCCTTGGAGACACCGTGGGGTGGCGAGGAGGGCACGGTGGCCGTGGCTAGGCCGGAGCCATGGCGATGGTGGCGCTCGGTTAGGGAGGGGAACGAGGGGGAAGCGCGGTGGATCTGAGGGGGGAGGCGCGGGGACCGAGGGGAGAGTGGGGCGAGTGGGAGCAGAGACCGAGGGGGGGCGCGGCGTGGCGACCTTATCCTCGCTCGTCGCGGCCAGAGAGGGTGCGGAGGGACGCCCTGTTCACCCGGTCTGGGAACAGGAAGGAGGCGGTTCGGCGGATGGGCAGTGGGTTAGTGGGCAGATGGCCCGAGGGGTTTGGGGGGGTTCAGCTAGGTCGGTCGGTTGGGTTAGCTGGGCGGTTGGCTGGGGTTTGGGGGGAGGTTTTACTTCCTCTTTCTTTCTTTCTTTTCTTTCTTTCTTTTCTTTCTTTCTTTTCCTTCTTTATTTCTTTTCTATTTTATTTCATTTTAAAGTATTTAGTCTTTTTCTAAAATGTGCTTACTTCCCCATAAATACCTATGCAATATTTGGCAACTCCCAAACATTTTTGTTTTGACTTTTGAAAACTTTGGGTGTTTGTCGCTAATTCATTTTTTGAATTTGCTATGTTTTTGAACTACCACTTAATTAGCAACCGTAACATAGATGACAAGGCATCATCAAGAGATTTTTACTGTAGCCTAATTATCCGGGCGTTACAATGCATGCATAAAGTACATGCATTGGTCAATTTTTTATTAATACTTGCATGCAACGATTTAATGCACCTTAAAATCTCAACATGTGATGGGAAACAACTAAATTGAGCCTTATAAAATGGAAAAACTAAAATTTTGAGATAAGCCCTATAAACCGGAAAGGAGGGAGTAGGTAGATACCGTACCATAATAAATGTGGTGCTAAGATGTGTCATGCATGGCAATAAATGAGACCACATATGATATTAATCTATGATACTATGCACTAGGCTCTCCCCTGCGCTCCCCCTCCCCTCCCCTGCTCCCGCCGGCGGCCACTCCGGCCCCGGCGTCCACCTGCCCCGTCGCCTTCCGCCAGGTTGCGGCGTCCACCTCCATGGCTTCTGGATCGGGGAGCCCGCCCTCCATCTCCGCCCCCCGCGGCGAGAGGACGGTGGTCTCAGGCCTGGGTCTGTCCGGCTCACCTGGCTCGGCCCGCTCTTCGTCGGCTGCGGGGCCTAGCCAGGAGGTGGAGATGCCGGCGGCTGCCGGCCCCTGGAGACGGAAGGGACCGTCCCGCAAGGCCATGTGGCACCGGCGCAAGGCGTTGCGCCGCCAGCAGGAGGCGGCCCGCCCTGGGTCGTCCTCGTCCTCGGAGCGGCGCCTGATCCCCGGATCTGTATGGCCTCTGCTTTCGCTGCTTCGGTGAGGGGCATCGCCGCCAGGACTGCACCAAGGAGTCGCTTTGCATCCGCTGCGGGCTTTCGGGGCATGTTTCTTCGCAGTGCTCGCGGCCGCGCAGCCCCATATCGGTGGACGAACTTCGCCGGGCCGTCATCGCCAAAGCTTCCAGGGACAGACCGGCAGCGCGGTCGGACCACGGCTGGGAGCGGCGAATGTTGGAGCCCAGGCAGAGCGCGCCCAGGGCGCCGCTCTCGCCGGTTGCGCCCAGTCGCCTTCCCATGCCGCCTCCCCTCCCGGTGGCCGAGACTCTGTCGGAGGTGTGCATCGTGCAGCGCTCGACGGGCATGGAGGATTTGGAGCGTCGCCTTCAACTTGCGGTGGTCGTATATGTCGGCGGTGCCCGGTCGCCTGCGTCGTGTGAGGAGGCTACGGTGACGCTGGCGTCGGACCTAGGCATCCCAAGGCATCATTTTTCGGTTCACAAGTTCTTCCCGGAGGATTTTCTCGTCGTTTTCGCTTCACATGAGCTCAGGAATAGGGCGCTGGCGCATCCGGTGGTGCCGAATCGGGGCGTGCAGCTCCACATCAAACCGTGGTTGCGCCAAGCCCAGGCGACGGCAAGGTGCATGAGGGTCCAGGCTGACATTATGATCGAGGGGGTGCCTTCCCACGCATGGACCAAGGAGACGGCGGCAGAACTGCTCGGCAGCTCTTGCCTGATCGATAGCCTGGCCCCGGAGACGGAGAATCGAGAGGATCTCTCTCTGTTCAAGTTGAGGGTGTGGTGTGTGGATTCTTATTTGGTTCCGGTCAGTCGCCAGCTCTGGGTGCCGGAGCCGGTGTCATTGGACCCGACGGAGCGGCGGCCAGCTTTCCGGCAGCTGTTGGAGTACCCCACGTTGATTCACATTGGTAGGCTCAGGGATTTCTCACCGCCAGAGATGTGGAGACGGAGTTCGGACGCAGACAGTGACAGTAAGCAGAGTGGTTTGCCGGATAGCTCACATGGATCGTTCGCTAGAGGTGACTGGGCTGTGCAATCATGGACGAGAGGTGTCCGAGATCGCCGTGGTTTGGATCGCTCAGGCAATTCTCCGGCGGCGGGTGGAGATGGCCGGTCGTACCAGTAGGTGCTCGTGGGGCAGGTGGGCCCGTCAGATTGGAGGCTACCTCCCATGATGTCGCCGGGTCGGAGGGGACCGAATCAGGAGGTGCCCAATCCGGTGGTGGCTAGTGAACAGATCAGGGCCCCCAACGGTCCACGGTGCAGCATGGTGGAGAGGCTAGAGTTGGTGGTGCAGGCGGTCGAAGAGGCGGCAGCTGGCGATGCGGAATTGGTCAAAAAGGGCGCTCAGGGCGCAGCAGAGGACAGGGATAATGTGAGGACGGATGGATGTGGATAGGATCAGTCCGGGCAGGTGGATAAGACGACGGCCTCAGATCCTGTGGTTTCTCCGGTTCCTGGTTCTATTCCCACAGCACTGGTTGTTGTCGGGCAGGAACAGGTGGACCCAGAGAGGGCTACGGTGACAGTAGGGTGTACCGTGGCTTTGGCTGCCTCGGATGCCACGGTCCAATCGGTGGAGCATGTGGGGTGCCTGATGGAGGGGGAGCAGGATCTTTTGCTCCCTTCGTCGACCCCGACGCATGGGGAGAAGATTTCTGCGGTAGGCGAGTCTACTCAGCAGACGGCGCAGCGGATCCCATCGCCTCGGGTCCCGGAGTTGGGTGCTTCTGCGGACGCGCAGGCGGATGGATGGGCTCCGATCCCTGAGCTGTGTGGGCCTGGGCGGCTTGTCCCCGCCCCATTGGGCACGGCCCCCCCAGGATGATCCGGTGGTGCCATGCACGGATGTGACTACGTACGAGGGTATAGCTGGCTCTGTTGCGCCTCGGTCGCTCGAGGTGGCGGATACTGTGCAATTTGATGTGTTACAAGAAAATTTCACGGCTAAAGAATTGGTGGCACTGGGCAACATCAAGTCCTTCTGTGCTGGGTTGCTCAAGAAATTAGCCCCACCGCTTCTTAAGGAAATTGAGGGTGCCCGTGGCGTTCGACCGGGCCAAGACCCTTTCACTCCGAGGCGCACGACTAGATCGGTGGTGAGCTCGGTTGGGGGAGGCAGAAAGACCAAAGCGACGGTGACACAGACAGTGCTTTTAAAGGCGTTGGGTGTGGCTAGCGAAGAGCTGGCAGTTTCGGATGACACATTAGGTCTACTCCGTTCTGTGTTTGATTCACCGCTTCAAGAGCAATAGCTGAAGGCGATCGCGGCAATCTTTGGGAAGGCCGTGCCTACCAATCTCTCGACCCAGTTGGAGTCTGCGGCTTTAGCAACTGTGTAGTTAGGCGCTGGTGTTGTTACGGACATGGAGCTTCGAGTTTCTATGTCGTGCAACCCTTTGGATGTGGTCTGTTGGAATGTGCGTGGCCTCAACAGCCATGTCAAGAAGAAGGCGCTGAGGGAGTTTGTAGATTCGTTGCGTGTGGCCATTGTTTGTATTGTGGAGTCTAAACTGGATCAGGTTGACCAGTACATTATTTTGCAATGCTTAGACCCATCGTATGATGGTTATGCGTATCTCCCGGCATCAGAAACTAGAGGAGGGATATTGGTGGGTTGGGACTCCTCATGTATCCAGCTTTCTAACTTCGCCTTTGATTCCTTCTCTCTGTCTGGTTATGTGGCGCCACGTGAAGGGAGTCCGTGGTGGTTGTCCGTTGTATATGGACCACAAGAGGATCACCTGAAACTTCAATTTCTACAGGAGTTGGCGGATAGAAGGATGCTATGCCCGGGGTCGTGGTTGGTGATGGGAGATTTCAACATGATCTTACATGCAAGGGATAAAAACAAATCGCTGCTGGATCGTAGGATGATGGGCAAGTTCAAGAGATTTGTGGATGATAACGCGCTTAAGGAATTGTTCCTGCATGGCAGAAAGTATACGTGGAGCAATGAGAGGGAGGTGCCAACCCTTACTAAGATAGACCGGGCATTTGTGTCTGTGGATTGGGAGCTTGATCACCCGGATAGCTTGTTACAAGCTCTCTCCACCGACTCATCTGATCACTGCCCGCTGTATCTCGCGTTGGAGGAGCGTATGGACAGGAAGAGAAGATTTCGTTTTGAGTTCTTCTGGACTAAGCTCGAGGGATATTTGGAGGTGGTTCATGAGGCTTGGATATGTGATCCCTCGATCGTGGAGCCGTTCCACCGGTTGGATGTGCTTTTGAGGAACACAGCCAGAGCGCTCACTTCTTGGGGCCAAAGGAAGATGGGGACTATCAAGCTGCAAATCGGGGTGGCGAGATTGGTCATTCTCCGACTTGATGCTGCTCAGGACTCGCGGCTACTTACCCCTAAGGAGAGATGGTTGCGTAACATGCTCAAGCAACTGGTTTTGGGGCCTGCTTCGCTTGAAAGGACGATCGCGAGACAAAGATCCAGGTTACGCTGGCTCGGGGAGGGGGATGCTAACACTAAGCTGTTCCACCTGGTTGCTAATGGAAGAAAGACTAAGAATTTCATTCCGGCCATTGTGGTGAATGGTCAGGTCATCACGGAGCAAAGTGGAAAGGAAGAGGCGTTTCTGCAGGCTTATAGAGAGTTGTTAGGAGTTTCATCTGCTAGAGAGCACACTCTGGACTTGGAGTTTCTCAACATTCAACCAGTTGAGCTTGCGGAGTTAGATCTCCCCTTCTCGAAGCAGGAAGTGTGGGCCACTATCAAAGACATGCCTTCAGACCGTGCCCCGGGTCCCGATGGTTTCATAGGAGTGTTCTTTCAAATAGCTTGGAGCATAATCAAGGTTGATGTGATGGCTGCACTCCACAAGTTGGTGCTGAATAATGGTCAGGGTTTTGGAAGACTTAATCAAGCCCTTATCACTCTCATTCCCAAAAACCCGGAAGCTTGCAGTGTAAATGACTTCAGGCCGATTAGCCTAGTCCATAGCATCCCTAAATTAGCATCCAAGCTGATGGCCAACCGGGTGTGTTTGTGGATGGGAGAGCTTGTGAACATCAACCAGTCGGCTTTCATTCGCGGTAGGAATCTCCATGATAACTTCCTGCTGGTGAGGCAAATGGCCAGAATATTACATCAAAGAAAAGCTAAGGGAGTCCTTCTCAAGTTGGATATTGCTTGAGCTTTCGATTCGCTGTCGTGGCCCTTCCTTTTCGAGGTGCTTCGCGCAAAAGGTTCTTCGGAGAGGTGGCTAGTGTGGCTGGCAACAATGCTCACATCGGCTAGCTCAAGGATTGTGGTGAACGGCCGTATGACAGACAAGTTCATGCATGCGTGTGGGCTTCGACAAGGGGATTCGATCTCACCGCTTCTGTTTGTCATCGCTATGGAGACTCTAACTGCTATCATCACAAAGGCGCATGAACTTAGAGTTCTGGAAAAGTTGAATGGATGCAAACCTTTGCAACGTCTTTCTCTCTACGCGGATGATGTGGTTCTCTTTATCAGACCGTCGAGGACAGACATTGCTTTCGTCAAGGAGGCATTGAGGATCTTTGGATTGGCATCGGGATTGAGGGTCAATTTTGCCAAGTCCTCGGTGATATTGATCCATGGAGAATTACAGGACGAAGAGCTAGTCAGGAATGCTTTGCGGTGGAAGATCGATCAACTCCCATGTAAATATTTGGGTCTCCAACTGAGTATCAAACAACTAACATGATCGGAGTGGCAGTTCTTGGTGGATGGAGCTCTCAAGATCCTACCGGGATGGCAAAGAGGACTGGTTACTCGTCCCGGGAGACTTATTCTGGTGAATCAAGTCATGAGAGCCAGGCCTACCCACCATCTAATTGTGGCTGAAACGCCTAAGTGGGCGATTGAGAAAGTGGACCAAGGTTGTAGAGCTTTCTTTTGGGCTGGTACGGATGCGGTCAGTGGTGGGAAGTGTGCAATCTCTTGGCAACGTGTATGTCACCCAAAACAGCTAGGTGGCCTCGGAGTTATGGATCTTGGTAAGCATGGGCTTGCCCTTCGGATGAGGTGGGAATGGCTTCGCAGAGTGGATGGGAATCGGCCGTGGCAAGGTTTAAATCTGGTCCCCGACAAGCAAGTCCAGTGCGCATTTAATAGCTTAGTGACTTGGGAGATTGGAGACGGCAAGAAGATCCTTTTTTGGAAACACAGATGGGTGCATGGCTATATGATCTCAGAGATTTCTCCTTTGTTGGTGTCCAAAGTGAAGACGAGGACGATCAACTCTAGGTTGGCCAGCGAGGGTCTATACCTACATGACTGGATCAAGGACATTCCAGAGTCGCTATCCAGGGAGGATCTCGCACAATTCATACACCTTTGGGAGATTCTCATGCAGTTTTTCATCAATCCAGAGAGTGGAGACAAAGCGGTGTGGGCGTGGCATGAGTCAGGGATATACTCTGCTGCTTCGGCATATAGGATGTGTTGTGAGGGAGGCATCAGATTTGCGCCAGCGGCTGCTATTTGGAAGAACGGGGCACCCCTAGCTTGCAAGATTTTCATGTGGCTAGCGATTCAATACCGGATCTGGACATCGGATAGAAGGCTTAGGCATGGCCTGCAAGAGACTGCTTCCCCTTGTTACTTGTGTGATCAGGAGGAGGACACAGTGGATCACCTCATGATACAGTGTGTCTTCGCGTGACAAGTGTGGTTCAAATGCTTCTCCACGGTGGGCGTCAATTCTGACCTGACCCCCATGCAGCACGATAGGCTTAACCAATGGTGGATGCGGTCGCGCAAGCAGATCAGCAGAGTGGACAAGAAGGGATTTGATGTGTTTGTCATGCTGACTTGCTGGACGTTGTGGAAGCAAAGGAACGCCAGGGTTTTCCAGTCGGGTCCCATTCTAGACGAGCACACTACGGCCAATCTTATTTTTCAGGAGCTGCATCTATGGAGGCTGTCGGGAGTAGTAGGAGTTCAACGGTTTTGTGAATAGTCCGCCTAGTGTTTTGGAGTGGTTGGGTGGGATCGCCGGCTTGTGACGATCTCCCATGAAATCTTGTACATAACTTTCTCCCTTCTATAAAGCTAAGGTACGCTCTTGGCGTACTCTCAAAAAAAAGATACTATGCACTATAGAGGTAGTACCATAGACTAGTAACATATGCATGTTACTAGTCTAAGTTACTCCCCACTATGACCAGCCTAAGGCTGGCCATAGTGGGGGTAACATAAGTAGTATCATGCACTTGGGAGTCGCAAACATGCTTATGTGACAGGCAATTAAAGAAGAGATAGATGGTTATAGTCACATAGGTAGATACCGTAACATAATAAATGTGATGCTACTATGTGTCATGCATGGCAATAAATGAGACCATCTATGATACTAATATATAATACTATGCACTATAGAGATAGTAACATAGACTAGTAACATATGCATGTTACTAGTCTAAGTTACTCCCCACTATGACCAGCCTAAGCACCTTTGCATTGAGAGGGGTCTAACTAGCCAGCTGCGCGCCCCTGCGTTGCTATGGAAACTGTGATGAACAATTGCAAATGACAAAATAAACAATTATGGTTATTCTTTACTAGCACATGTGCCCGTGCATTGCAACGGGAGATAAAATAGTATGTATTTAAAGTCCGTGAGAATTATATGTACAAGCAAAATCTTGTGTGCACACGAAAAAGGAACATTTAGCTTCTCGGTTTCGCCGCGTGTGAAGTAATCAATCCGCTATTTTTTTATTCATTGATCGAGGACACTTAAGAGTTCTGTCACGTCATCATACACCGGAGAAGGCTCATGAATTATTCAATCTACCCTTCCTTTTAATTGTTTCAATCGAGGGGATTTTAAGGTATGAAGTTTCTGAATATTCTAGAAACATAAACAATGTTTTAAATCCTAAAGAGTTTTTTGAAAATTATGTACACTTTTGAAAAACATGAAAAAAATATGAAAGAAACTTTTTTAAAATTCACAAACATTTTCTGAAAATACTAACTTTCTTATAAAAGCTTGAACATTATTCGAATTTATGGACATTTTTTAAATGAGAACATGTGTTGAAAATTCATAATATTTTTAGAAAATATGTATCTTTTATACACGAACATTATTTTTAATTTTGAATATTTCACTAAAACATGAATATTTTACAAATTTGAAGCATTTTTGAACTGCCATTTTCTTTTAGAAATCTCGAACAATTTTGAAAAACAATAATTTTTTATAAAAATTGGCATCTTTTACAAGTCCTGAATATTTTTCAAAGTAGCAACAAAATTTTGAAATCCTAAACATTTTCAAAATTTTGTTTTTTAATTTCTAACCATTTTTTAGAATTTTTAATTTACAAAATAAATTCTAAAAGAAAAATAAACTTGGAAGGAAAAAAGAGATAGGGAAAGGAGAATAAAAATAAAAGTAAAATACAGAAAAAGAAGGAAAATGGGCCAGCCCATCATTGGTTGTCCTATGCGAAACTCCGATTATTTGTTGCTTAGTGCGGAAAATAGAATTTTTCCAGCTGCGTGAGCAGAAAAATAAGTGGGCTGACTTCGATGGGCCACAGCGTGTGGCCCACGTACAAAATTCCTTTTCTAGCATACAAGCGCATAAAATTTAGTACCACCTGGCGTAGAAAAAATATTTTTTCCAACGGTGGACAGATGAAAAAATTAGCGAAACGCACCTTGCTTTATTAGTATGTATAGATGTATAGATTAATGATGGTTACATATCTATACCACTAATACTAATACTAATAAAATGAGAAGTGTTTCAACCACTCTAAATTCATACCCCCTCCCGGCCTTTGCCGTTGGGAGGGGTTCGTTTTTTCATACTCTTTTGAGTTTTGTTAGGATTTGTGTCCTGCTTAGAGAGGCGAGATGGCGAAGGCTCTCTGCATATGGAATAAAGTCCTTCCCGCCTTATCTCCGTCTCGATGGTGTTTCTAGCATCGTCGGAGGGCGTCTGGAGATTTGTCTCTGGCGGATCTTGCGAGATTCGGTCGGTGTTTGTCTTCGGTGGATCCACGTGGATCTTGTCTTCGTTCGTTTGTGTCCGTGTGTCTACATGTTGGATCCTTCTGATCTACGCTTCTCTTCATCGGCGGCGGATGTTGTTCTGGTGCGCTGGTCCTATGGGGCCTTAGCATGATGACTTTACGACTGTCTACTACAACAAGGTTTGCCTAGCTCCGATGAGGGAGAGGCGAAGACGGCGACGCGCCTTCAAATCGCTCCAGTGCTAGTAGTCGTTGCTAGGTGGTCTACGGACCTAGATATATATTTTACTTCTAGTGTTCATTGTACTACCTTGATAGTTGATGAATAGATCGAAAGTTGTTCTCGCAAACAAATTACAAGTGTTTGGACCACTCTAATTTCATACCCCCTCCGTCTCAAATTACTTGTCTTGGATTTGTCTGAATACGGATGTATCCGACATGTTTTAGTGTTACGTACATCCATATCTAGACAAATCTGTACCTATATATACCTACTAATAAACGCAATAGATATTTTTGGTTCCTCATGTCATTTTGTGAAAAACCCTCTGATGTTTCTAGTAATCATCCCGTAGTCCAGTCTTAAGTTAAATTTTTGCTTTCATGGAAACCGCCTGATGTTTCTGGTAATCAACCTGCAACCCATTTTAAGTTTTTTTTAACCTGATATTGGGTTAATCAACCCACATACATATCAAATATTTTTTCAATATCCATATCTTTTTAACCGCAACTCCAAACTTAACATGTTTTATATGGAATTTGATTAAAAATATGTAGAATTTGAATATGATGTTATTTTACATGTCAACCATTTAAAAAATATGTTTTAGGGTGCAAGCTTAATCAATAGCACATGATCCATCTTTTATTCATACTGGTGCCAATCCGGATTGAAAATGAACACCACAATAAATCTAGGATTGGAGACGAAAGAAGACATCTATAACTACGCGTGCACGCCTCTTCAATAAAAAAAATCTCATCTTATGCCAAGAGAGTCGCCTTAGGATTGACAACATTCAAACGCATTGTGATTGTGTTAGCACTGAGGCCACCGCCTTTGAGGGGAGGAGGATAAGTGGCAATACAGATGGGATGCCATGTGTTGAAATAAAAGACATGGACCTGTTGTGGTCTTGAGTTATGGTTATTGGGCTTGGGGAGTGGTCTTTTTTCTCCCCTTGTAACGTACGGGCTCTTTTGCTAGTCTAATAATAAAACAATTAATTTAGGATGAAGTTAATACATTTTTTGTCCATCCTCCCTTTTTCGTTCGTCTGCCCCCTCTCGCTGTGCACTTTGACCGATGTTATACCCCTCTACGACCAAAGTTATAGCCTTACAGTCCCAACGCCATGAGTGGGCTCTCAAATGGCCACCCAAGCTCTCGTAGCAAAGCCGTCTCACCTACACTCGGAGAGGGCAATTGTGTCATTATGCGGGATCGATCTCGCTACCTCTCAGTCAATACGTAAGGCTGCGACCAATTGAACTAAATTATCTTCATGTATTAGTCTCACAAGGCTTCTTTTCTTGAATACGCACAAGCATGCGTATCATATATTATAGAAGAAGAGTCAAACCAGCTGACACAACGCCTTTAGGAAATGTGCTATACCGAGAGGTTAACACCCACATCCACCATGACAACACCGACAAATAAATCACCTTGCCTAAACTCAAGCCAAACAATGGCGAATAGGATGGACACAGAGCACACATGTCGTGTCCTCGTACCGAACACCTCCGAGCACGACAAAAACCACATGACCAAATTAGATCAACGCACTCTCCACCCGTGGTGCCTAGGAGATCGACAAGTGGACATCAGAAGCTAGCCTGACTCGAAGGAGTCATAGATGAGGTGTCTATGATGGGATAATAGCGCCCTGGATGTTCATGCCCACGACAAAAATCCACGTGTGACACCCTGGCACCCCAAGACCTACCGCGGAGGCGAGCGAGGCAACCCACTCCAGCTGCTCCTTGGGAAGACACTCCAAGCACCTAGGCAACGCCTCCCAGAAGGGGACGCCGCCGCTGCCTGGTCGGGCGAACCAAGCCTGGGGTTTCCCCCCGTGCCATAAAAGGGAGATTTAAATGGCCGTAGCAACATCTCCAGGGAGGAGACGGCGCCCACAGGCGTCGGTGTTGCCCGCAGTCACGCACGGATTTCTCCTCAGACATGTCCATCACGTCTTTAGAGCGCAACAAAACGAAAGGGGGAAGTTGTCCCCTTGGGCCATCACCGTGAAGAGGGGGAGTCGGATGCCGTCGTGCAACGGGCGCGTCCACCATAGCCCTTGGTCATCGCATGGACAACCAACCACGAATCCTCCACAGGGAGATCAGGGGCTGCATCCACCCGCCACAACCCCACTGCCCACACGGTTAGGGAAAGCAGCGCCGTTGCCGGGACACCGCAGCTCGACCGGATCCAGCAGCGACACCCGACAAACCACCCCGTCGCACCTCCCCAAGGAGAAGAGGGAGACTCCACTGCAGCTGGGGTCGCCACCCCAGCGCACTGGCACAGTCCCGAGCGCTGCAGCTGCCACAAGGCATGTGCGGGCCAAGATCCACGCACCACCGGACTGCACCACCGCGCTCAGCCAAACAGGTGCACGCCGCCACCAGCACTCCACTTCGAAGCCGCAAACGCCATGCTGAGCACCACCTCACCACGAGGCCGTAGTCTCTGCACCGCCCGCAAGCACCTGAGCCCGACGCGTCGGCGCTCCCGCAAGGCGCCCCGTCGCCACCTCCCTTTGGGCAGCGCGAGCTTAACCGGTGGCTCTCTGATGGCGGTGAGATGAGGGGGAAGAGAGTGAGGGTTGGCGGTGGTGGCGGGATTTAAGGTTCCCCCGTGTCGCAAGAGGAGGGAGACACGGGTCCAATCGCGCCAATTAAAATACATGTGTAAAACTTGCAGCTACGTGGAAGCTACCTGCTGGATGGATCCCGCATGGGGCGTTAGAGAACACACGCACACTAATCAGCCAAGGACTTCGTATTTCAGAAAATTGGAACTCGTGTGATTAGAGGGCACACGACCACCACCGGCTAATTGGTACGGTGTTGGGTTGTGGGCAAGTTGGTGGTGGAGTTTCAGAGTTGCCTGGAGTCAGCACTATTATTTATTTTTTGTTTTTCTTCTCTTTTTGGGCCTTTGCGCGATTGTCCCTTTTCAAATCGTGTGCTTTTCGACCTTGTTTCCCTCATAAAAAGGGTCATTTACTATTTTTGTTTTCTTCTTAAAGAATTGGGCAGAGCTTGTGCCTTTCTCCCATAAAAAAATCCCCAAATAGTATGAAGTTGACTTACGGCCGTGGTTTCATTGTCTTTTCCTGGTAGCCTGGGCACTACAAGAAATATGTCAACTAGTGACCTTCTGTCAGTGACCCTGGAAGAATTGGTCATAGATCTATGACCATTTCAGACCAATTGGTCAAAAGCTGTTCGAGGGGCTCCAAACTCTAAACCATTGCGACCATTTTGGTCGAAGGTCGTAATTTCCTTACGAAAAAGGTCATAAAGCAAACAGCGCTAGTCCGCTGCCTTATTTCTAGTTGTTAACGACCAATATAGATGGTCATAGCCTTGTAAATTGTGGTGGGTTGCTATGACTAGGCGCCACCTCATCAGTTTTGCCTATGTGTCATGTCCATGTGGCAGTTTTGCCCTAGGTTGTGAAGCAACCTATATTTCTATCATTCCCAAAATTCCCAAAAAATCTCATAAATTCTTTGGGTCATATCTTCGTCAAATATGTAAAACATTCCTTGCCTAGTTCAAAAATAATTCAAAATATTCATTTTCCTATTCTGTTCAGAGCAGCAATTTGTGAAGGAAGTACCACTTTGGCATGTCTAAATGGTATCCATTTTCTCTGATGCTTTCCTATGCCCAAATAACCATCCTCCACCAAATGCCAGCTCAATCCATTCATTATTTTGAGCCCAGCTTCAACATTCGTATTTATGTCCAAGTGTGGTAGTTTGTAAAGAAAGTACCACCTAGGCTCCTCCTTTTGAGGTGAAAATTTGTGAAGATGGTCTTCTTAGTAACTGATCATCCTCAGCCAAAACTCACGTCCATTAGCCATGTGCATTTCCCGCATCAAAATCAAACACTTGGCTGCTTATTCATGTTTGAGCATCGATCGGTCTCCTCATGAGAATCTTATGTTGTGATTTTCTTCCTAGCACCTACCGGGAGTGCCCAACCCACTAGACATGCCTAGGCCGCCCAGAACACATGCCAGCGCCTCGGTCACGCGGTGACCACGCTGCGAGCATCTTGAGCTTACGTGCTCTAGAGTTGGGGCCCTCGGCCACCGTCCAAACCTCGATGTCTCGCCATCAAACCATGTATTTCTGATTAAATAGATACTTATTTACCTAGAAATTATTTTTGGAAAAAATAAAGAGCAAACTATGAGGCATTGCAGTTTAAATTTGACCCTTCAAGCTGAATCGACGGAATTTGTCTTTTTCACCAGAGGTGGATCAAAAATTTTGACACCCAACCATTTTGTCAATTGTGCATTATATATGGCCTAGTATTTTATTAAATTGATTAGGTTCAATTTTGCAACAATTATTTGGTAGTTCCTTCACAAAAAACCCTCCTTTTGGGCACTCGTAAAATGAAAAATGAATTTTCTGTGCAAAGAAAATGAAAACTTCCTTAGGCAACATTGTTTGGAATTCCAAGATGCACCCTCGTGCAAAATATAAGATCATTTGAACAAACTATGCCATGAATGTGGCCATAAGATTGATCATTTGGCTTGAAAGCCATGAATCTTCACGCATGATAGCTCATTTCTGAGAACACTTTTTAAAAATAATTACCGTATTACAAGTTTATTATTTTTCCTGGAAACTTGGTCACATATAATGACACAATCCGAAGGTTTTCCAATTTTTTAATTTTTTTATTTTATATGCCCGTTTCAAAATGCGGTCAAAACGGCGGGCTTGACCGTTCCTAGCTAGTGGTTGAATCTTGGAATTTTTTTGGTGTTTCTATGATTAAATAGATACTTATGTACCTAGAAATGATTTTTTTTTTAAATAAAGAGCAAACTATGAGGCAGCTACAGTTCAAATTTGACCCGTTTCCAGCTCAATCGACGGGAATTTGTCTTTTTCACCAGAGGTGGATCAAAACTTTTTCCACCCAACCATTTTGTCAATTGTGCATTATATATGGCCTAGTATTTTATAAAATTGATTAGGTCCAATTTTGCAACAATTATTTGGTAGTTCCTTCACACAAAAAAACCCTCCTTTTGGGCACTCGGAAAATGAAAAATGAATTTTCCGTGCAAAGAAAATGAAAACTTCCTTAGGCAACATTGTTTGGAATTCCAAGATACACCCTCGTGCACAATATGAGATCATTTGAACAAACTATGCCATGAATGTGACCATAAGATTGATCATTTGGCTTGAAAGCAATGAATCTTTAGAGATGATAGCTCATTTCTGAGAACACTTTTTAAAAATAATTGTCGTATTACAAGTTTGTTATTTTTCCTGGGAACTTGGCCACATATAATGACACAATGCGAAGGTTTCCCAATTTTTTGATTTTTTTTGAATTTTTTATGCCCGTTTCAAAATGCGGTCAAAATGGGGGGAATGGTCGTTCCTAGCTAGTGGTTGAATCTTGAAATTTTTTTGGAGTTTCTCTGATTAAATAGATACTTTTGTACCTATAAATGATTTTTGTAAAAAATAAATAGCAAACTATGAGGCATCCATGAGTTCAAATTTGACCCGCTTCCAAATTGAATCGTGAAAATTTGTCTTTTTCACCGAGGTGGATCAAAACTTTTTACACCCAACAATTTGGTAAATTCTGCATTAAATATGGCCTAGTATTTTAGAAAAATGGTTTGGTCCAATTTTGCAACAAATATATTATAGGTCCTTCACAAAAAAACTCAGTTTGGACACTCGAAAAATGGAATATTGATTTTTTAGTGCAAAGGAAATAAAACTCCCTTTGTCAATATTGTTTGCAAATCCATGATGTAAACTTGTGCAAAATATGATATCATTTGAACAAATATTTGATAGGACTTTCACAAAATACTCATTTTGAGCACTTTGAAAAATGGAATGAAATTTTTATCTTGAATCGATCACGACCAATTTATATTGGTCATAAGGTCATCAAATGGTTTGCTTCGTTACGATTGGACCATGAGCATATCACACGGATCACGCATCAACCACCGTCGGATGCTTCCCGATCCAACGCCCAAACCACCCGAGCTGAAACCCTAGGTCTGTCCTCATGGACATTTTCCACCCACCCCCCACCCCGCCTCCATTCTTTCTTTCTTTCTCTCCTCCCCCTCGGATCCTCTCCCTCTCCCCGTGCAAATAACCCTAGCCCCTCTCTCCCCGACACCACTCCTCCTCCCTTCCAGATCACACCGCCACCTCCTCCTTTCTAGATCGCCACCTCCACCTCCCTCCAGGGCGAGGCTCCCGACGTCCATGGCCTCCCCACGCCCTTCTCCCCATGAGCCCTCTCTCTCTCCCTCATGACTCCTCTACTCCACTCGATTCCAGCGAGTTGAGGCGGCTCGCGCCCGCAAAGACACCCCGGCTTCAGTAAGCAAGTTTTTGCTCGGCTGTGGCGTGGATCGAGACCGACGGATGGGTTTGGTTCCTTCCTTACTCTGGGCGGTGTTGTGCTTGGCCG
The DNA here is from genome assembly GCA_021605205.1 of Aegilops longissima. Taxonomy (NCBI): domain Eukaryota; kingdom Viridiplantae; phylum Streptophyta; class Magnoliopsida; order Poales; family Poaceae; genus Aegilops; species Aegilops longissima. The sequence continues at coordinate 118,704,905 of CM038679.1, read as the reverse complement.
GTGGCGGCTGATGCTGTCGCTGGCAGCATGGCGCGTCGCTGCTGGCGAGGCGGCGCTTGGTGCCGGAAGCACGTCGGAGGGTCACGGAGTCTGGGCTGTGGGGGCGACAAGACGCTCAACACGGCGGCGTTCGCCCGAGCGGTGGCGGACTGGCAGGCGCTGGCCACCGTGGCGCGCGGCGCTAGTGGTGCCGGCGGGCGGTGGCTCACGGGCCCTTCAACCTCACCAGCCACTTCACCTCTTCCTCCATCGCGCGCCGAGATCCTCGCATCACAGTGCGCCCCTCTTCTTCAGTTACCCGTGGGATTAATTAGCGGCAGTAATTGCTACATACGTACTTACTGTGGCACGATGCGGGGTGGGGGGCTACTGGCGACGGACGGGACGGCACGGGGCCGGTGCTAAGTCACTTGGCCGCTTGCGTAGGGAGGTTCGTCCAAGAAAGGAGTGGGCAGCGGCTACTGGTTTGGGGGTCCCCTGCCATGCATCGCCATGACCTGTAAACTTGAGGAGAAGTTACATGATAATTCACTTCGGGCTGGTTGTTTTATAACTTACACCAATATATTGCAACCGATTGGACCTTCACATGTGTTTTTTCAAGTAGTATTCGTTTGTTGGCAGTACTGCAGTCTGTTAATTTTGTCCTCTATCAAAGTTGCCTCACGAACAGTTAATTTCTAGTAATTATTTGAGGAGAAGTTAATTCGTTAGTAGCTGATTTGGAGCATGCACTTAATAATTACCTGATGTTCTTCGAATCACACTCGATTCAATTATATGTGTTGCTTCAAATTGGTTGGTTGAAGTTTGACATTGTACTTCGTTAACTCCCTTAGCTGTTTTGGATGTCAGAGTGAACTGAGAAGAAAATCAACCAGAACTCAGGACAAGTATGGGCTGAGAAACCATCAAATCTCTTTCTCTTTTGTTGCCTCCACTATGTGTAGGAGTCAAGGATATCTGTTTCATAAAAGAAATCGAAGATCATCTGTACACACTCCCTCCGTTCACTTTTGTAAGACCGTTTAGACATTTAAGACAACACCCAAATGTTGGTAAGCGCCTGATGCATACAACTTTAGTCTGTAAGGAGGGGCTAATAGCATATACGTACTTACGGATGGTTGTTGTAGTTTGAAGATACTTTCAGGGTGCATGAGTGTTAGGTTGTTAACTTGTTCCAGAGTTCCGATCACTCTATATCTCTAGCCGTTCATGATGTATGTCTCTGTTTTTCTGGATACAGGGATTTTCTTTACAGTGCTGGGCGTAGTGATGTTCATCCCTGGGTTCTACTACACAAGAATAGTGTATTATGCTTACAAAGGGTACCAGGGCTTCTCTTTTGCCAACATCCCTCCCATCTGAAATGATCTGCTGTAATGACGGGCACGGGCAACAAAGCAGATAATATTACATTACTTTACTAAACTGCTCTTTTTATCCTGTAGATTAAATTTCATTGTTTAAGAGGTCCTGTTCTTTGCTTTTATCTATTCAATACATTCCAGCATGTTGGTTTAATAAAATCCTCTAGTAATGCCACAACTTGTCATGCATGTCGCATTTCCTTATTTTTGGGGAATTTCGACCAGTACCACCACTCTCTGTTTTGGGAATTTCGTTCCCGTAATTATTATAGCCAACTGTTCAGACTTGTTTTTGCGGGGAGCAAATCTGCATGTGCAAAGTGTGTGTGTGTGTGTCTGTGTGTGTGTATCCAGTGAGCAAATCTATAGTAATTACTGAGTATACTATCTGCTTTCTTTTCGTGTCTATTATCTGCTCAGTTCTCTTTTGACATATAGTTTATTCATCATACTTTTATCTGGTTGTTATTCATGCAATAGGAAGCAACTTAAAATGCGACTTGAAAATTAATTTCCAACCAAATGAGCTTTTCTTTCTTCTATATATTCTGTTGTCATTGAGTTTCTGAATTGCTTTATATTAGGATCGGGCCGAGTCTTTGTGATGGCTGAGTCTTTGTGATGTTACTTTATGGTCACCAGCTCACCGCTGTACATGTTTGCTTTCTGTTGGATACTTGGTGTGCTAGGAAGCACTCTTTATACTTCCAGGGTGCATTTTTTATATGTGAGTATCTTATGTTGCTGTAAGCATTAACACAATATGACGTGTGCAGGGAGCTCCGCATCCGAGTCCCAGCCCACCCACCCCTCGCCCCTCGCTTTGATCCCAAGGTATCGCACGGTTCCCGGCCAGTTCATGATTTTGGCTTCTGCGGGCTCTGATCAGGTTGGCGGCCGGCGGCAGAATGAAGGGCAAGGTGAGCTGTTGCTGTGGTTGTCGGAGGTGTTGCTGTTGCATCTGGCGGAGCTGTAATCCGAGAAGGTCAAGGATGAGATGGTCCTTGATGGCAACAACATCGAGCTCGTCTCCCGCTCTGTTGCCCTCATCAACTAGGTGAATCAGACAGGTCGCTGGTGCCAGAAATATTTTCTCTTTTTTTGTCAAAAAATGAAACATGTAGTAATCTGCAGGTTTAATAAACTGACACTTTTTCGTAAAATAATTTGAACGAATATGGCATGTGCAAAAATAAGAACTCTGGCATGTTTCTATTGATTTGTTTTTGTATGACATGCAAATCTTGGTAGCCCTATCATTTTTTGAAACCTTCTGCTGTGCTAAAATACACCCCATTCTGCATGCATGATTTTCCTTTGTTATTACTAAGCATATTTGATAAATTGCTCACAAGGAGCATGGGTGCCTGAGAGCCCAAAAGCTGCTTTGTACATTTTTTAAAAGAAAAACCTCGACCTCTCCATTTTTCTACTTTCTCTTATCAATTCGTTTTGCAAATATTTTGGCCCAGCTTTCCCATTGTTCTACCAATACTTTTTTACGTAAACATCTACTCAATTAGATTGACTAATCACTATATGCATGCATGTGTATGGACTTTACTTGAATAAGTTAACAAATACTAACAGCCTGATTATATAGTAAATAAAATGACTTCAATCCCTCTCAATTACATACAACATTTTGCAATAATTCTTAAGTATGTATGTGCATGGCACGTGCCTTTTACTAGTATGAAGCAGTTTTGTAATGTTAATTAATTTGTCACCGTGCAAGGGCAGGACAAGGTGTACAAGGACGTGATCGACCCCGTCGTCCGCGAGTGGACCTCAAGACTGCTGTGTACCACGCCGATGACGTCCTCGATGACTTCCACTATGAGGTGATGTGCCGCCATGCAACCCAGATCCGACGTCGCTGCTCCACTGCTCGCAAGGTTCATCCTACCTTCTCTTCCCACTCCGGCTGGCTTTGTTCGAGAGCTTTGTAAATTCCTATGCACTACAAATACACTGTATATAATTGAATACATTTCTGCTTGTAAGAGGGTGTTTGGTTGGACGGCAAACTTGCTGCACAACTGGACCTCGTTACATGCAGTGAAACAAATTATCACATCACTGGTGAGCTTATTTACATAAGAACACGAGCATTACTAGATCTAAGAATCACAGAGATTAAGTCAGCATATCTGATAATTGCTTTCGTTGCTTGTATGTTCAGTTTACGGGTCTCCTTTGACTGCAGAAGCTGAATATCACTCCCTCTGTTCATAAAGAAGTGATGTGCAAAGAAGTTGCCTTCAGTTTACTTTCTGCCTGTAGAGTTACTGTGTTTCTGATGGATTTTGAAATGTTTTCTTATAAGCAAACTATATTGATGGTTGAAAGATTTTATATGCTTCTGATGCGTGATCCTTCTAATGCTAGGTGATTTGTTTCTTGGAATTTGGAAGAGGAAGACGATGAAGCGTTCTGGTTGTACTTCATAGCTAGTTTCATTGTATTTTGTACTGGTCTGGTTGTATGAATAGTATGTAAAGATTGTAATAGGCTACACTTACTGGTCTGGTTGTATTTTGTACTGGTCTGGTTGTACTGGTCTGGTCATTTCAAGTATATAGTTCTGTTTCATTTGAAATATTTGTCATGAAATAGTTCTGTTTCTTTGTACTGTGAAAATGTGAGAAATAGAAAGTTGATGAGTTGGACTTACTTATTGGTAGAGGCCAAGGCCCAAAACGTGAATAGCATGCAAAAAGGCTGAGGCCCAAAAAAAAAGTCAACTTTTAAAAAGGCCGAGGCCCAAAAAGAAATGGACCGTAAAGTTCTGTCTTAGAAACCAAAAAGGCCGAATTGCTGGGCTTGGCCCATGTAGCTAGCGTAAATTGATAGGAAAAAACATATATAAAAGGCTGAATTAATGGGCTCGGCCCATGTAAAACACCTAATTGGACCGGGCTGAATCTTCTGCCACATCAGCTTGCCACGCTGGATGCCTACGTGGCCTGGGGAGGTTGCTAGTGACCAAAACGCCACAGTAGGAATATTTTGGTCGTCAACGTCCACGGCCTTCTCACAGAGAAGGTCGATATAGTCAGTTAACGACCCTCAACTTTTGACCTTCTGTTTTTGGTCAGAAAAAGGTCGCAAATGAAAAACAATGACCTTTCAGTGACCAATAGTCAAGGTCACAAGTTGACATATTTCTTGTAGTGGGGGATTCCACTTTTGGGCGGGTATAATGGCTACGAAGAATATTTCTTCTGCTATGGATCCTTCTCAATCAAAGACGGCTCAGAAATTAGATTCTGGGAGGACAAATGGCTAGAAAATGCCACACTCTGGGGACAATATCTAGCTCTGTACAATATTGTGTGTCACAAGGTGATACTATCACCACGGTAATGGAATCATTTCCACCAAATGTGACGTTCAAAAGATATTTAATTGGACCTAACTCCAATCGTGGAACATCCTGCTCCAGCAGTTGTCCACGGTGCAATTTGTCACATGGGTCTGATGTATTTCGATGGAACCTACATGAGAATGCTCAATTCTCAGTGGAGTCCATGTACAGAGCTTTGCTCCAATCTGATGAGCCAGTTGATAATAACAAGAAGATCTGAAAGATGAAGATGCCTCTTAAGAATAAAATATTTGCATGGTATCTTCCTCGCAGATAACCTTATTAAGAGAAATTGGCATGGAAGTCTGCATTGTGTTTTTTGTCACCATGATGAGACAATACAACATTTATTCTTCCAATGCAAATTGGCTCGTTCTATATGATCAGTCATCCAAATAGCTTCTGGTTTGTATCCTCCTTGTAGTGTTGCTAATGTATTTGGCAACTGGTTACATAGGATTGATCATATGTTTAAAGCTTTTCTCAGGATGGGAGCGCTTACCGTTATTGGTCGCTTTGGCTATATACAAATGGTAAGGTTTTTTATGGTAAAAGTACTTCTGTGATGCAGGTTATCTACAGATGTGCCGGGACTCTTCGCTTATGGTCCTCTCTACAACACGTGGAAAATCGTGACCTATTTACGAAGGTGTATACACTATTTAAGGCTACGATGAGGGATACTTTTACCCAGCATGGGTGGCAGCAAGATCTTATGATTGACCCCTCTTCGCTTTAGGCGTTATACGGATATTTTTGTATTTCGTTTTTTTATTTTATGTTTTTTTGTGTTAGAGGACCTTATTTGACTGTGTGCATCTTAATTATGCAGAAGCCAAGTGTAATATTTAAATCTTTTAAGTAGTAAAGCGCCGCTTTTCAAAATAAAGTAACCCCATGTAAAATACAACTCGGTAAGAAAAGGGGGGGTGAGCTTCAAACAGATGCCCCGGTTGCCATTTTTGTATTGTATAAACTATACATCGGTTTTTAAAATTACACCCTTACATGGCCAGTTTATGAAACACTTTTCATGAGTGTTTGCCAGCAATTATATATATATTTGACAATATGCCCGCAATTATACATGACAGTTCTTATCCCGCGCCTTAAGGACCGGTTACAGTACAATTCGCTAACCGGCTTCAATGCACTATGTATTCACATGGGCCGACCCAATTAAAAAAAAATTCCACCAGATTTTCGGGAACATTTGCAATGAATATACTGACGGTTTTTTGAGCCTTTTTTTTCTTCTACTTTTCTCCCATAATGGTTTTTGCTTGTTTTCTCATTTTGCTTTTCCTTTTTTGTCTTCCTTACTTTTTTTAGTTTTAGTTTTTTTTTCGTTTTTATAAAATTCGTGACCCTTTTTCACAAATCTGTGGATTTTTTTAAAATTTATTTCCACTTTCCAAGTTTCTCTGATTTGTTTTCCAAATTTCACAATCTTTTTCAAAATTAACATTTTTTTTCAAATCTCTAATTCTTTCCCAAATCTATGGTTTTCTTTTGCAAAATCCATGAACGATTTTCTAATTTGTGAACTTTCAAAATCGTGACCTTTTTGTGAATTAATAAACTTTTTTGAATTTCATTACATTTTCAAAATCATGATCTTTTTTCCAATTCGTAAGCTATTCTAAGTTTTGTGACAATAATCAAATTCATGAACTTTGTTCATTCTTTTGCTCATCTGGCTTTTATTTTTTCCTATGTTAAAAGTCAACAATTGACCATCCATCTGGTCAACCGTCGACCCGTGAACAGTTGACCGACCAAATCGAGTGCGCCCTGGTGAAGAAACCCGTGCCGCGTGTGTGAATGGGACGTGAGGGCGCGTGGGTGTCATAACCCCTAACCGGCGTATAACGCAAAGATTAGGAGGTCTCATTATATGTGGCACCCCGATACGGCCACGGGAGCGCGTACCCTCATGGGCCGGCCCATGTGCGGGGCGGGGAGCCCCTTGTTTTTTAGCCTTTTTTTCTGTTTACAGCTTTATTTTTTAAAATATAATTAGTATTTCAGAAAAAAAATAACAAATTGTCCAATTATACGTGAATTCAAAAATTGTTAACAATTTGAAATTTTTTCAGGAAATGATAAATTCTCAAGGATTCAATAAATGTTCCCGATTTCAAAAATAATGTTTGTCTATTCAATTCAAAAAATGTTCACAATTTCAAAAACTATTCATGATTTCAGAAAATGTTCACAATTTCAAAAAAAATGTTCATGATTTCAAAAGAGAGGAACGAACATTAAAGAAACGAGAAAATTAAAATGTTCACAATTTCAAAAAAATGTTCACGATTTCAGAAATATATTCACGATTTCATAAAACAGATACATAACATTAAAGAAAAGAGAAAAAGAAAAATGTTCATGATTTCAAAAAAATGTTCACGATTTCAAAAAATGTTCACAATTTCAACAAAAGCGAAACATAATAACATTAAAGAAAAGAGAAAAATAAAAAGGTTCACAATTTCAAAAGAATGTTCACGATTTCAGAAAAAGAGAAACAGAACATTAAAGAAAAGAGAAAAGGAAAAAACATTAATCAGAAAAGGTAAAAAGAAAAAATAAATACAAAAAAAAAAACCGTAAAAATAAACAAGAAAAAACCGGTTCTAAGAAGGTTCTAGAACCTCCCCAAAACCAGCTGGCTGAAGCGAAAAGGCACGTGGGCCTGATCTGTCGGCGACACCGGACGATTTCCCGTCATTTTCGTCCCCATTTCCCTCCATTTCCCCCTTTCTTCCCCTTTCTCCCTCCATTCTACCCGCCATGCCGCTGAAGAAATATGCGGCCCCTCGCCTTGCCACCGATATTGCCGTCCAGCCAAAGCAGAGGAAGCCGAGGGCGCCATTGGCAAGGCCCTCCGGCATGTCGAACGCCGAGTGGAAGGGCGACGTCGATCACCGCCGATAGGCGGAACAGGCTCGTCATTGAGAGGGCCAGGGATGCGGCGGCTTTGGCGGGGAGCAATGACACCAGCCCGACGTCGACGCCAATGCCCAGCCTGAGCAATGACATCACGCTGACGGCGAGCCCGAGCACTGAAGCCACGCCGACGACGAGCCCGAGCACTGAAGCCACGCCGACGCCCACCCCGGCCGACGACGAGCCCGAGCACTGAAGTTGCGCCCCTTGATTCCTTTCCTTTTGGTCGCCAAACTTTTGGTGTGTCTTGATCGCCAACCTGTGGCATGATGGTCGCCGGTCTATGGCATGATTGCGGAACCTGTGGCGTTTTCTTTAGCGGGAAATACATATTCGAATTTTTTGGGCATCTGGGGATCGAAATCTGGGAGGCAGCTGGAAACTCGATCGCCCCCAGGGCGAAAAAATCGCTGACGCAAATGTCAAAAGGCATTCGCCGAGTGCGCTATGGGGCAAATGGCTGAAGATGCTCTTATTCTTGGCATGGCAGGAGTTAAGGTGGACGAGGTGCTGAGTCCCATCTGTTGAGTACAACAACAACGAACTATTCCATCAAACCTTTCTCTCCCTTATAACATGGTATCTATCGCAAGTCAATCCTAAACCCTAGCCGCCACCGCTTCCGCACCCGCGCGCCGTCCCCGGGGCGGTCGGCCTCCATGATCGCCGCCGGGGGCCGCGCCGCCCGTACCTAGGGTTTGTCTGCCGGTCGTATTGACCGGCTGCCCTAGAGAGTCTTTTTTCCGAGCCTTGCTCCGGGGTTTTCTCTCTCCCGCCGGTCATCTTGATCGCGCTATTATTTTGGTTTTCTGATCTATTCTTGATCGGTTTGCGTCGTCCACCGTCGCTGTCGACCCCCGTGCGCCTCTACTCCGACCCCGGCGCGAACAGCCGGTCTCTCCTCCGACCAGCGGCCACGCTTGCCGAGGCGGCCCGTCGAGGCCAGCGATCGTCCGTAGCGTCGGTCCTTCCGTCGCCCTGCACCGACCGGGACACCTGCATCGCCCCGACCCAGCGGCCTGGCGCCATGCGACGGCCAATCATAGTCGTCACTCGCGCACCGGCCTGCCCATCCATCCACGTCACCCGCCTCCGCCGCGTCTGCACGACGGCCTAGCGATCTACCTCGCCGGCCTCGTCCCTACTGCGTCAGGCCCGTCGGCTACCTCGAGCTCGGGCACCGTTGCTCCGTTGGTCGCGCGGGCCTCGCTGCCCGGGCGCCGGCGCTGCTTTGGCAGCCCGGATGCCGGTGCTGACAAGCTCGTCCGCATGACGTCCGACGCCGTCCGTCGTCGCCGGCTTCATCTCGGACTCTGCCGCCACCACGCCTCCACCGAGCGGCGTCCCCGACCTCGCGCGCGATCGGCTTGATCACCCGCTTGCCGCCGCGATCCGCCTCATCTACGCCGCGCGACCGACCTGGCACATCGGTTACGCGCGCCTCCGCAGGTCCCGTGAAGATCATCCCTGAGTTTAGCGCGTCCCTCCACCGATTGGGCAACGGGCTGCCGCTGTGTCGGCCCGTCGGGCCGCAGCGCCGCCGCCCCGTGGTTCTTCTCCCGGCTGCACCGACCCGCGTCACCGCTGCGTCGTCCCTTCGGGCCGTAGTGTCGCGACCCGCGGTCCACTGCCGCCGAGGCCATCCGCTCCAGGCCGTCCCGTGGCTGCACCGACCCTCGTGCCGCCGCTGCATCGCGCCGTCGCACCGTAGCGAGCGTGGCACGCGGTCCACGTCGTTGTCCTAAGGCCGTCCCCGCGGCAGCACCGACTCGCGAACCACCGTTGTGTCGCCCCTTCGGGCCGTAGCGTCGCGGCCCGCGGTCCCCGCTGCCGTCCCGAGGTCTTCCGCCGTCGCCCTGACCTGCCCGCCACCTCTGTGTCGCCCGTTCGGGCCGTAGTGCCGCGGCCCGCAGTCCACCGCCGTCGCTGCACGTAGACTTCTCATGGTATGCGTCGCGCCGCCTCCCTTGGCGCTGGAACACCACTGTCCGCGCCGGTCCTCGTCATGCTGTCGGGTTCTTCACCTCCTTCGAGCATCGCCGCCGCGCTCCTAACCCAGCCGCTACCGCTCTTCCTTGGCCGGCACCACCGCTACTCCCGTAGCCGCCGCAGCCGCCCGTCCAACCCGTTCGTCTTTGTCCGGCACCAGCCCGTCGCTAGCGTCGTCGTCATCTACCCCGGCTACTTCGTCTACTCCGACAACCGCGGGCGACATCGGCCCCGTGCTGATTGGCGCTGCAACCGTCGTCGAGTCCTTCTCTCCTGGCCTCTCCGACTTCTTCGACATGGCGTACAGCTCGTGCAGTCCCGATCTCGCATGCTCGTGCCGGCAACACCGCTCGTGCCTTCATCCACGACGTGTCCCGGGCTGGCAAGCACAGTGCGGCGTCATCAACCGTCGCTCGTCCGCCTCGCATGCCCGTCTTGGCAACACCGACGCGTACCTTCATCTACGATGTCTCCCCGAGGTTGGCAACCCCGGCGCGACGCATCGTCAACAACGTCTTCTTCCCGGCGCACCACTACTTCGACACTTCTGCGCCTCCTTGCGCCCGCGGCTCCACGGCGACTTCCTCGACACCGGCCACCCCGACTCTACATCGACCACGGCATTCTTCGCATGGCTACCTCAACCACGGCTCCACCACCCACGCTCTCCGCTACCTCAACCACGACACAAAGGGCTACCGCCTTGCTTGAGCAACCTCGTCGATTGCCACTCCAGCCACGACTCCGTGATGCGTCGACTGTTACGACTGTGGGGGGGTGTCCGTCGGCTTGCCTTCGGATTCTTCTCCAGTCTCACCGTCTGCGTCGCTACCATTGTGACTGCGGGGGGATGTTGAGTATAATGTTTATTAGCAAAGACGAGATAGATTAAGATTTGTTCTGGCTTGTCTTGTACTCCAAGTAGATCATTGTACTCCTATATATATGCCCACGAGGCTCAGGCTATGTTTGGTAGCAAAGTACTAGAAAAACTACAGTATTGAAAACCACAGTATTTTAGCCACAGGATACAAGATACCGCAGTTTTAACATACCAAAGTATCTTGAAGTATTGAGAAAACTGTAACCCGTTTGGCAAGTGCTTATATGCACCAACTTAAATTAGCTAGCTAGCATAGCTGGACGCACTGAACGGCCATGCATAACAAGCAGCCGCACGCACTGAACTACCATGCACAAAGCTAGCTTACAGGAAAAGAAGGCATTTGAACACGACGAAGAGCTGCCGGCGGCTAAACGTGGGCTCACTCTCCAAGTCCAAGGGCGTCTCATTCCTCTCACCTGATAAGTGGCCACAAAGAGGCAGGTGCAAGCGGCCAGCACATTGAGGCGGAGGACAAAGATCAGCATACTCACACTTCTCTCCTTTGAAATCTCTTGGTTTGTCCCTGATGGAGACAATTTCCAGAGACGACATGGTGGCTGCAGCTTGGAGGAAGGAAGAAGTTAACTATGCGATGTTTCTTACTTTCTTTCGCGTGCTCTGTTTTTAAAAAAGAGGTCAAGGGTTCCTTTTTTAAAACAGAGAAATTACTGTGGTTTTGTAAATATTGTAGTTTTAATACCACAGTTTTCAGTCATAGCCAAATAGCTCATAGTAATTAAAATTATGGTATTTTGAAATACTGCAGTATTCTTGAAATACTCCAAAAATACTTTGTTATCACACAGGGCCTCAAGCAATACAACAACGACCTATTCCACCAAACCTCTCTCTCCCTTATAACACCATCCATGGACTGATTTGTATCAAGGGGAGCAGGAAGCAAGGAGGCTGAGATTACGAGTTAGTCACATACGTAACGTACGGTGACTGGTTCATGAGCAAAGATCGAATCGGCTGTTAGCGTGTAAAAAGTAGCATATGGTCAACTGTGTCCATGTGAACATGTGATGATGGATCACGCGGGAACGGCACCGTCATGAGGCCCAGCTGCGTGCTGGGTGTTAGAGAGACACGCATCTCGGGATTAGTATTATGATGTTCGATGAGCATCTACGTACGTAACCGATGGATCATATACGAAAACAGAGCAGCCTGATTAGGAAGCGGTCGTGACCGTATGGAGAATCAGTTCTGAATTTCTGATAGAAGTGAGGATGTTCTGAATCGGTCAGTTAATTCAGAGATTGCATGTTGTATCTTACCCTCTAGCTGTTTCAAAACAAAGCAAAAAAAGGAAATAACCGCCTCTAGCACCAGCCGACTAGCCGTTACACGCCTCTGCCGACTGCCCCGTCTGTCCCGCACGCGAGCACGGAGGGGACGCGCCGTCTATGACTCAATATATCGGGATGAACCGTGAATGAGCTCATCATGGCCTCTCGAGATGTTTGAAGGTAGCATGGCGAGAGTTGAGGCCAGGGCGAAAGGGAATATATCGGAGTTAATTAACTAAGCATCTCAAGTCAAACCCAATATACGGCCTAAAATATGCGGGCACGTAAACATCTCGAACGGGCAAATACACACGCGCGCGCGTACGCACGGCGCCATGACTGGAGCAGAGGATTTCCTTTTCTGTCAGCGGTGCACGTCGCTGTTTCATTCACCCGTTGTTTTACTATTTTACAGCAGCAGTCAGCAGCGCGCTCTCGGCGCCCATGCATCGATAGATCCGATGTCTGTATCATGCACGGTTTTGCATGAGAGAAAGAAGCGAGTCAGCTCGGGATGATTGGCGGGCGGGCTTCTGCACAAGTGCAAAACTACACATGGGGCAAATATTTACTGCTCTCACCAACCGGTCGATGCGATGTCGTCAACCACTTTTGTTGTTCTCACAGTGCAGCGCATACAGATCCAGCTGCATGTGGCGATCGGAAAAGGTGCATGCCCAAACATTGCAATTCATCGGTTTCCATGTCGCGGAAATTCCGAATTCACAGGACTTTTTCAGGAAGCGAGCAATCCGAATCCGAATATAACCTGGGTAGAATAGCTCACTTAGAACAACTCCAGAAGAGTAGTCATGTGTGTCTAGGGCACATCTAGATATGCTCTAGTTATTGCACATTTAAGTGAGTGAATCAAGTACAAAAGAGGAAAAAAAAAGAAAAAAAATCCACACAAATCTTAAGATAAGATCAATGACATAGGACTTAGATGTGCAATACTTATAGCACATCTAGATGTGCTTTAGCAAAACTGTTTTTTTTAAAGAAGGATGACCCCCTACATCTGGAAAGCATGCAACTATTTTATTAATTATTCACAGAGACCATACAAAGTAATACACTAGTAAGTCTGAAGCCATCATCTTGACAATATTTGTCGCTACTCCCTATCCACTCGACGAAGGGGTGCCGATTGTGCGAGTAGAGTAGTCGTATGAGATCGTTATTCGTCATATGAAGCGCGCTTCGTTTGTCTGAATATGATGACTGCGATGGGTGTCCTCAAACATAGAACCATAATGTGGCCTTCATATCTTTCTTTTGTTGTCATTGACTTCAAAACAAAGCGGGGTAGTCTATGTGAGAAACTAGGTTAAGCGTATGCCGCTGCGGCAGGGACGCGTACGTGTTAAATAGGGCTCTAGGCCAACAGATACACGGACGCAGGAGGTTAGAGGAGGTTAGGATCGATCTCATTATCTACAGGATAACTACAAGGAGAGGAGATCGATCCTACCAACCCCAACGACCTGACTTGATACACACGCATGCACACATACGGCGTGATATACACGGTTTATACATACACCTTGTATATACGCAAATACAATGTTTAACACTTCCCCTCAATCACAACTATCCAAGTTGAGATTGCGCCTGAAAGCCTTCAGCTGGTGCAAAGTAAGCGGCTTAGTGAATCCATCGGCAACTTGATCACCCGTAGGTATAAACCTGATATTCAACAATTTTTCAGCCACCCGTTCACGAACAAAATGATAGTCAATTTCAATATGTTTTGTCCTGGCATGAGATATAGGATTAGCGGATAGATATGTGGCACCAAGATTATCACACCAAAGTGATGCAGCTTTTGGATGATGAACACCCAGTTCTGTCGGCAAATGTTGGACCCAAATAATTTCAGCGATGGCGTTGGCTAATGCCTTGTACTCAACTTCAGATTGGACCGAGAAACAGTAGGTTGCTTGCGAGCACACCAGGATATCAAGTTACCTCCAAGAAATACTGCAAAGCCTCCTGTAGACCTCCACATCGTCGGACAGCCCGCCAAGTCTGCATCTGAAAAAGCACTTACTAGCATAGAATCTGACTTTCCAAATTTCAAACCATGACCTTTGGTTCCTTGAAGGTACCTAAGTATCCTTTTAACAGCTGTCCAATGGACACTAGTAGGAGCATGTAAAAGTTGACAAACTTTGTTTACTGAATATGAAATATCTGGCCTAGTCAAGGTCAAGTATTGCAATGCTCCTACAATACTTCTATACCTGGTGACATCCTCTGCCCCAAGCGCCTCTCCATCATGAAGGGACAACTTTTGAGAGATGACAAAGGTGTAGGTGATGGCTTACATGTCTTCATGCCCATCCTCTGAAGTATTTCTTGTACATATTTTTCCTGTGACAACACAATTCCACTTGGTACATGTTTTACCTCAATGCCAAGGAAGAAATGCAGACTGCCCAAATCCTTTAGTGCAAAGTCCTTTCTCAAGTCCATGAGGAGAGCTTCAACTGCTTGAGATGATGAACTTGTAACAACAATATCATCAACATAAATGAGCATAAAAATGGTTATCCCATGCCTTTGATAAAAAAACAACGAGGTGTCTCCCTTAGATGGAGAGAACCCCAGATATTGCAACTTTGAAGATAACCGAGAGTACCAAGCTCTAGGTGCCTATTTCAGCCCATACAATGCCTTTTCAAGCTTACAAACATGACGTGGAAATTTGGAATTTTCATACCCAGGAGGTTGCTTCATGAACACTTCCTCTTCAAGAACACCATGCAAGAACGCGTTCTTGACATCTAGTCATCGAATGCACCAGTTTCTAGAGATCGCAATCGAAAGAATTATTCGATAGTAGCTGCTTTTACTACAGGACTAAATGTGTCCTCGTAATCAAGCCCATACCTCTGCTTGAAACCTTTGGCAACTAAACATGCCTTGTACCTGTCAATAGTGCCATCAGATTTGCGCTTGACCTTATAGACCCACTTGCAGTCAATAAGATTCCTCCCCTTGACAGGTGGAACCAAACGCCACGTCTTGTTTTTCATAAGAGCATCATATTCCTCGTCCATGGCCTCCTTCCATCGGCGTTCACCTAATGCTTCGCCCAGACTCTGCGGTTCTCCTGTGGCACAAAAAGAACCCCAACGAACACAACCATCTTTATAGATTTTAGGCTGAACAATACCACTTTGGGACCTGGTATGGGAGCGGGCAGGTGGCGGTGGAGCAGGTTGCAAATCACGTTGCTGGAGTCGATTGGAGGAAGAAGACACAACCGATCCGGAGTCCATAGAAGATCCAGAAGGGAACTCATGTTGCAGCTCCAGGGGGCGGCAGCCGAATCATCGCCAGAAGAGGAGGAGCCGTCTCCCAAAACAGCCACCGGGCGCGCGTCGGACTGGCTCCGGCCGCTGGTCGGGCGGCACCGACCGAGTCAAGACGCAGAGGGCCCGCCTGGCCCCGCCACGGGTGTGACCCGCGGGTGCGACAAAGGCCGACCAGGGCCACGTGTGCCTGGCCCACCAGATCCAGCCGCAGGTGCAGCCCGCCTGGCTGACACCGACGCGAATCCTAGAGGCGACGCGCCTGGCCCGCCTGGGACGCCTGACGAGGCTGATCCCGAGGAGATCCCGACCAGATCAGCTCGGGGATCGCCGTCCGGATCTTCTGCAGCGTGTGCGGTAGCGGCGGATCCTGACATAAAATCATACGAGTTTTCTCCTGTTGCTTCATGATATTCCTGCACACTTTCAGCGGAGTTTTGATCAATGGGGTTATGAGACATTGACACATGGTCAGCCAGATCTACTACACCCCCGGGAATAAAGTTGGGCGATGGGAGGAGATGGGCGGGTAGAAGAACAAGCTCTTTGCGAAGTTGAGAGCCGGCATTGGGGTGAAGTTTAGCAAAAGGAAACACTTGTTCATCAAAAACCACATCGCGAGAAACGTAGACACGTCCAGTAGCAACATCCAAACACTTATAGCCCTTATGAAGGCTACTGTACCCCAGAAATACACACTGTTTCGAACGAAACTCGAGCTTGTGCTTATTAAAAGGACGTAGATTTGGCCAAACGGCACAGCCAAAAATGCGAAGAAATGTGTAATTTGGTTTGGTGCCAAAAAGACGTTCAAGAGGGGTTTGATTATTAATGACTCTACTGGGAAGACGATTGATGAGATACACGGCTGTGAGGAACGCTTCGTCCCAAAACTTGAGTGGCATGTAGGCATGCGCAAGGAGGGAAAGACCCACCTCCACTATGTGCCTATGTTTTTTTTTCAGCGGAGCCGTTCTGTTGGTGAGCGTGCGGACAGGAAACATGATCAGTGATACCTATGCGCTCAAAGAAGAAGTGGAGTTTTTGGTATTCACCACCCCAGTCCGTTTGCATGGCAAGAATTTTGCGATCAAAGAGTCGTTCAACATGTTGCTGGAAAAGGTGAAACCCGGCAAATACATCAGACTTATTTTTAAGCAAATAGATCCAACTAAACTTGCTGAAATCATCAATGAAGCTAACATAGTATTTTTATGCGCCAGCGAGAAATGGGTCCAGACCCCACACATCTGAAAAACTAGCTCTAAAGGAGCCTTTGATTCACTAGTAGAACGAGAATAAGGGAGCTGATGACTCTTGGCCATCGACATGAATCACACACAAGGAGATGATCCTTTTTATTGGAAATCGGAAGACTAAAATCTCGAAGAATTTTACGGACCACCGAAAAGGCAGGATGCCCTAGGCGCTTGTGCCATCTTGAGGTAGATGGCTTGATCACACGAGAGCTTGACAAGAAGGAGCATCATGGCGGCCGAAGCGGGAACAAACGGCCCTACTCTTGCTTTGAAGAACGGTTCTCCGGGTGGCTCGGTCCTTAACAAAGAAAATTTCAGGGTAAACTTCAAGAAAGGCATTGTTATCACGAATAAGCTTGTAGGCAGAAAGTAAACTTTGATCTGATTCTGGTGCATGGATGATGTTATTTAGTTTGAGAGAGCCATGAGGGGTAGTGAGAACCGAGTGACCAATGTGAGCAATGTCCATACCTTGACCACTTGCGGTGTGGATTTGTTCAGTGCCAGTGTACCGATCCCGAACAGCAAGCTTTTCAAGCTCTCTTGTCACGTGATCAGTTGCTCCGGTGTCGAGGTACCAATTGGTGTCCACTCCATAGGAGTGAACAACATTGGCCGAACGGTTGCCTCCACCACCACCTCCGCCGTTGCCGCCACCAGCAGGGTTGCGCACGTTCTTGTTGTAGTTGCGATCATAGCGCCATTTGCAGCGCCAAGCTCCATGCCCCTCAAGCTTGCAGATCTGACACTTCTCGCGGTCACCGCGATCACCGCGGTCACCGCCACCTTGTCGTGGCGCGCCGTTGCTAGAGTTGTCGGGGTAGCGCTGGCCACCCGCGTAGTTGTTGTTGGAGCCACGGGAGCCACCGCCGTTGCCGCCACCAGGACGGTTGTAGTTGCCGCCGCCGCGGCCACCACCCATGGCCGCAAGGTTCGCAGAGTAGGAGGAGTTCTGGGCGGCGATGCGGGCCTCCGCTGAGAGCAGCAGTGAGAAGAGCTCATTGAGCCCGATCGGCTGCTCGGTCCCCGTGCGCATGGAGATGGCAGAGACGAACCCACTGTAGTCGGGCTCATGAAGCAGGCCTTGGATGATGTGGTCGACCACATCGTCCTCATCAAGCGGCTTGCCGGCGGCTGCAAGTTCATCGGCGATGCCCTTCATCTTGGTGAAGTAGGCCGCCGCCGAAAGGTCGCCCTTGCGGGTATGCTCGAGCTGTGAGCGGAGCTGGATCACCCGCGCCCTGGATTGTGACGAGAAGCTCTGCAGGAGCGCAGCCCAGAGCGTCGTCGCGGTAGTGCATGTGCTGACCTGCATCAATACTTCTCGAGACAGCGATGCAATCAAAAAGGTGAGAACCTGCTGGTCCTGGGTGACCCATATGGCGTGCTCGGGGTTGGCCATGGCGGTGGCCACCTTCTTGCAGGCGACGTCTTTCTCCGTGGTGATCTCGGTGGCGGGCTCCTTGATGGAGCCGTCGATGTAGCCGGTCATCCCTGCCGCCTTGATGTGCGGCAGGACTTGCGCCCTCCACACAAGAAAGTTCTCGCGCGTGAGCTTCTCGGTGATGGTGTGACCGAGAGCAGCGATTGAGGGGGCAATCATGGCGACAGAAGACGAAGAACTCGACATGGCTAGATGCGGTGAAGAGAGATGGCTCTGATACCATGTGAGAAACTAGGTTAAGCGTATGCCGCTGCGGCAGGGACGTGTACGTGTTAAATAGGGCTCTAGGCCAACAGATACACGAGCGCAGGAGGTTAGAGGAGGTTAGGATCGATCTCATTATCTATAGGATAACTACAAGGAGAGGAGATCGATCCTACCAGCCCCAACGACCTGACTTGATACACACGCACGCACACATACGACGTGATATACACGGTTTATACATACACCGTGTATATACGCGAATACAATGTTTAACAGTCTAAACTCAAAATAATCATATTAAACGCATATTTCAACACAATAAATTAATAGAAACTACAATGGTGCCCAAAATCCGTCGCATTACATATAATTACAGAATGTAAATATCGTTTGATGACATTTTCAACCTAATCAATGTCGTTATTTTAGTGACATTGCTACCTGTACTACCAACACTACTAGGTGGTCGGCGCCGGCCAGTCCTTGCATCGTCATCAGCGTCGCCATCCTCCTCCTCCTCCTCCGCAGACGAGATATCCTCCATCTAGGCGTAGGGGTAGGACTCAGCAGTAGCAGCAGCTAGCTGACGCTTCTCCTCCTCGGTGCATGTGGGGCCATACTCACGGATGATCCATGCCTTGTTGCGGACTTGGAGGGTGGTGATCTCGAGCACGGTGTCGATCGGGTCCTCGGGCTCCACCTCCGGCTTCGGCTGGGCCGCGACAGGGATGGTGTCGTTCAGTTGAACAAGGGGGTGGCTGGTCCAATGGGATGGAGTCCTCCAATTCCTCCTTCACTCGGACGATGGGGATAGCTCCCCCTCGGCGGCCACCAGCACCACAGGATTTACTAGGTCCACCGCGCCCTCCAGATCATCCGTTGTTGCGGGAAGAGAAGACGGCAACTAGTGTGATGCGGGGAGAGTTCGCCCCGTGGTTCCACGGCGAGATGTTTCGCTCTAGCGCCTCATTCATCCAGTAGGTTGCATTCTGGCGTGGCGGCATTGTCGCCGAGAGAGGAGAAGATGGGAGAGAAGGAGGTGGCGAGGAGGAGATGGGAGGGGAGATGGCTAGGGCTTGAGTGATGCGGACGCCTCGTTGACGGGCTTATTATAGCCAAGGATGAAGCCGTGTGGCCTTCCAAATGGTCACCTTGGGAACCGACGGAGCGGTGGATGCCATTGATAACCGATGATAACGCTCATGTCACCACACTTGCTAGTGATTAATTGGGACACGTATATGCGTGTAAAGCCAGCGCTGCGCTTCAAACCCGGTCGCGGCACGAGGGGAAACAAGCTGGAACTTCCCTCTCTTGCGCTGGTGATTCGTTTCCGTTGGGACCTCCATATTGGCTTCCCCAGCATCCAAATATGGAGGCTAAAAGGTCGTTTATGGAGCATGCTCCATAAAATTATGTTAATCAACACCGATATGATTGTTGGGGAACGTAGCATGCAATTTCAAAAAAATTCCTATGCTCACGCAAGATCTATCTAGGAGATGCATAGCGATAAGAGGGGGAGAGTGTGTCCACGTACCCTCGTAGACCGAAAGCAGAAGCATTAGTTTAACGCGGTTGATGTAGTCGAACGTATTCTCGATTCAACCGATCAAGTACCGAACGTACGACACCTCCGAGTTCTGCACACGTTCAGCTCGATGACGACCCTCGAACTCTTGATCCGGCAAAGTGTCGAGGGAGAGTCTCGTCAGCACGACGGCGTGGTGACGGTGATGGTGAAGTGATCCGCGCAGGGCTTCGCCTAAGCACTACGTGAATATGACCGGAGACGTAAACTGTGGAGGGGGCGCCGCACACTGCTAACAATGTTTGTTGTGTGTTCTAGCGGTACCCCCCCCCCCTCATATATATAGGTTGGAGGGGAGGAGAGGCGCCTCCCAATTCGGCCTCTCCCTTTTCCTATTTCTATTCGAAGGGGGGAGGAAAGAGGGGAGAGGGGAAAGGAAGGGGAATCCTATTCCCTCTATTTCCTTTCCTCCTCCCCTTTGCCTTTCTCCACATAGGCCAGCTCATATGGGGGGGCACCAGCCCGCTAGGGGCTGGTCTGTCCCGCCTTGGCCTGATACGTCCATTTTGCATCATGCTTTTATATCGATATTTATTGCATTATGGGATGTTATTACACATTATGTCACAATACTTATGCCTATTCTCTCTTATTTTACAAGGTTTACATGAAGAGGAGAATGCCAAGCACTGGAATTCAGGTGGAAAAGGAGCAAATATTAGAGACCTATTCTGCACAACTCCAAAAGTCCAGAAACTCCACGGAAGTCATTTTTGGAAATAATAAAAAATGCTGGCGAAAGAAATTACCAGAGGGGGCCCACACCCTGGCCACGAGGGTGGGGGGCGCGCCCTACCCCCCTGGGCGCGCCCCCCTGCCTCATGGGCCCCCTGGTGGCCCTCCGGTGCCCATCTTCTGCTATATGAAGTCTTTCGTCCGAGAAAAAATCATAAGTAAGCTTTCAGGACGAGACTCCACCACCACGAGGCGGAACCTTGGCGGAACCAATCTAGGGCTCTGGCAGAGCTATTCTGCTGGGGAAACTTCCCTCTGGGAGGGGGAAATCATCGCCATCGTCATCACCAACAATCCTCTCATCGGGAGGGGGTCAATCTCCATCAACATCTTCACCAGCACCATCTCCTCTCAAACCCTAGTTCATCTCTTGTATCCAATTCTTGTCTCTAAGTCCGAGATTGGTACCATGAGGTTGCTAGTAGTGTTGATTACTCCTTGTAGTTGATGCTAGTTGGTTTATTTGGTGGAAGATCATATGTTCAGATCCTATATGCATATTAATACCCCCTCTGATTATGAACATGAATATGCTTTGTGAGTAGTTACGTTTGTTCCTGAGGACATGGGAGAAGTCTTGCTATTAGTAGTCATGTGAATTTGGCATTCGTTCGATATTTTGATGAGATGTATGTTGTCTCTCCTCTAGTGGTGTTATGTGAACGTTGACTACATGACACTTCACCATTGTTTGGGCCTAGAGGAAGGCATTGGGAAGTAATAAGTAGATGATGGGTTGCTAGAGTGACAGAAGCTTAAACCCTAGTTTATGCGTTGCTTCATAAGGGGCTGATTTGGATCCATATGTTTTGATGCTATGGTTAGGTTTACCTTAATACTTCTTTTGTAGTTACGGATGCTTGCAATAGGGGTTAATAATAAGTGGGAGAAAAGATTATCACTTATAATGATCCTGTTGTTCCTCCTGCTTATGTTGAGAAACCGCCTTTTCCTGTTAGAATAAAGGATCATGCTAAAGCTTCAATTGTGGTTCGTAAAAGTAATATTAGAACTTATACACCTCCTGGGCAAGTTAAAGTTGAACCTAATATTGCTATTGTCAAAGATCTCTTGGCTGATAATATCGATGGGCATGTTATTTACTTCTGTGATGAAACTGCTAGAATTGCTAAACCTCGTACTAAAGATAAACATAGACCTATGGTAGGCATGCCTGTTATTTCTGTTTAAAATAGGAGATCATTGTTATCATGGCTTATGTGATATGGGTGCTAGTGCTAGTGCAATAGCTATCTCTTTATATCAAGAAATTATGCATGATATTGCATCCGCTGAGTTAGAAGAAATTGATGTCACTATTAAGCTTGCCAATAGAGATACTATTTCACCGATTGGGATTGCTAGAGATGTTGAAGTCTTGTGTGGGAAAACTAAATATCCTGCTGATTTTCTTGTTCTTGGTTCCCCACAAGATAGCTATTATCCCATTATATTCGGTAGACCCTTCTTGAATACTGTTAATGCTAAGATAGACTGCGAAAAGGATGTTGTTACTATTGGTTTGGATGATATGTCTCATGAGTTTAATTTTTCTAAATTTCGTAGACAACCTCGTGATGAGGAATTGCCTAGTAAGGATGAAATTATTGGTCTTGCTTCTATTGTTGTGCCTCCTAGTGATCCTTTATAACAATATTTTCTAGACCATGAAAATGACATGTTTATGAATGAAAGAAGGGATGAAGTATTTTTAAACAGGGACCTATTCTGAAACACAACTTGCCTATTGAAATCCTAGGGGATCCTCCTCCACCCAAGGGTGATCCCGTGTTTGAGCTTAAACCATTACCCGATACTCTTAAATACGCTTATCTTGATGAAAAGAAGATATATCCTGTTATTATTAGTGCTAACCTTTCAGAGAAGGAGGAAGAAAAATTATTGAAAACTTTGAAGAAGCACCGTGCTGCTATTGGATATACTCTTGATGATCTTAAGGGCATTAGTCCCACTCTATGCCAACACAAAATAAATTTGGAGAAAGATGCCAAACCAGTTATTGATCACCAACAACAGCTGAATCCTAAAACGAAAGAAGTGGTAAGAAAGGAAATACTAAAGCTCCTTGAAGTAGGTATAGTTTATCCCGTTGCTGATAGTCAGTGGGTAAGTCCTGTCCATTGTATCCCTGAGAAGGGAGGTATTACTGTCGTTCCTAATGATAAAGATGAATTGATTCCGCAAAGAATTATTACAGGTTATAGGATGATAATTGATTTTCGCAAATTAAATAAAGCTACTAAAAAAGATCATTACCCCTTACCTTTTATTGATCAAATGCTAGAAAGATTATCCAAACATACACATTTTTGATTTCTAGATGGTTACTCTGGTTTCTCTCAAATACCTGTGTCAGCTGATGATCAAGCAAAGACCACTTTTACTTGCCCTTTCGGTACTTTTGCTTATAGACGTATGCCTTTTGGTTTATGTAATGCACCTGCTACCTTTCAAAGATGCATGATGGCTATATTCTCTGACTTTTGTGAAAAGATATGTGAGGTTTTCATGGACGATTTGTCCATTTATGGATCCTCTTTTGATGATTGCTTGACCAACCTTGATCGATTTTTGCAGAGATGTGAAGAAACTAACCTTGTCTTGAATTGGGAGAAGTGCCACTTTATGGTTAATGAAGGTATTGTCTTGGGGCATAAAATTTCTGAAAGAGGTATTGAAGTTGATAAAGCTAAAGTTGATGCTATTCAAAAGATGCCGTGTCCTAAGGACATCAAAGGTATAAGAAGTTTCCTTGGTCATGCCGGTTTTTATAGGAGGTTCATTAAGGACTTCTCAAAAATTTCCCGGCTTCTGACTAATCTATTACAAAAAGATATACCTTTTGTCTTTGATGATGATTGTGTAGAAGCATTCGAAATACTTAAGAAAGCATTAATTTCTGCACCTATCGTTCAGCCACCTGATTGGAATTTACCCTTTGAAATTATGTGTGATGCTAGTGATTATGCTGTAGGTGTTGTTCTAGGGCAAAGAGTTGATAAGAAATTAAATGTCATTCAATATGCTAGTAAGACTCTAGACAATGCCTAGAGAAATTATGCTACTACTGAGAAAGAATTCTTAGCAGTTGTATTTGAAGGAAATATGCCCTAGAAGCAATAATAAAGTTATTATTTATTTCCTTATATCATGATAAATGTTTATTATTCATGTTAGAATTGTATTAACATAGTGTCACTAGTATGCCTCTACTTGACTAGCTCGTAAATCAAAGATGGTTAAGTTTCCTAACCATAGACATGAGTTGTCATTTGATTAACGGGATCACATCATTAGGAGAATGATGTGATTGACTTGACCCATTCCGTTAGCTTAGCACTTGATCTTTTAGTATGTTGCTATTGCTTTCTTCATGACTTATACATGTTGCTATGACTATGAGATTATGTAACTCCCGCTTACCGGAGGAACACTTTGTGTGCTACCAAACGTCACAACGTAACTCGGTGATTATAAAGGTGCACTATAGGTATCTCCGAAGGTACTTGTTGAGTTGACGTATTTTGAGATTAGGATTTGTCACTCCGATTGTCGGAGAGGTATCTCTGGGCCCTCCCGGTAATGCTCATCACTATAAGCCTTGCAAGCAATGTAACTAATGAGTTAGTTACGGAATGATGCATTACGTAACGAGTAAAGAGACTTGCCGGTAACGAGATTGAACTAGGTATTGAGATACCGACGATTGAATCTCGGGCAAGTAACATACCAATGACAAAGGGAACAACGTATGTTGCTATGCGGTTTGACCGATAAAGATCTTCGTAGAATATGTGGGAGCCAATATGAGCATCCAGGTTCCGCTATTGGTTATTGACCGGAAACAGTTCTAGGTCATGTCTACATTGTTCTCGAACCCGTAGGGTCCGCACGCTTAATGTTACGATGACAGTTACATTATGAGTTTATAGTTTTTGATGTACTGAAGGTTGTTCGGAGTCCCGGATGTGATCACGGACATGACGAGGAGTCTCGTAATGGTCGAGACATAAAGATTGATATATTGGAAGCCTATATTTGGATATCGGAATCGTTCCGGGTAAAATCGGAATTTTACGAGAGTACCGTGGGGTTACCGGAACCCTCCCGGGGGTTAATGGGCCCTAAGGGAGAAGAGGAGAGCCGGACAGGGCAGGCCGTGCGCTCCCTCCCCCCCTAGTCCGAATAGGACAAGGTAGGGGGGGGGGGCGGCGCCCCCCTTTCATCTTTCCCCTTCCCCCTTCCTTCTCCAACAAGGCAAGAGGGGGGGTGAGGGAGTCCTGGATTAGGGGGTGTCCGGATAGCCGAACTATCACCGTTGGCCGGACTCCTGCACTATGAAGATACAAGATTGAAGACTTCGTCCCGTGTCCGGATGGGACTTTCCTTGGCGTGGAAGGCAAGCTTGGCGATACGGATATGTAGATCTCCTACCATTGTAACCGACTACTGTGTAACCCTAACCCTATCCGGTGTCTATATAAACCGGAGGGTTTTAGTCCGTGGGACTAACAACAATCATACCATAGGCTAGCTTCCGTGGTTTATCCTCTCGATCTCGTGGTAGATCCACTCTTGTACTACCCATATCATCAATATTAATCAAGCGGAGTAGGGTATTACCTCCATCGAGAGGGCCCGAACCTGGGTAAAAACATCGTGTCCCTTGTCTCCTGTTACCATCCACCTAGACGCACAGTTCGGGACCCCCTACCCGAGATCCGCCGGTTTTGACACCGACATTGGTGCTTTCATTGAGAGTTCCTCTATGCCGTTGCTGTCAGGGAGGATGCCTCATCCTGTCTTTAAAGACGGCACCGTTGCTAAAGGAGCTTTGGCCACCGGCAAAACTCTCCGGCTAGGCGGTTTTCTTATGACCGCCTGTTCGGCCGCCGCGCCGACGATGACTTCTCGGGTCATCGAAAGCAATCTTCACGTTAACTCGGAACTCGCCGAGCAGTTAGATCCGATGGAGCTCTCTTCCTTGAACGAGCTCTTGGATCGCATCGCCGCCCTGGGAGTCGTTACAGACTACGATCAGATTGGGCCTAAAGCCGTTCTGAGAGAGATCAACTCTCCCCAGGTTACCCACCACGTTGCTGTGGTAGTGGAACAATACGGCGACTCTTCT
This sequence comes from Aegilops longissima, assembly GCA_021605205.1. Taxonomy (NCBI): domain Eukaryota; kingdom Viridiplantae; phylum Streptophyta; class Magnoliopsida; order Poales; family Poaceae; genus Aegilops; species Aegilops longissima. The sequence continues at coordinate 118,679,335 of CM038679.1, read as the reverse complement.
CCTACCTTAAGGACTAGCTATGTCCGGATTCCTGACCCCTCCATGCCGGATTCCCGCGGAGGGGAGGACACCACTCAAGCCCTGAACTTAAAGTCAGGCAGCGGGCTAGATTCATTGGACACCCTCCAAGAACCCAAGCTTCCAAGTTCGGAAACTTCTTGGCCCCTGAATCTTAGACCGGACGGGGTTCGGAATTTAATTCCACCCGCCCACCCAAACATAAGCGATCTACCCCAAATCCGGCAAGAGCCTGGTGAAATAGTACATCATTACTGGGCCAGATTCCTCCTGGTTATGGACAGGATAAAGGATTGCCACGAGGAGGACGCAATTTCATTCTTCGCAATAATTGCACGGACAAGGGAATCCTAAACGCCATAAGTCGTCAGGAAATTACACGCTTCGCTGACTTGGCGTCCATAGTACGAAAATCTTGTGCGATGGAGAGCGCTGAAAACCGAAATCAAATTTTGGGATAATCCGCCCGAATCGGCCCTAGTCCGAAATAAAAGGGTGCATTATCACCAGCACCGGGTTACATACCAAAAGCAAAACCCCCAAAGGGCATGGAACCGTCTTCGAGGGATGGCTCAATGGACCTGCAAAATTCATAGCACGAGGGCGCCACTCCAACTCATAGCCTTAGAGCATGTTGGATACTACGGCAGGTGGCCAAAAGTGGCGAAGAGCTCTTAGCTCCAGAGCACCAGCCCAGCAATACCAGTATGGTATTAAGAGTCTTCGAGACTTCCGCATCAAATAATATGCGGAAACGAACACTCCGAAGCCTTGCCAAAGTTTACCAGATAGCAACAATAAATCCATGGAGTGACACGGCTATTACCTTTAATGCCAGTGACGAACCTAAATTCCGAACAGCCCGAGCACCAGCCGCATTGGTCCTTAGTCCAATAGTGGACGACTTTCGCCTTACCAAGATACTCATGGACGGCGGCAGCGGATTAAACCTCATCTACGAGGAAACCCTTCGAAAAATGGAAATAGACTGGAGCCGCATTGAGCGAAGCAGCACAACCTTTAGAGGAATAATCCCTACCGGGAAGCATGCTTTGTCAGAAAGATCACACTAGATGTGGTGTTCAGCACACCAGACAATTATAGGTCCAAGGAGGTCACATTCCAAGTGGCCCCGTTCAGCAGCGGATACCACGCTCTATTAGGGCAAGAGGCATTCACAATTTTTCAAGCTATACCCCATTACGGGTACATGAAGCTCAAAATGCCCGGACCCAACGGAATTATCACTCTCGTAGTGACCCGGACATAGCGCTCCGCGCCGAAAATAAAACAGCCGCATTTGCCCTTGAGGCACTATCCGAAGCCCTAGCGGCAGAGGAACTCACTGCGCTGTGCTCCACGGTGGACAGGGACGATGTGATACTCGATAAGAGATCCAAGTCCACCTCTTTTAAACCGGCAGACGAAATAGTCAAATTCCAAGTCCATCCAACGGACCCAACAAAAACGGCCTCCGTCAGGGCACAATTAAACCCTGATGTGGACGCCAGACACGAGAATTCCTACGTGAAAATTGGGACATTTTTGCTGGCACCCTTCGTGACATGCCAGAATCCCACGCCGGCAGCGAGCACAGCCTAAATATCCTAAAAGGATTCAAGCCACCAAACAAGCTCTTCGGCGTTTCTCCGAACCCAAGAGACAGGCCATGGGAGAGGAGCTAGCCAAACTATTGGAGGCCGGATTCATCAGAGACATTAAACATCCGGACTGGCTAGCAAACTTGGTAATGGTACCAAAGAAGGACAAATCCTGGCGCCTATGTGTCGATTTTAAGGACCTTAACAAGGCTTGCCCAAAGGATCCCTCCCCTCCCCGCATCGATCAAATTATCGATGCTACCGCAGGACACGGTTCATTGTGTTTCCTCGACGATACTCCGCTACCATCAAATTAAGATGGCAGAGCTGACCAAGCCGCAACGACATTCATCACTCCATACGGCCCATTCTCGCTTCAACACAATGCCCTTTGGGCTCAAAAATGCCGGCGCAACATATCGGCGCATGATTCGTACATGTCCGCAAACCAAATCGGCAAAACAGTGGAGGCATACGTAGACGATATGGTCACAAATCCAAGCATGTCGAAACCCTAGTCGATTTACTTGAGGCTCACATTCGATAATCTCCGAACATATGACATCAAGCTCAACCCGAAAAATGCGTTTTGTGTACCAGCCGGAAAGCTCTTGGGCTTCATTGTATCCGGTAGAGGAATTGAAGCAAACCCAGCCAAGATCCGAGCTCTGTCACAATTGGATATCCCCAAAGACCTCAAACAAATACAAAAATTGACTGGATGCATGGCAGCTCTAAGCCGCTTTATCTCCCGCTTAGGAGAAAAGGCATTACCCCTTTATCGCCTCCTCCGGCGCACCGAACACTTCGAGTGGACAGATGCTGCCACGGCCGGACTCGAAGAAATCAAGGCCATATTGGCAACAAATCGGGTCCTGGCCGCGCCCAACATAGGCGAACCAATGCTATTATACATCGCAGCAACCCATCAAGTTGTAAGCGCGGTGCTCGTTGTCGAACGAGAAACGGACGGACACAAGTTCCCTCTCCAAAAACCAGTTTACTATGTGTCAAATGTCCTAACTCCATGCAAGTCACGGTACCCGCATTATCAAAAGATAGCATACGCAGTGTTCATGGCATCCCGGAAGCTGCGACACTACTTCCAAGAGTGTTCGATAACAGTAGCCTCCGAAGTACCTCTTAATGACATTATAAACAACCGCGACGCAACGGGCCGGATTGCTAAATGGGCCATTGAGCTCCTCCAGTTCGACATAACCTACAAGCCACGGCCAGCTATTAAGTCACAAGTTTTGGCTGACTTCATCGCCGAATGGACTGAAGCCGAACTCCCTAAAGAGTACGGCGCATATTCCAACTGGATCATGCACTTGACGGCTCCAAAATGTTGGCGGCCTGGGGCTGGCGTCGTTCGACATCCCCAACCGGAGATACAGTCAATACGTACTTCAAATAATGTACACGGACTCCAACAACGCAGCCAATCTGAGGCCCTTCTACATGGTCTCCGGATGGCGCCTCCATGGGCATTCAACGCCTAGAGGTGCGCGATTCAACCTCGCGATATCCCAAATAAATGGGGACTTTGATGCCAAGGATCCGAAAATGGCAGCTTATCGCAATGCCGTCCTAAAAATGTCAGCTCGGTTTGAGGGGCTCGAATTTCACCATATATCCCGGGATAACAACTAGGCAGCAGACGTGGTAGCACGCATTGGCGCAAAGCGCGATGCCGTCCCCCCCAACATCTTCCTAGAGAGGCTTTTCAAGCCATCTGTACTATGGGAGGGAGAGTCCGGAAATAACAACCCGGACCCAACCACACTGCCCCACACCGAACATTCTGACATAGTTGGTGGTCCCGCCAACGAAATAACACCGTCAGCCCACGCAATAATGGCAGTCATTGCCCCGTGGACAGAACCATTCCTAGCTTACCTAACCAGGCAGGAACTTCCCGAGGACCAAAACGAGGCCCGCTGCATAGTGCAGCGGTCTAAAGCCTATAAGGTCCATGAGGGAGAGCTTTATAAGAAAAGCACAACCGGAGTCCTTCAAAGGTTTATCTCCGAAGAGGAAGGGCGGAATCTCCTGGCTGAAATTCATGCCGGACTCGGTGGGCACCATGCATGCAGCCTCAGCCCTTGTAGGCAAGGCCTTCCGTACAGGATTTTATTGGTCGACGGCCGGGCAGATGCTCAGACTTAGTCCAACGATGCGTCGGTTGCCGACTCTTTGCTAATCAAAGCCACATGCCACCCACCGCCTCAAAACTATACCCATCACCGCCCTTCATGTCCTGGGGCTTGACATGGTTGGACCCTTAAAGGAGGAACCCACAAGCAAAATGCCTATTGGTCATGGTGGATAAATTCACCAAATGGATAGAGGCCAAGCTCAGAAGACGGCCAATCCGGACCGTGACAAACTTCATATCAGGGGTAGTACACCGTTATGGCGTCCCCCATAGCATCATCACTGATAACGGAACAAACTTCACGGCCGACGAGGTTAGACTCTGGTGCAAAAACATGGGCATCAAGCTCGACTACGCTTCAGTCTATCACCCCCAAACTAACGGTCAAGTCGAGCGAGAAAACGGTCTAATCATGAGCGGCATTAAACCCAGACTAGTGCGGTCCCTCAAGGAATATAACATGCACTGGGTAGAGGAGCTAGACTCCGTACTCTGGGGGCTGCGGACCACGCCGAATCGCACTACCTGATTCACACCATTTTTTATGGTATAAGGCGCAGAGGCAGTTATGCCCTGCGACATAATTCATGACTCACCTCGCGTGCGCATGTACGAAGAAAGAGAAGTCGAGCTCGATCGGCAGGATAGCTTGGACGCCTTGGAGGAGGAGCGTGACGTGGCAAAAGCTCGTTCCGCATTCTATCAACAGCAGGCTCGAAGATATCAAAGCAGGGAAGTACGGGCCAAAGCTTACAATGTTGGCGAACTAGTTCTACGCTGCGGACAAGAAAAGGACAAACTCAAGCCCAAATGGGAGGGTCCTTCATCATCGACCAAGTCCCGACCGGCGAAGCGCACCGTCTGCAAACGCATCGGATAACCGACTCGAGCCGAACCCATGGAACGCAGCCCGTCTCCGAAGATTCTACGCCTAGCGCCGGATTCTGAGTTCGTCTCCTTCCTCCGACTATATTTTATATTTTAAGCTGTCATTTATTTCTCTCCCTCTCCCTCCCTTTTTCCAAAGCCGTTAAAGGCTCGTTTGCGCATTGTTCGCACACACTTGACGCGCTATCCGCGCTCATTATACCTGGGGGCTTCTTTAACAGAAGCTTATTTGTATGGGCTTTATGCCCAATACATGTGTCACACTTCCGCATGTACCTTTTATTCACCATTATATGCATCGATATGACTTAAGTTTTGGCCAAGCTGAGTTGCCTGGCTCATGTGCTTACCCCTACGTTCCCGATTGTTTGGCTAGGTGGTAAAGGGAGCACCTCTGCGATTGTTACCGCTGGTCAGCCGGACGCTACCTCGAACTTGGTGAAGCCGAAGCTAGCGTTCTTAAGGGAATATTCGGTCGGTGAACTAAAAGACGATTTTCTATTTTTCATTTATCTGCCCCCAGATGCTTTTCTGCTTTTTTCGCAGTCCGGACATGCACTTTAGGGCATGCCTCCGAGGGAAAGGAACCCCTAACGGAACTATTCTCCCTGGAAGATGTTTCTTACTAACCATGTAATATAACATAACTAGTTGGGCACTTGTCTGATAAAGCACTCATGACCCCTATGCCTGGTCTCCACGCATGCCCCGGTTTTTACATAACCGCGAGGGTATTCGGACACACTCCGGACTATTGGGTCCCGAGGTTGAAGCGAAAAGGTCCGCTACGACAAACGATCTACAATCCGGCTAGAAGGCATTTTACATGTCATTTTAAATTACATAGTCAAATTGACTGATTGTATTCCTCTTCAATGCCGTCTAATAGGCTGTCTAGTTTACAGTCCTGCTGGGAATACTTTATGCCAACTCTACTTGGCCGCACACTAAGCTCACAGGATCTCCTTCCGCCGGGCCCCACAGGTCCGACCTCAGCCATGTGGTTTGGGTCCGCCTTCGTGTACCGCGTCTTCACCATGGCCCAGGCCTCCCTGGCGCCTTGACGATAGGCCGATATCTTCCATAATCGGAAGCGCCGCTGTGCTCCCTGAAGCTTCTCTGCAAGCTCTCCAAGGCCTTCGGCAGGGAGATAGATGGCCACAAGGCCTGGCAACGCCTTTCATCACTGCCGAACTCGTTCGTGCGGTTGCAATAGCTCGGGAAGAAGGTCACCCGTAGAGAACCGGCATTTCCTCTTCAGACAACCCGTGAGCATACCTACGCATATAACTCGTTAATTGACTTCCTCGCCAACTCTTTTTCAAAGTTCGCCAAGCACTTACTATAAATGCCGCGACGAAGTCGCAGATTCTCCTTCACGGAGTCGCATACCGGGCACGAACATCCTTTAGTTCCTCACCCAGCTGGGTGTTGGCATCTTGGAGATTATTTTCTCTTGCCTCACCCTTGTAAGAACATTCTTGCCGGCCTTCAACCGGCGTAAGAGCTGTTGCTTGTCCGGATCTAGTCCGCGCCATCTGCAATATTATTGTCGTTTTACACACGCCGCACTTCACAAACTATTTATCTTTTGAAGCATATATTACGGAGGGGTCTCTGTGGCTCCCCTCAGAAGCGGCTAGTGCGGCCTCAAGTTGGGCCTTCCATTCTTCAAGCTCCCGGACAGTCGGGTATTCTTTTTGTAAGAGCTCAGATAACAAATGATCCTTAAATCAGTTATTCTAACTATTTTAAGTCTCGGGGACTCGCATGTATAATCAAATTTCTCACCAGATGTCCTTGACATACTGCTCCGTGGCTCGCTAGACCATCTTGAGCGGCACGGAGGTGCGATCTCCAATTGAAGGCATTCAATGCCTCTTGGGAGAAACATGCGTTCTGAAGAACTGTCCGGCGGCGCCTGTGATTCATGGCGCTCTCCACCTCGGAGTTGGTGGCGGACAATCTGTCGGCATCCTCTGTCGGAGGAGCATCCGACGCACGCCTCGTGCTTGCCTCCGCTTCTGGACCCGACTTTGGAGCCTGGCTGACAGAGGCTCGGTTGGCAACCTCTCCGGACACAGTCCGGCAAACGCTATTTTTCCTGAAAAGAGCACCCGCGTTAGTACGCCTTCCAGGAATCAATCCTGGGAATATGGTGACGTGCCATACCGTTGCGGTGGCGTTTCGATCCGAACCGCACTTCTTTTTAGCCTGCGGGGCTGTACTGTCCCTTGTTGGCTGGCCGCCGCGGGCTCGGCCTCCTGCCTCGAAGGCACCCCCTGCGAAACACCATTGGTATACGGTGATCAAAAATAAGAACAGATGGGTCATTATCAGAGTATTGGGACCTCGGTCTCAGTTACCTGTGAGGCTGGAAGTATTCCGGGGTAATCAGCCGTAATGGCAACCAAGGCATTCTCGATGCTCAGTTGGTAATATACCCCATCAATCAGCTCCACCAATATGTCCGGATCCTCTTGGGAGGCCGGATCGAGGAACCTTTCCGGATCCTCGGGTTGTGGAGGCGGGCTGTTTATGTCTTTTACGGACTGGCGCAGTTCATGCGTCAAAATCACAAAATGAGATACCTAACCATGGGAATACGGATCGGATGTGCAAAAAAGAAATGTCCGCTTACCCAGCTTCGAGGATTGTTCATAGAAAATCCGCTCAATGGACCGACGCGAGAAAATCTTCCTCTTCTCCCTTGTACATCGCGGACAAGATCTTCACCAGATCGGCGACCGATCCCGCCCCTTACGGCCATGACGGGTGGCATCGCCCTCCCGCTGAAATCCCACATGGGTGGGCCCTATATTTGAGCGGCTGCACCCCGCATAATACATGTGGCCATGACACCGATCATGGTCGATCGCATGAGCCAACAATCTTATTCGCTCATCGTAAAGGACGCCCTGTCGCCTTCCCTCCGGGACTCATGGCGCCAACTCAGCGTTTTCAAAGGAGCATTGCTGAACTCCGGGAGACCGATCCGAGCAGGATCCGACAGCGGGACGTCTTCTATATGAAACCATTCCGAAGGCCAGTCTTCGGACGCCTTCTTCGGGGTTCTGGACAGATATCCGGTCCCGGCGATGCGCCACAGCTCGGCTCCGCCCACTTGATATATTGACCCCTCATGAGAACGGGGTACAAGGCAGAATAATCTCTTCCACAACAAGCAAAATGAGCCTCGATGCCTAAGAACAGTTCGCAAAGGGCAACGAAGCCCGCGATGTGCAAAATGGAGGCAAAGCGTGGGTGGTGCAACTGAGGTCAGAGAACTCCAAGAGCCCTGAGAAACGGATGAATTGGAAATCCGAGTCCTCTTACTAGATAAGAGATAAAGCATACCCGCTCTCCTTTGGAGGGATCGGGACACTCTCCGCTTGCTTTCCGCCCTTATAGGTGGCGAGTCCGACTCGAACCGAACCATGAAGGCCGGGGAAGAAATCCCTTGGTTTGGAGTATCACTAGCTCGCTATGCGGGACGAGCATCTCCCCAATTTCTGTGCCGAGGGCTGGGGCGCGAGAGGAGGAGCCGCGTCGACCGTCCATGATGGAATGGATTTTTGTCGAGGCGCTCGATGAAAGCTCGCGGAAGGAGGATGGTGTGACTCGGATCTAGATCCTCGTCCCTTTTATAGGCGGCTCACTTGCGCAGCTAGGGGGATAAGTGTAAAAATACCCTGGCTTTTCGCATTCATTCAAACACGTGGAAGATGGCCATTATTGGGCGTGGAAGCCAAGGAGCGCAGCATTTATCAGAAGCCGGACACTATTCGACAAGTATATGGAATTTGGAGAAGAACCCGCCTCGCAATGCCGAAGAGAAACTACGCGCCGGACTCATCGTCATTGAAGCCTGGTTCGGGGGCTGCTCAGGGAGTCCTGGATTAGGGGGTCTCCGGATAGCCGAACTATCACAGTTGGCCGGACTCCTGGACTATGAAGATACAAGATTGAAGACTTCGTCCCGTGTCCGGATGGGACTTTCCTTGGCGTGGAAGGCAAGCTTGGAGATACGGATATGTAGATCTCCTACCATTGTAACCGACTCTGTGTAACCCTAACCCTATCCGGTGTCTATATAAACCGGAGGGTTTTAGTCTGTAGGACGAACAACAATCATACCATAGGCTAGCTTCTAGGGTTTAGCCTCTCTGCTCTCGTGGTAGATCCACTCTTGTACTACCCATATCATCAATATTAATCAAGCAGGAGTAGGGTATTACCTCCATCGAGAGGGCCCGAACCTGGGTAAAAACATCGTGTCCCTTGTCTCCTGTTACCATCCGCCTAGACGCACAGCTCGGGACCCCTACCCGAGATCCGCGGTTTGACATCGACAGGGGAGTCCTACTCCGGTGGGAGTAGGACTCCTCAGCGCACCCCTAGGGGCGGCCGCACCTCCCCCTCCCTCCTTTATATACGGGGGCAGGGGGCACCCCATGACACACAAGTTGATCTTCATGATCGTTCCTTAGCCGTGTGCGGTGCCCCCCTCCACCATATTCCACCTCGATCATATCGTAGCGGTGCTTAGGCGAAGCCCTGCGTTGGTAGAACATCATCACGGCCACCACGCCGTCGTGCTGACGGAACTCTTCCCCGACACTTTGCTGGATCGGAGTCCGGGAATCGTCATCGAGCTGAACGTGTGCTAAAACTCGGAGGTGCCGTAGTTTCGGTGCTTGATCGGCCGAGCCATGAAGACGTACGACTGCATCATCCGCATTGATATAACGCTTCCTCTTTCGGTCTACGAGGGTACGTGGACAACACTCTCCCCTCTCGTTGCTATGCATCACCATGATCTTGCGTGTGCGTAGGAATTTTTTTTAAATTACTACGTTCCCCAACAGTGGCATCCGAGCCTAGGTTTTATGCATTGATGTTATATGCACGAGTAGAACACAAGTGAGTTGTGGGCGATATAAGTCATACTGCTTACCAGCATGTCATACTATGGTTCGGCGTTATTGTTGGATGAAGCGGCCCGGACCGACATTACGCGTACGCTTACGCGAGACTGGTTCTACCGACGTGCTTTGCACACGTGGCTGGCGGTGTCGGTTTCTCAACTTTAGTTGAACCGAGTATGGCTACGCCCGGTCCTTGCGAAGGTTAAAACATCACCAACTTGACAAACTATCGTTTTGGTTTTTGATCCGTAGGTAAGAACGGTTCTTGCTAAGCCCGTAGCAGCCACGTAAAACTTGCAAAAACAAAGTAGAGGACGTCTAACTTGTTTTTGCAGGGCATGTTGTGATGTGATATGGTCAAGACGTGATGCTATATTTTATTGTATGAGATGATCATGTTTTGTAACCAAGTTATCGGCAACTGGCAGGAGCCATATGGTTGTCGCTTTATTGTATGCAATGCAATCGCCCTGTAATGCTTTACTTTATCACTAAGCGGTAGCGATAGTCGTAGAAGCATAAGATTGGCGAGACAACAACGATGCTACGATGGAGATCAAGGTGTCGCGCCGGTGACGATGGTGATCATGACGGTGCTTCGGAGATGGAGATCACAAGCACAAGATGATGATGGCCATATCATATCACTTATATTGATTGCATGTGATGTTTATCTTTTATGCATATTATCTTGCTTTGTTTGACGGTAGCATTATAAGATGATCTCTCACTAAATTTCAAGATAAAAGTGTTCTCCCTGAGTATGCACCGTTGCCGAAGTTCGTCGTGCCCAGACACCATGTGATCATCGGGTGTGATAAGCTCTACGTCCATCTACAACGGGTGCAAGCCAGTTTTGCACATGCAGAATACTCGGGTTAAACTTGACAAGCCTAGCATATGCAGATATGGCCTCGGAACACTGAGACCGAAAGGTCGAGCGTGAATCATATAGTAGATATGATCAACATAGTGATGTTCACCATTGAAAACTACTCCATTTCACGTGATGATCGGTTATGGTTTAGTTGATTTGGATCACGTGATCACTTAGATGATTAGAGAGATGTCTGTCTAAGTGGGAGTTCTTTAGTAATATGATAAATTTAACTTAAATTTATCATGAACTTAGTACCTGATAGTATTTTGATTGTCTATGAATATTGTAGATAGATGGCTCGTGTTGTTGTTCCGTTGAACTTTAATGCGTTCCTTGAGAAAGCAAAGTTGAAAGATGATGGTAGCAATTACACGGACTGGGTCTGTAACTTGAGGATTATCCTCATTGCTGCACAGAAGAATTACATCCTGGAAGCACCGCTGGGTGCTTGGCCTGCTGCAGGAGCAACGCCGGATGTTATGAACATCTAGTAGAGCAAAGCTGATGACTACTCAATAGTTCAGTGTGCCATGCTTTACGGCTTAGAACCGGGTCTTCAACGACGTTTTGAACGTCATGGAGCATATGAGATGTTCCAGGAGTTGAAGTTAATATTTCAAGCAAATGCCCGGATTGGGAGATATGAAGTCTCCAATATAGTTCTATAGCTGCAAGATGGAGGAGAATAGTTCTGTCAGTGAGCATATACTCAAAATGTCTGGGTATAATAATCACTTGATTCAACTGGGAGTTAATCTTCCGGATGATAGCGTCATTGACAGAATTCTCCAATCACATCCACCAAGCTACAAGAGCTTCGTGATGAACTATAATATGCAAGGGATGGAAAAGACAATTCCCGAGCTCTTCGCAATGCTAAAGGCTGCGGAGGTAGAAATCAAGAAGGAGCATCAAGTGTTGATGGTCAACAAGACCACTAGTTTCAAGAAAAAGGGCAACGGGAAGAAGAAGGGGAACTTCAAGAAGAAGAACAAGCAAGTTGCTGTTCAGGAGAAGAAACCCAAGTCTGGACCTAAGCCTGAAACTGAGTGCTTCTACTGCAAGCAAACTGGTCACTAGAAGCGGAACCGCCCCAAGTATTTGGCGGATAAGAAGGATGGCAAGGTGAACAAAGGTATATGTGATATACATGTTATTGATGTGTACCTTACTAGAGCTCGCAGAGCACTTGGGTATTTGATAATTGGTTCTCTTGCTAATATTTGCAACTCAAAGCAGGGACTACGGATTGCGAACACTGCCAAGGACGAGGTGACGATGCGCGTGGGAAATGGTTCCAAAGTCGATGTGATCACGGTCGGCACGCTACCTCTACATCTACTTTCGGGATTAGTTTTAGAGCTGAATAATTGTTATTTGGTGCCAGCGTTGAGCATGAACATTATATCTGGATCTTGTTTGATGCGAGACGGTTATTCATTTAAATCAGATAATAATGGTTGTTCTATTTATATGAGTAATATCTTTTATGGTCATGCACCCTTGAAGAGTGGTCTATTTTTGATGAATCTAGATTGTAGTGATACACATATTCATAATGTTGAAGCCAAAAGATGCAGAGTTGATAATGATAGTGCAACTTATTTGTGGCACTGCCGTTTAGGTCATATCGGTGTAAAACGCATGAAGAAACTTCATACTGATGGACTTTTGGAACCACTTGATTATGAATCACTTGGTACTTGCGAACCGGGCCTCATGGGCAAGATGACTAAAACGCCGTTCTCCGGTACTATGGAGAGAGCAATAGATTTGTTAGAAATCATACATACAGATGTATGTGGTCCAATGAATGTTGAAGCTCGTGGCGGATATCGTTATTTTCTCACCTTCACAGATGATTCAAGCAGATATGGGTATATCTTCTTAATGAAGCATAAATCTGAAACATTTGAAAAGTTCAAAGAATTTCAGAGGGAAGTTGAAAATCATCGTAACAAGAAAATAAAGTTTCTACGATCTGATCGTGGAGGAGAATATTTGAGTTACGAGTTTGGTCTACATTTGAAACAATGCGGAATAGTTTCGCAACTCACGCCACCCGGAACACCACAGCGTAATGGTGTGTCCGAACGTTGCAATCGTACTTTACTAGATATGGTGCGATCTATGATGTCTCTTACTGATTTACCGCTATCATTTTGGGGTTATGCTTTAGAGACAGCCGCATTCACGTTAAATAGGGCACCATCAAAATCCGTTGAGACGACTCCTTATGAACTATGGTTTGGCAAGAAACCAAAGTTGTCATTTCTGAAAGTTTGGGGCTGCTATGCCTATGTGAAAAAGCTTCAACCTGATAAGCTCGAACCCAAATCAGAAAAAATGTGTCTTCATAGGATACCCAAAGGAGACAGTTGGGTACACCTTCTATCACAGATCCGAAGGCAAGACATTTGTTGCTAAGAATGGATCCTTTCTAGATAAGGAGTTTCTCTCGAAAGAAGTGAGTGGGAGGAAAGTAGAACTTGATGAGGTAATGGTACCAGCTCCCTTATTGGAAAGTAGTTCATCACAGAAACCGGTTTCTGTGACACCTACACCAATTAGTGAGGAAGTTAATGATGATGATCATGAAACTTCAGATCAAGTTGTTACTGAACTTCGTAGATCAACCAGAGTAAGATCCGCACCAGAGTGGTACGGTAATCCTATTCTGGAAGTCATGCTACTAGATCATGGTGAACCTACGAACTATGAAGAAGCAATGGTGAGCCCAGATTCCGCAAAATGGCTTGAAGCCATGAAATCTGAGATGGGATCCATGTATGAGAACAAAGTGTGGACTTTGGTTGACTTGCCCAATGATTGGCAAGCAATAGGGAATAAATGGATCTTCAAGAAGAAGACTGACGCTGACGGTAATGTTACTGTCTACAAAGCTCGACTTGTTGCAAAAGGTTTTCGACAAGTTCAAGGGGTTGACTATGGTGAGACCTTCTCACCTGTAGCGATGCTTAAGTCTGTCCGAATCATGTTAGCAATTGCCGCATTTTATGATTATGAAATATGGCAAATGGATGTCAAAACTGTATTCCTGAATGGATTTCTGGAAGAAGAGTTGTATATGATGCAACCGGAAGGTTTTGTCGATCCTAAAGGAGCTAATAAAGTGTGCAAGCTCCAATGATCCATTTATGGACTGGTGCAAGCCTCTCGGAGTTGGAATAAATGCTTTGATAGTGTGATCAAAGCATATGGTTTTATCTGAGACTTTTGGGGAAGCCTGTATTTACAAGAAAGTGAGTGGGAGCTCAGAGCATTTCGATATTATATGTGGACGACATATTGTTGATTGGAAATGATATAGAATTTCTGGATAGCATAAAAGGATACTTGAATAAAAGTTTTTCAATGAAAGGCCTCGGTGAAGCTGCTTACATATTAGGTATCAAGATCTATAGAGATAGATCAAGATGTTTAATTGGACTTTCACAAAGCACATACCTTGATAAAGTTTTGAAAAAGTTCAAAATGGATCAAGCAAAGAAAGGGTTCTTGCATGTAATACAAGGTGTGAAATTGAGTCAGACTCAATGCCCGACCACTGCAGAAGATAGAGATAAAATGAAGAAGTTCCGTATGCTTCAGCCATAGGCTCTATCATATATGCAATGCTATGTACTAGACCTGGTGTGTGCCTTGCTATTAGTTTAGCAGGGAGGTACCAAAGTAATCCAGGAGTGGATCACTGGACAGCGGTCAAGAACATCCTGAAATACCTGAAAAGGACTAAGGATATGTTTCTCGTTTATGGAGGTGACAAAGAGCTAGTCGTAAATGGTTACGTCGATGCAAGCTTTGACACTGATCCGGACGATTCTAAATCGCAAACCGGATACGTATTTTTATTGAACAGTGGAGCTGTCAGTTGGTGCAGTTCTAAACAAAGCGTCGTAGCGGGATCTACATGTGAAGCGGAGTACATAGCTGCTTCGGAAGCAGCAAATGAAGGAGTCTGGATTAAGGAGTTCATATCCGATCTAGGTGTCGTACCTAGTGCATCGGGTCCAATGAAAATCTTTTGTGACAATACTGGTGCAATTGCCTTGGCAAAGGAATCCAGATTTCACAAGAGAACCAAGCACATCAAGAGACGCTTCAATTCCATCCGGGACCAAGTCCAGGTGGGAGACATAGAGATATGCAAGATACATACGGATCTGAATATTGCAGACCCGTTGACTAAGCCTCTTCCACGAGCAAAACATGATCAACACCAAGGCTCCATGGGTGTTAGAATCATTACTATGTAATCTAGATTATTGACTCTAGTGCAAGCGGAGATCAAGGAAATATGCCCTAGAGGCAATAATAAAGTTATTATTTATTTCCTTATATCATGATAAATGTTTATTATTCATGCTAGAATTGTATTAACCGGAAACATAATACATGTGTGAATACATAGACAAAACATAGTGTCACTAGTATGCCTCTACTTGACTTGCTCGTAAATCAAAGATGGTTAAGTTTCCTAACCATAGACATGAGTTGTCATTTGATTAACGGGATCACATCATTAGGAGAATGATGTGATTGACTTGACCCATTCCGTTAGCTTAGCACTTGATCGTTTAGTATGTTGCTATTGCTTTCTTCATGACTTATACATGTTCCTATGACTATGAGATTATGTAACTCCCGCTTACCAGAGGAACACTTTGTGTGCTACCAAACATCACAACGTAACTGGGTGATTATAAAGGTGCACTACAGGTGTCTTCGAAGGTACTTGTTGAGTTGACGTATTTCGATATTAGGATTTGTCACTCCGATTGTCGGAGAGGTAACTCTGGGCCCTCTCGGTAATGCTCATCACTATAAGCCTTGCAAGCAATGTAACTAATGAGTTAGTTACGGAATGATGCATTACGTAACAAGTAAAGAGACTTGCAGGTAACGAGATTGAACTAGG
The DNA here is from genome assembly GCA_021605205.1 of Aegilops longissima. Taxonomy (NCBI): domain Eukaryota; kingdom Viridiplantae; phylum Streptophyta; class Magnoliopsida; order Poales; family Poaceae; genus Aegilops; species Aegilops longissima. The sequence continues at coordinate 118,663,920 of CM038679.1, read as the reverse complement.
TATTGAGATACCGACGATCGAATCTCGGGCAAGTAACATACCGATGACAAAGGGAACAACGTATGTTGTTATGCGGTTTGACCGATAAAGATCTTCGTAGAATATGTAGGAGCCAATATGAGCATCCAGGTTCCGCTATTGGTTATTGACCGGAAACAGTTCTAGGTCATGTCTACATTGTTCTCGAACCCGTAGGGTCCGCACGCTTAACGTTACGATGACAGTTACATTATGAATTTATAGTTTTTGATGTATCGAAGGTCATTCGGAGTCCCGGATGTGATCACGGACATGAAGAGGAGTCTCGAAATGGTCGAGACATAAAGATTGATATATTGGAAGCCTATATTTGGATATCTGAATCGTTCCGGGTAAAATCGGAATTTTACCGGAGTACTGGGGGGTTACCGGAACCCCCCCCCCCCCGGGGGTTAATGGGCCTACATGGGCCCTAAGGGAGAAGAGGAGAGCCGGCGAGGGCAGGCCGCGCGCCCCCTCCCCCCCTAGTCCGAGTAGGACAAGGAAGGGGGGGGGGCGCCCCCCTTTCCTCTTTCCCCTTCCCCCTTCCTTCTCCAACAAGGTAAGAGGGGGGGGAGTCCTACTCCCGGTGGGAGTAGGACTACTCCAGGCGCACCCCTAGGGGCCGGCCGCACCTCCCCCCTCCCTCCTTTATATACGGGGGTAGGGGGCACCCCATGACACACAAGTTGATCTTCGTGATCGTTCCATAGCCGTGTGCGGTGCCCCCCCCCTCCACCATATTCCACCTCGGTCATATTGTAGCGGTGCTTAGGCGAAGCCCTGCGTCGGTAGATCATCATCACCCTCACCATACCGTCGTGCTGACGGAACTCTTCCCCGACACTTTGCTGGATCGGAGTCCGGGGATCGTCATCGAGCTGAGCGTGTGCTAAAACTTGGAGGTGCCGTAGTTTCGGTGCTTGATCGGTCAGGCCGTGAAGACGTACGACTACATCAGCCGCGTTGATATAACGCTTCCGCTTTCAGTCTACGAGGGTACGTGGACAACACTCTCCCCTCTCGTCGCTATGCATCACCATGATTTTGCGTGTGCGAAGGAATTTTTTTGAAATTACTACGTTCCCCAACAGTATTTGCTTGTGATAAGTTCATACCTTATATTGCTAATTCTAAAGTAACTATTCACACTGATCATGCTGCTATTAAATATCTTATGGAAAAGAAAGATGCTAAACCTAGACTTATTAGATGAGTTCTCTTGCTACAAGAATTTGATTAGCATATTATTGATAGAAAGGGAGCTGAGAACCCCGTTGCAGACAACTTGTCTAGGTTAGAAAATGTTCTTGATGACCCACTACCTATTGATGACAGCTTTCCTGATGAACAATTAGCTGTCATAAATGCTTCTCGTACTGCTCCTTGGTATGCTGATTATGCTAATTACATTGTTGCCAAATTTATACCACCTAGTTTCACATACCAGCAAAAGAAAAAGTTTTTCTATGATTTAAGACATTACTTCTGGGATGACCCACATCTTTATAAAGAAGGAGTAGATGGTGTTATTAGGCGTTGTGTACCTGAGCATGAACAGGAATAGATCCTACGCAAGTGTGACTCCGAGGCTTATGGAGGGCACCACGCTGGATATAGAACTGCACATAAGGTATTGCAATCTGGTTTTTATTGGCCTACTCTCTTCAAAGATGCTCCTAAGTTTGTCTTATCCTGTGATGAATGTCAAAGAAGTGGTAATATTAGTAGACGTCAGGAAATGCCTATGAATTATTCACTTGTTATTGAACCATTTGATGTTTGGGGCTTTGATTATATGGGACCGTTTCCTTCCTCTAATGGGTATACACATATTCTAGTTGTTGTTGATTACATTACTAAGTGGGTAGAAGCTATTCCAACAAGTAGTGCTGATCATAACACCTCTATTAAGATTCTTAAAGAAGTTATTTTTCCGAGGTTTGGAGTCCCTAAATATTTAATGACTGATGGTGGTTCACATTTTATTCATGGTGCTTTTCGTAAAATGCTTGCTAAGTATGATGTTAATCATAGAATTGCATCTCCATATCACCCACAGTCTAGTGGTCAAGTAGAATTGAGTAATAGAGAGCTCAAATTAATTTTGCAAAAGAATGTTAATAGGTCTGGAAAGAATTGGTCCAAGAAACTTGATGATGCATTATGGGCCTATAGAACTACATATAAAAATCCTATGGGTATGTCTCCGTATAAAATGGTTTATGGAAAAGCATGTCACTTACCTCTCGAACTAGAACATAAGGAATATTGGGCCATTAAAGAGATCAATTATGATTTAAACTTGCCGGTGAGAAGAGGTTATTTGACATTAGCTCATTTGATGAATGGAGAACCCAAGCCTATGAGAATGCCAAGTTGTTTAAAGAAAAAGTTAAAAGATGGCATGAAAAAAGGATACAAAAACGTGAGTTTAATATAGGTGATTATGTGTTGCTATACAACTCTCATTTAAGATTTTTTGCAGGGAAACTTCTCTCTAAATGGGAAGGTCCTTACGTTATGGAGGAGGTCTATCGTTCCGATGCCATAAAAATCAACAACTTCGAAGGCACAAATCTGAAGGTGGTGAACGGTCAAAGAATTAAACATTATATCTCAGGTAATCCTATAAATGTTGAAACTAATATTATTAAAACCGTAACCCCGGAGGAATACATAAGGGACACTTTCCAGAACTTTTCAGACTCCTAAAAGGAATAAATACGTGGTACGGTAAGTAAACCGACTCCAAAACAGTCACAATGGCAATTTTTCTCCGTTTTGGAATATTTAGAAAAATATAAAAATAAGAAGCAGTCCAGGAAGGACACGAGGCTTCCACGAGGGTGGGAGGCGCGCCCTACCCCCCTGGGCGCGCCCCCTGCCTCGTGGGCACCTCGTGTCCTCTCCGGACTCCGTTTTCTTGCACGATACGTATTTTGGTCGGTAAAAATTCATTATATAATCTCCCGAAGGTTTTGACTCATGTATCACGCAAATATCCTCTGTTTTTGTTTTGAGCTATTTTTCTGACAGATCTAGATTCCCATGACGTCTTCAAGCGCCCCCAAGGACAAGTTTTTCGAGAAGGTCATCAACCCATACCTCGCGGAGGTGCTGCAACACCCTCAAACCATTGAGATGCGTGAGGGGGTGTTGCACATCCGCGATGTTGAGGGGCCAAGGAAGACCGGAAGCATGGAGACAAGGCTCAAGGCAATGGAGCAACAAGTTTTCAAGTGTCAGGAGATGGTGGAGCGTGGACTCGACTCCAATCACATAATGACCACGGAGTTCACCAACAACCACAAGCTGGACGTCAAGGACATTGGGGAGGCCATCTTCAAGATGCATGAGAAAATCGAGCACCTCCAAGCCCAGATCTATGACCCGCAAAACCAAAACTGTGAGTATGAATATAGATTCAAGAGGATGAGTTTGGCTGCAGATTTGAGGATCCCGGAGACTCGATCATCCTTCTATGATGGGGAGCCTATGCCTCGGAAGATGGACGACAAGCCTACATCATCACCAACTTCCTCTTCACCGGCAAAGGAGACAAAATCACATGGGTATGGGCACTCCCCTTGGCAACTGCCAAGCTTGGGGGAGGTGCCACGGTATCGTATCACCATCACACTCCTATCTTTACCATTTTTCTTAGTTCGATCCTTTTGATATTATCTTGATCTAGTAGAATAAAGTTTTAGTATGGTTTAGTTGTCATTTTTTCTTTATGATCCTTCTGTGTAATTGAGTCTGTGAGCTATATATAATAAAGATTAGTGTTGAGTCAAGGGCTTGAATATCTTGCTATGATCTCGAGTGAATAAAAGAAAAAGAAAGAATAAAAAGAAACAAAGAGATCATATTGATCTTATGGAGAGTAATGACTTTACATAGAAAGAGTATTATGATTAAAAATTGTTAAGAATTGGCAAACATAGTTTTGGTCATCGTTGCAATTAATAGGAAGTAATAAAGAAACAGAGGTTTCACATATAAATATACTATCTTGGACATCTTTTATGATTGTGAGCACTCATTAAAATATGACATGCTAAAGAGTTGGTGTTGAACAAGGAAGACAACGTAATGGGTTATGTTTTATTATATCTGAGATGAAGTATATTGTCATGGATCATCCAACATGTTGAGCTTGCCTTTCTCCCTCATGCTAGCCAATTTTTCGCACCAAGTAGAGACACTACTTGTGCTTCCAAATACCCTTGAAACTAGTTTTGCCATGAGAGTCCACCATATCTACCTATGGATTGAGTAAGATCCTTCAAGTAAGTTGTCATCGGTGCAAGCAATACAAATTGCTCTTTAAATATGTATGACTTATTAGTGTGGGAGAAAATAAGCTTTATACGATCTTGTGATGTGGAATAAATAAAAGTGACGGACTGCATAATAAAGGTCCATATCACAAGTGGCAATATAAAGTGATGTTCTTTCGCATTAAGATTTTGTGCATCCAACCCTGAAAGCGCATGAAAACCTATGCTTCCCTCTGCGAAGGGCCTATCTTTTACTATTATCTTCTATCTTATGCAAAAGTCAAGGTGATTTTCACCTTTCCTTTTACATTTTATCCTTTGGTAAGCACAATGTGTTGGAAAGATCCTGATATATATATATATATATATATATATATATATATATATATATATATATATATATATATATCCAATTGGATGTAAGTTAGCATAAACTATTATTGTTGACATTACCCTTGAGGTAAAAGGTTGGGAGGCGAAACTATAAGCCCCTATATTTCTCTGTGTCCGATTAAGAATCCATAACCATAAGTATTGCGTGAGTGTCAGCAATTGTGAAAAACTAAATGATAGTTGAGTATGTGGACTTGCTGAAAAGCTCTTATGTTGACACTTTCTGATGTTATGATAAATTGCAATTGCCTCAATGACTGAGATTATAGTTTGTTGGTTCTCAATGAAGTTTCTGATTCATACTTGACATTGTGGATAGATTATTACTTTAACATAAGAAATCATATGACAGTATTTATATATGTTGCTGTTATAACAATGATCATGATGCCCTCATGTCCGTATTTTATTTTATCGACACCTCTATCTCTAAACATGTGGACATATTTATCGTTATCAGCTTCTGCTTGAGGACAAGCGAGGTCTAAGCTTGGGGGAGTTGATACGTCCATTTTGCATCATGCTTTTATATCGATATATATTGCATTATGGGTTGTTATTACACATTATGTCACAATACTTATGCCTATTCTCTCTTATTTTACAAGGTTTACATGAAGAGGGAGAATGCCGGCAGCTGGAATTCTGTGCTGGAAAAGGAGCAAATATTACAGACCTATTCTGCACAACTCCAAAAGTCCAGAAACTCCACGGAAGTCATTTTTGGAAATAATTAAAAATGCTGGCAAAAGAAATTACCAGAGGGGGGCCACACCCTGGCCACGAGGGTGGGGGGCGCGCCCTACCCCCCTGAGCGCGCCCCCTGCCTCGTGGGCCCCCTGGTGGCCCTCCGGTGCCCATCTTCTGCTATATGAAGTCTTTCGTCAGAGAAAAAATCATAAGCAAGCTTTCGGGATGAGACTCCGCCGCCACGAGGCGGAACCTTGGCAGAACCAATCTAGGGCTCTGGCGGAGCTATTCTGCCGGGGAAACTTCCCTCCGGGAGGGGGAAATCATCGCCATCGTCATCACCAACAATCCTCTCATCGGGAGGGGGTCAATCTCCATCAACATCTTCACCAACACCATCTCCTCTCAAACCCTAGTTCCTCTCTTGTATCCAATTCTTGTCTCTAAGTCTGAGATTGGTACCTATAGGTTGCTAGTAGTGTTGATTACTCCTTGTAGTTGATGCTAGTTGGTTTATTTGGTGGAAGATCATATGTTCATATCCTATATGCATATTAATACCCCTCTTATTATGAACATGAATATGCTTTGTGAGTAGTTACGTTTGTTCCTGAGGACATGGGAGAAGTCTTGCTATTAGTTGTCATGTGAATTTGGTATTCGTTCGATATTTTGATGAGATGTATGTTGTCTCTCCTCTAGTGGTGTTATGTGAACATCGACTACATGACAATTCACCATTGTTTGAGACTAGAGGAAGGCGTTGGGAAGTAATAAGTAGATGATGGGTTGCTAGAGTGACAGAAGCTTAAACCCTAGTTTATGCGTTGCTTCGTAAGGGGCTGATTTGGATCCATATGTTTCATGCTATGGTTAGGTTTACCTTAATACTTCTTTTGTAGTTGTGGATGCTTGCAATAGGGGTTAATCATAAGTGGGATGCTTGTCCAAGTAAGGACAGCACCCAAGCACCGGTCCACCCACATATCAAATTATCAAAGTACCGAACGCGAATCGTATGAACGTGATGAAAACTAGCTTGACGATAATTCCCATGTGTCCTCGGGAGCGTTTTCCTTCATATAAGAAATTGTCCAGGCTTGTCCTTTGATACAAAAAGGATTGGGCCACCTTGCTGCACTTTATTTACATTTGTTACTTGTTACCCGTTACAATTTATCTTATCACAAAACTATCTGTTATCTATAATTTCGGTGCTTGCAGAGAATGAGAATACCTTACTGAAAACCGCTTGTCATTTCCTTCTTCTCCTCGTTGGGTTCGACACTCTTACTTATAGAAAAGGCTACGATAGATGCCCTATACTTGTGGGTCATCATGTCCCAATAAGGCCCATATCTTTGTCGGGGGGTGCCAGGAACCCCTTCCGGTGACCCGATACGTACCCGGTAGCCCGGAACACTTCCGGTGTCCGAATACTATCGTCCTATATATGAATCTTTACCTGTCGACCATTTCGAGACTCCTCGTCATGTCTGTGATCTCATCCAGGACTCCGAACAACATTCATTCACCAAATCACATAACTCATATAATACAAAATCATCATCAAACTTTAAGCGTGCGGACCCTACGGGTTCGAGAACTATATAGACATGACCGAGACACCTCTCCGGTCAATAACCAACAGCGGAACCTAGATGCTCATATTGGTTCAAGAGGATCATCGAAAGCATCAAAGTTTCCCATGTTATTATTATTGCCTTCATTAACGATAACCTCCCCAGATTCAGACATGGCGAAATAAATGCGAGCGGAAAGAGAGGGCGAATAAAATGGTAAGGGTGAAGTGGGGGAGAGGAAAACGAGAGGCAAATGGAAAATAATGTAATGCGAGGGATAAGAGTTTGTGATGGGTACTTGATATGTCTTGACTTGTGCGTAGACTCCCCGGCAACGGCGCCCGAAATCCTTCTTGCTACCTCTTAAGCACTGCGTTGGTTTTCCCTTGAAGAGGAAAGGGTGATGCAGCAAAGTAGCGTAAGTATTCCCCTCAGTTTTTGAGAACTAATGTATCAATCCAGTAGGAGGCCACGCTCAAGTCCCTTGCACCTACACAAACAAATAAGAACCTTGCAACCAACGCGATGAAGGGGTTGTCAATCCCTTCACGGCCACTTGCAAAAGTGAGATCTATTAGAGATGATAAGATAATATTTTTGGTATTTTTATGATAAGGACTAAAAGTAAAGAAAGCAAAGTAAACGGCAAAAGAAATAGCTTGCTGAAGGAAGATTAATATGATGGAAAATAGACCCGGGGGCCATAGGTTTCACTAGTGGCTTCTCTCAAGATAGCATAAGTATTACGGTGGGTGAACAAATTACTGTCGAGCAATTGATAGAATTGAGCATAGTTATGAGAATATCTAGGTATGATCATGTATATAGGCATCATGTCCGTGACAAGTAGACCGACTCCTGCCTGCATCTACTACTATTACTCTACACATCGACCGCTATCCAACATGCATCTAGAGTATTAAGTTCATAAGAACGTAGTAATGCTTTAAGCAAGATGACATGATGTAGAGGGATAAACTCATGCAATATGATATAAACCCCATCTTTTTATCCTCGATGACAACAATACAATACGTGTCGTTTCACCTACTGTCACTGGGATTGAGCACTGCAAGATTGAACCCAAAGCTAAGCACTTCTCCCATTGCAAGAAAGATCAATCTAGTAGGCCAAACCAAACTGATAATTCGAAGAGACTTGCAAAGATAACCAATCATACATAAAAGAATTAATAGAAGATTCAAATATTGTTGATAGATAATCTTGATCATAAACCCACAATTCATCGGATCTCGACAAACACACCGCAAAAGAAGATTACATCGAATAGATCTCCAAGAGAATCGAGGAGAACTTTGTATTGAGATCCAAAGAGAGAGAAGAAGCCCTAGCTAATAACTATGGACCCGAAGGTCTGAGGTAAACTAGTCACACATCATCGGAGAGGCTATGGTGTTGATGTAGAAGCCCTCCGTGATCAATGCCCCCTCCGGCAGGATGCCGGAAATGGCCCCAAGATGGGATCTCACGGGTACAGAAGGTTGTGGCGGTGGAATTAAGTTTTCGCGGTGCTCTTCGATGGTTTGGGGGTACGTAGGTATATATAGGAGGAAGAAGTAGGTCGATGGAGCCACGAGGGGCCCACGAGGGTGGAGGGCGCGCCCAGGGGGGTAGGCGCGCCCCCTGCCTCGTGGCCTCCTCGTTGGTTGCTTGACGTCCACTCCAAGTCCTCTGGATCACGTTTGTTCCAAAAATCACGCTCCCGAAGGTTTCATTCCATTTGGACTCCGTTTGATATCTTTTTTCTGCGAAACACTGAAATAGGCAAAAGAAAACCAGCAATTTGGGCTGGGCCTCCGGTTAATAGGTTAGTCCAAAAAATAATATAAAAGTGTACAAATAAGCCCATTAAACATCCAAAACAGAATATATAATAGCATGGAACAATAAAAAATTATAGATACGTTGGAGACGTATCAAGCATCCCCAAGCTTAATTCCTGCTCGTCCTCGAGTAGGTAAATGATAAAAACAGAATTTTTGATGTGGAATGCTTCTTAGCATAATTTTCAATGTAATTCTTTTTATTGTGGAATGAATATTTAGATCCGAAAGATTCAAGATAAAAGTTTAATGTTGACATAAAAACAATAATACTTCAAACATGCTAACCAAGCAATTATGTCTTATCAAAATAACATAGCCAAAGAAAGCTTATCCCTACAAAATCATATAGTTAGGCCATGTTTCAATGTCGTCACACAAACGTTCTCATCATGCATAACCCCGATGACAAGCCGAGCAATTGGTTCATACTTTTTAACGTGCTTCAGCCTTTCAAACTCTTACACAATACATGAGCGCAAGCCATGGATATAGCACTATGGGTGGAGTAAAGTATAATGATGGGGGTTATGAGAGAAGACAAAAAGGTAGAAATTCTCACATTGACGAGGCTAATCAATAGGCTATGGAGATGCCCATCAATTGATGTCAATGAGAGGAGTAGAGATTGCCATGCAACGGATGCACTAGAGCTATAAATATATGAAAGCTCAACAAAAGAAACTAAGTGGGTGTGCATCCAACTTGCTTGCTCACGAAGACCTAAGGCATTTTGAGGAAGCCCATCATTGGAATATACAAGCCAAGTTCTATAATGAAAAATTCCCACTAGTATATGAAAGTGACAACATAGGAGACTCTCTATCATTAAGATCAAGGTGCTACTTTGAAGCACAAGTGTGGAAAAAGGATAGTAACATTGTCCCTTCTCTCTTTTTCTTTTTTTCTTTTTTCTCTTGGGCCTTCTCTTTTTTCTTTGGCCTCTTTTTTTATTTAGTCCGGAATCTCATCCCGACTTGTGGGGGAATCATAGTCTCCATTATCCTTTCCTCACATGGGACAATGCTCTAATAATGATGATCGTCACACTTTTATTACTTACTACTCAAGAATTACAACTCAATACTTAGAACAAAATATGAGTCTATGTGAATGACTCCGGCGGTGTTCCGGGATATGCAATGAATCAAGAGTGACATGCATGAAAAATTATGAATGGTGGCTTTACCACAAATACGATGTCAACTACATGATCATGCAAAGCAATATGACAATGACAAAGTGTGTCATAATAAACGGAACGGTGGAAAGTTGCATGGCAATATATCTCGGAATGGCTATGGAAATGCCATGATAGGTAGGTATGGTGGCTGTTTTGAGGAAGATATAAGGAGGTTTATGTGTGATAGAGCGTATCATATCACGGGGTTTGGATGCACCGGCGAAGTTTGCACCAACTCTCAAGGTGAGAAAGGGCAATGCGCGGTACCGTAGAGGCTAGAAAATTGTCGAAGGTTGAGAGTGCGTATAATCCATGGACTCACATTAGTCATAAAGAACTCATATACTTATTGCAAAAGCTTATTAGCCCTCGAAGCAAAGTACTACTATGCATGCCCCTAGAGGGATAGATTGGTAGGAAAAGACCATTGCTCGTCCCCGACCGCCACTCATAAGGAAAGCAATAAAAGAACACCTTATGTGTCAAAATTGTCACACAAATTTTACCATACGTGCATCCTACAGGACTTGCCAACTTTAACACAAGTATTTCTCAATTTCACAATTACTCAACTAGCACACTCTAATATTACCACCTTTATGTCTCAAAACACTTATCAAGTATCAAACTTCTCATTATATTCAATGGACTCAATATGGAAGTTTATTTTCACAATTAAAGCAAATTACTGTTGGGGAACGTAGTAATTTCAAAAAATTTCCTACGATCACGCAAGATCATGGTGATGCATAGCAACGAGATGAGAGTGTTGTCTCGTGCCCTCGTGAGACCAGCAACGGAAGCGTTGACGCAACGTAGAGGAAGTAGTCGTACTTCTTCCCGATCCAACCGATCCAAGTACCGAGCGTCACGGCACCTCCGAAGTTCTGCACACGTTCAGCTCGATGGCGTCTCGAACTCCGATCCAGCCGAGTGTTGAGGAGAGTTTCGTCGACCGACGGGCGTGGTGGCGATGATGATGTTCCACCGGCGCAGGGCTTCGCCTAAGCTCCGCAGCGGTATATTCGAGGTGTAGTTTAGTGGAAGGGGCACCGCTGCGGCTGAAGGAACGATCTCAATGATCAACTTGTGTGTCATGGGGTGCCCCTGCCCTGTATATATAAAGGAGGGAAGGGAGGGCTGGCCGGCCAAGGAGAGGTGCGCCAGGTGTCCTACTCCTACTAGGAATAGGATTCCCCCAAATCCTAGTCCAACTAGGTTTCCCCAAGTGGGAAGGGAGAGAGAGGGCCCCTTCTCCTAGTCCTAATAGGACTAGGGAAGGGGAAGGTGCGACCAGCACTATGGCCCCCTTTCTCTTTCCCACTAAGGCCCATCAAGGCCCATTGACCCCCGGGAGGTTCCGTAACCCCGGTACTCAGTAAAATTCCCAATTTCACCCGGAGTGATTCCGAGTCAAACATAGGCTTCCAATATATCAATCTTTATGTCTCGACCATTTGAGACTCCTCGTCATGTCCGTGATCTCATCCGGACTCGAACAACCTTGGTACATCAATATCATATAAACTCATAATAACCGCCATCGAACGTTAAGCGTGCGGACCCTACGGGTTCGAGAACTATGTAGACATGACCGAGACACCTCTCGGTCAATAACCAATAGCGGGACCTGGATGCCCATATTGGCTCCTACATATTCTACTGAAGATCTTTATCGGTCGACCGCATAACAACATACGTTGTTCCTTTGTCATCGGTATGTTACTTGCCCGAGATTCGATCGTCGGTATCCAATACCTAGTTCAATCTCGTTCTTGGCAAGTCTCTTTTCTCGTTCCGTAATACATCATCTCACAACTAACACATTTAGTTGCAATGCTTGCAAGGCTTATGTGATGTGCATTACCGAGAGGGCCAGAGATACCTCTCCGACAATCGGAGTGACAAATCCTAATCTCAAATATGCCAACCCAACATGTACCTTCGAGACACCTGTAATGTACCTTTATAATCACCCGATTCGTTGTGACGTTTGGTAGCACCCAAAGTGTTCCTCGGCAAACGGAGTTGCATAATCTCATAGTCATAGGAACATGTATAAGTCATGAAGAAAAGCACTAGCAACAAACTATACGATCAGGTGCTATGCTAATGGAATGGGTCATGTCAATCAGATCATTCAACCAATGATGTGATCCCGTTAATCAAATAACAACTCCTTGTTCATGGTTAGGAAACATAACCATCTTTGATTAACGAGCTAGTCAAGTAGAGGCATACTAGTGACACTCTGTAGGTTTATGTATTCACACATGTATTATGTTTCCGGTTAATACAATTCTAGCATGAATAATAAACATTTATCATGATATAAGGAAATAAATAATAATATTATTATTGCCTCTAGGGCATATTTCCTTGATCTCCCACTTGCACTAGAGTCAATAATCTAGATTACACAAGAATGATTCTAACACCCATGGAGTCTTGGTGCTGATCATGTTTTGCTCGTGGAAGAGGCTTAGTCAACGGTCTGCAACATTCAGATCCGTATGTATCTTGCATATCTCTATGTCTCCCACCGGACCAAATCCGGATGGAGTTGAAGCGTCTTTTGATGTGCTTGGTTCTCTTGTGAAATCTGGATTCCTTTGCCAAGGCAATTGCACCATATTGTCACAAAGATTTTCATTGGACCCGATACACTAGGTACAACACCTAGATCGGTTATGAACTCCTTCATCCGACTCCTTCATTAGCTGCTTCGAAGCAGCTATGTACTCAACTTCACATGTAGATCCCGAGCGGCGCTTTGTTTGGAACTGCACCAACCGACAGCTCCACCGTTTAATGTAAATCGTATCCGGTTTGCGATTTAGAATCGTCCGGATCGGTGTCAAAGCTTGCGTCGGCGTAACCGTTCTGACGAGCTCTTTGTCACCGCCATAAATGAGAAACATATCCTTAGTTCTTCTCAAGTACTTAAGGATGTTCTTGACCGCTGTCGATGATCCACTCTGGATTACTTTGGTACCTGCTCGCTAAACTTACAACAAGGCACACATCAGGTCTGGTACACAGCATTGCATACATGATAGAGCCTATGGCTGAAGCATAGGAACATCTTTCATTTTCTCTCTATCTTCTGCGGTGGTCGGGCATTGAGTCTTACTCAACTTCACACCTTGTAATACCGGCAAGAACCCTTTCTTTGCACGATCCATTTTGAACTTTTTCAAAACTTTATCAAGGTATGTGCTTTGTGAAAGTCCTATTAAGCGTCTTGATCTATCTCTATAGATCTTAATGCCCAATATGTAAGCAGCTTCACGAGGTCTTTCATCGAAAAACTCTTATTCAAGTATCCCTTTATGCTATCCAGAATTCTATATCATTTCCGATCAATAATATGTCATCCACATATAATATCGAAATGCTACTGAGCTCCCACTCACTTTCTTGTAAATACAAGGCTTCTCCAAAAGTCTCATATAAAACCAAATGCTTTGATCACACTATCAAAACGTTTATTCCAACTCCGAGAGGCTTGCACCAGTCCATAAATGGATCATTGGAGCTTGCACACTTTGTTAGCTCCTTTGGATCGACAAAACCTTCGGTTGCATCATATACAACTCTTCTTCCGTAAATCCATTCAGAATGCAGTTTTAACATCCATTTGCCAAATTTCATAATCATAAAATGCGGCAATTGCTAACATGATTCGGACGGACTTAAGCATCGCTTCGGGTGAGAAGGTCTCATCGTAGTCAATCCCTTGAACTTGTCGAAAACCTTTTGCAACAAGTCGAGCTTTATAGACGATAACATTACCATCGTCGTCAGTCTTCTTCTTGAAGATCCATTTATTCTCAATTGCTTGCCGATCATCGGGCAAGTCAACCAAAGTCCACACTTTGTTCTCATACATGGATCCCATCTCAGATTTCATGGCCTCAAGCCATTTTGTGGAATCTGGGCTCACCATCGCTTCTTCATAGTTCGTAGGTTCATCATGTTCGATAACATGACTTCCAAAATAGGATTACCGTACCACTCAGTGCGGATCTTGCTCTGGTTGATCTCTGAAGTTCTGTAGAAACTTGATCTGAAGTTTCATGATCATCATCATTAGCTTCCTCCTATTTGGTGTAGGTGTCACGAAACTGTTTTACGTGATGTACTACTTCTCAATAAGGGAGTAGATACAGATTATCTCATCAAGTTCTACTTTCCTCCCACTCACTTCTTTCGTGAGAAACTCTTTCTCAAAAAGTTTCCAATTTAGCAACAAAAATCTTGCCTTCGGATCTGTGATAGAAGGTGTACCCAACTGTCTCCTTTGGGTATCCTATGAAGACACATTTCTCGATTTGGGTTCGAGCTTATCAGGTTGAAGCTTTTTCACATAAGCATCGCAGCCCCAAACTTTCGAAACGACAACTTTGGTTTCTTGCCAAACCACAGTTCATAAGGCGTCGTCTCAGCGGTTTAGATGGTGCCCTATTTAAAGTGAATGTAGCCGTCTCTAAAGCATAACCCCAAAACGATAGCGGTAAATCAGTAAGAGACATCATAGATCGCACCATATCTAATAAAGTACGATTCGACGTTCGGACACACCATTACGTTGTGGTGTTCGGTGGCGTAAGTTGCGAAACTATTCGCATTGTTTCAAATGTAGGCCAAACTCAGTAACTCAAATATTCTCCTCCACGATCAGATCGTAGAAACTTTATTTTCTTGTTACGATGATTTTCCACTTCACTCTGAAATTCTTTGAACTTTTCAAATGTTTCAGACTTGTGTTTCATTAAGTAGATATACCCATATCTGCTCAAATCATCTGTGAAGGTGAGAAAATAACGATATCCGCCACGAGCCTCAACATTCATTGGACCACATACATCGGTATGTATGATTTCCAATAAATCTGTTGCTCTCTCCATAGTTCGGAGAACGGTGTTTTAGTCATCTTGCCCATAAGGCACGGTTCATAAGTGCCAAGTGATTCATAATCAAGTGACTCCAAAAGTCCATCAAGATGGAGTTTCTTCATGCGCTTTACACCGATATGACCTAAGCGGCAAGTGCCACAAATAAGTTGCACCATCATTATCAACTCTGCATCTTTTGGTTTCAACATTATGAATATGTGTATCACTACTATCAAGATTAAGTAAAACAAACCATTCTTCAATGGTGCATGACCATAAAAGATATTATTCATATAAATAGAACAACCATTATTCTCTCGATTTAAATGAATAACCGTCTCGCATCAAACAAGATCCAGATATAATGTTCATGCTCAACGCTGGTACTAAATAACAATTATTTAGGTCTAATACTAATCCGAAGGTAGATGTAGAGGTAGCGTGCCGATTGCGATCACATCGACTTTGGAACCATTTCCCACGCCGCATTGTCACCTCGTCCTTAGCCAATCTTCGCTAATCCGTAGCCCTGTTTGAGTTGCAAATATTAGCAATGAACCAAGATCAAATACCAGTGCTCTGCGAGTATTAGTAAGGTACACATCAATAACATGTATATCACATATACCTTTGTTAACCTTGCCATCCTTCTTATCCGCCAAATACTTGGGGCAGTTCCGCTTCGGGACCAGCCTGCTTGCAATAGAAGCACTCGCCAGTGCTTAGGACCAGACTTGGGTTTCTTCTCTTGATTAGCAACTTGCTTGCCGCTCTTTTGAAGTTTCCTTTTCTTTCCTTTGCCCTTTTCTTGAAACTAGTGGTTTTGTTAACCATCAACACTTGATGCTCCTTTTGATTTCTACCTCCATGACTTTCAAAGATCGCGAAGAGCTCGGGCATTGTTTTGGTCATCCCTTGCATATTATAGTTCATCACGAAGCTCTTGTAGCTTGGTGGCGATGATTGGAGAATTCATCAATGACGCAATCATCCGGAAGATTAACTCCCGTTGAATCAAGTGATTGTTATATCCGGACATTACGAGTATATGCTCACCGACAGAACCGTTCTCCTCCATCTTACAGCTATAGAACTTATTGGAGACTTCATATCTCTCAATCCGGGCATTACGCTTGAATATTAACTTCAACTCTGGAACATCTCATATGCTCCATGGTGTTCAAAACGACGTTGAAGTCCCGGTTCTAAGCCGTAAAGCATGGCACACTGAACTATAGAGTAGTCATCAGCTTTGCTTTGCGGGACGTTCACAACTTCGGCGCAGCCCTTGCACCAGGCCTGGCACCTAACGGTGCTTCCAGGGCGTAATTCTTCCGTGCAGCAATAAGGATAATCCTCAAATACGGACCCAGTCCGTGTAATTGCTGCCATCATCTTTCAACTTTGCTTTCTCAAGGAACGCATTAAAATTCAACGGAACAACAGACGAGCCATCTATCTACACATCATAGACAAGCAAGATACTATCGGTACTAAGTTCATGATAAATTTAAGTTCAATTAATCATATTACTTAAGAACTCCCACTTAGAAAAATATCCTCCAATTCTCTAAGTGATTGCGTGATCCATATCAACTACACCATGACCGATCATCACGTGTGATGGAGTAGTTTCAATGGTGAACATCAATATGTTGATCATATCTACTATATGATTCACGCTCGACCTTCGGTCTCCGTGTTCCGAGGTCATATCTTATATGCATAGCTCGTCAAGTATAACCTGAGTATTCTGCGTGTGCAACTGTTTTGCACCGTTGTATTTGAGCGTAGAGCCTATCACACCCGATCATCACGTGGTGTCTCAAAGACGAAGAACTTTCGCAGCGGTGCATACTCGGGAGAACACTTCTTGATAATTTAGTAAGGGATCATCTTATAATGCTACCGTCAATCAAAGCAAAATAAGATGCATAAAGGATTAACATCACATGCAATCAATATAAGTGATATGATATGGCCATCATCATCTTGTGCTTGTGATCTCCATCTCCGGCACCGCCATGATCACCATCGTCACCGGTAGCGACACCTTGATCTCCATCGTAGCATCGTTGTCGTCTCGCCAATCTTATGCTTCTCGACTATCGCTACCGCTTAGTGATAAAGTAAAGCATTACAGGCGATTGCATTGCATACAATAAAGCGACAACCATATGGCTCCTGCCGATTGCCGATAACTCGTTACAAAACATGATCATCTCATACAATAAAATTCAGCATCATGTCTTGACCATATCACATCACAACATGCCCTGCAAAAACAAGTTAGGCGTCCTCTACTTTGTTGTTGCAAATTTTACGTGGCTGCTACGGGCTTTAAGCAAGAACCAATCTTACCTCGCATCAAAACCACAACGATACTTCGTCAAATAGACTCCGTTTTAACCTTCTCAAGGACCGGGCGTAGCCACACTCGGTTCAACTAAAGTTGGAGAGACAGTCTTCCACAAGCCATCTATGTGCAAAGCACGTCGAGGGAACCGGTCTCGCGTAAAATGCACGCGTAAGGTTGGTCCGGATCGCTCATCCAACAATACCGCTGAACCAAAGTATGACATCTTTGGTAGGCGGTATGACTTGTATCGTCCACAACTCACTTGTGTTCTACTCGTGCATATGATCAACCATAAAACCAGGCTCGGATGCCACTTTGTTGGGGAACGTAGTAATTTCAAAAATTTCCTACGATCACGCAAGATCATGGTGATGCATAGCAACGAGATGAGAGTGTTGTCTCGTACCCTCGTAGACCAGCAGCGGAAGCGTTGACGCAGCGTAGAGGAAGTAGTCGTACTTCTTCCCGATCCAACCGATCCAAGTACCGAGCGTCGGCACCTCCGAGTTCTGCACACGTTCAGCTCGATGGCGTCCCTCGAACTCCGATCCAGCCGAGTGTTGAGGAGAGTTTCGTCGACGACGGCGTGGTGACGATGATGATGTTCCACCGGCGCGGGGCTTCGCCTAAGCTCCGCAACGGTATATTCGAGGTGTAGTTTGGTGGAAGGGGCACCGCACACGGCTAAGGAACGATCTCAATGATCAACTTGTGTGTCATGGGGTGCCCCTGCCCTGTATATAAAGGAGGGAAGGGAGGGGCTGGCCGGCCAAGGAGAGGTGCGCCAGGTGTCCTACTCCTACTAGGAGTAGGATTCCCCCAAATCCTAGTCCAACTAGGTTTCCCCAAGTGGGAAGGGAGAGAGAGGCGCCCCTTCTCCTAGTCCTAATAGGACTAGGGAAGGGGAAGGTGCGACCAGCACTATGGCCCCTTTTCTCTTTCCCACTAAGGCCCATCAAGGCCCATTGACCCCGGGAGGTTCCGTAACCCCTGTACTCGAAAATTCCCAATTTCACCCGGAGTGATTCCGAGTCAAACATAGGCTTCCAATATATCAATCTTTATGTCTCGACCATTTGAGACTCCTCGTCATGTCCGTGATCTCATCCGGGACTCGAACAACCTTGGTACATCAATATCATATAAACTCATAATAACATCGCCATCGAAGCGTTAAGCGTGCGGACCCTACGGGTTCGAGAACTATGTAGACATGACCGAGACACCTCTCGGTCAATAACCAATAGCGGACCTGGATGCCCATATTGGCTCCTACATATTCTCGAAGATCTTTATCGGTCGATCCGCATAACAACATACGTTGTTCCCTTTGTCATCGGTATGTTACTTGCCCGAGATTCGATCGTCGGTATCCAATACCTAGTTCAATCTCGTTCTTGGCAAGTCTCTTTTCTCGTTCCGTAATACATCATCTCACAACTAACACATTTAGTTGCAATGCTTGCAAGGCTTATGTGATGTGCATTACCGAGAGGGCCAGAGATACCTCTCCGACAATCGGAGTGACAAATCCTAATCTCGAAATATGCCAACCCAACATGTACCTTCGGAGACACCTGTAATGTACCTTTATAATCACCCGATTCGTTGTGACGTTTGGTAGCACCCAAAGTGTTCCTCGGGCAAGCGGGAGTTGCATAATCTCATAGTCATAGGAACATGTATAAGTCATGAAGAAAAGCACTAGCAACAAACTATACGATCAGGTGCTATGCTAATGGAATGGGTCATGTCAATCAGATCATTCAACCAATGATGTGATCCCGTTAATCAAATAACAACTCCTTGTTCATGGTTAGGAAACATAACCATCTTTGATTAACGAGCTAGTCAAGTAGAGGCATACTAGTGACACTCTGTAGGTTTATGTATTCACACATGTATTATGTTTCCGTTAATACAATTCTAGCATGAATAATAAACATTTATCATGATATAAGGAAATAAATAATAATATTATTATTGCCTCTAGGGCATATTTCCTTCATCTCCCACTTGCACTAGAGTCAATAATCTAGATTACACAAGAATGATTCTAACACCCATGGAGTCTTGGTGCTGATCATGTTTTGCTCGTGGAAGAGGCTTAGTCAACGGGTCTGCATTCAGATCCGTATGTATCTTGCATATCTCTATGTCTCCCACCGGACCAAATCCCGGATGGAGTTGAAGCGTCTTTTGATGTGCTTGGTTCTCTTGTGAAATCTGGATTCCTTTGCCAAGGCAATTGCACCAGTATTGTCACAAAAGATTTTCATTGGACCCGATACACTAGGTACAACACCTAGATCGGTTATGAACTCCTTCATCCAGACTCCTTCATTAGCTGCTTCCGAAGCAGCTATGTACTCAACTTCACATGTAGATCCCGCAACGACGCTTTGTTTGGAACTGCACCAACTGACAGCTCCACCGTTTAATGTAAATACGTATCCGGTTTGCGATTTAGAATCGTCTGGATCAGTGTCAAAGCTTAACGTCGGCGTAACCGTTCTGACGAGCTCTTTGTCACCGCCATAAATGAGAAACATATCCTTAGTTCTTCTCAAGTACTTAAGGATGTTCTTGACCGCTGTCGATGATCCACTCTGGATTACTTTGGTACCGCCTGCTAAACTTACAGCAAGGCACACATCAGGTCTGGTACACAGCATTGCATACATGATAGAGCCTATGGCTGAAGCATAGGAACATCTTTCATTTTCTCTATCTTCTGCGGTGGTCGGGCATTGAGTCTTACTCAACTTCACACCTTGTAATACCGGCAAGAACCCTTTCTTTGCACGATCCATTTGAACTTTTTCAAAACTTTATCAAGGTATGTGCTTTGTGAAAGTCCTATTAAGCGTCTTGATCTATCTCTATAGATCTTAATGCCCAATATGTAAGCAGCTTCACCGAGGTCTTTCATCGAAAAACTCTTATTCAAGTATCCCTTTATGCTATCCAGAAATTCTATATCATTTCCGATCAATAATATGTCATCCACATATAATATCGAAATGCTACTGAGCTCCCACTCACTTTCTTGTAAATCTGAGGCTTCTCCAAAAGTCTGTATAAAACCAAATGCTTTGATCACACTATCAAAACGTTTATTCCAACTCCGAGAGGCTTGCACCAGTCCATAAATGGATCATTGGAGCTTGCACACTTTGTTAGCTCCTTTGGATCGACAAAACCTTCTGGTTGCATCATATACAACTCTTCTTCCGTAAATCCATTCAGAATGCAGTTTTAACATCCATTTGCCAAATTTCATAATCATAAAATGCGGCAATTGCTAACATGATTCGGACGGACTTAAGCATCGCTTCGGGTGAGAAGGTCTCATCGTAGTCAATCCCTTGAACTTGTCGAAAACCTTTTGCAACAAGTCGAGCTTTATAGACAGATAACATTACCATCAGCGTCCTTCTTCTTCTTGAAGATCCATTTATTCTCAATTGCTTGCCGATCATCGGCAAGTCAACCAAAGTCCACACTTTGTTCTCATACATGGATCCCATCTCAGATTTCATGGCCTCAAGCCATTTTGTGGAATCTGGGCTCACCATCGCTTCTTCATAGTTCGTAGGTTCATCATGTTCCAAAGAACATGACTTCCAAAATAGGATTACCGTACCACTCAAAGTGCGGATCTTGCTCGGTTGATCTCTGAGTTCTGTAGAAACTTGATCTGAAGTTTCATGATCATCATCATTAGCTTCCTCCCTATTTGGTGTAGGTGTCACGAAACTGTTTTCGTGATGTACTACTTCTCAATAAGGGAGTAGATACAGATTATCTCATCAAGTTCTACTTTCCTCCCACTCACTTCTTTAAGTGAGAAACTCTTTCTCCAAAAGTTTCCAATTTAGCAACAAAAATCTTGCCTTCGGATCTGTGATAGAAGGTGTACCCAACTGTCTCCTTTGGGTATCCTATGAAGACACATTTCTCCGATTTGGGTTCGAGCTTATCAGGTTGAAGCTTTTTCACATAAGCATCGCAGCCCCAAACTTTCGAAAGCGACAACTTTGGTTTCTTGCCAAACCACAGTTCATAAGGCGTCGTCTCAGCGGATTTAGATGGTGCCCTATTTAAAGTGAATGTAGCCGTCTCTAAAGCATAACCCCAAAACGATAGCGGTAAATCAGTAAGAGACATCATAGATCGCACCATATCTAATAAAGTACGATTCGACGTTCGGACACACCATTACGTTGTGGTGTTCGGTGGCGTAAGTTCTTGAAACTATTCCGCATTGTTTCAAATGTAGGCCAAACTCGTAACTCAAATATTCTCCTCCACGATCAGATCGTAGAAACTTTATTTTCTTGTTACGATGATTTTCCACTTCACTCTGAAATTCTTTGAACTTTTCAAATGTTTCGACTTGTGTTTCATTAAGTAGATATACCCATATCTGCTCAAATCATCTGTGAAGGTGAGAAAATAACGATATCCGCCACGAGCCTCAACATTCATTGGACCACATACATCGGTATGTATGATTTCCAATAAATCTGTTGCTCTCTCCATAGTTCCGAGAACGGTGTTTTAGTCATCTTGCCCATAAGGCACGGTTCGCAAGTGCCAAGTGATTCATAATCAAGTGACTCCAAAAGTCCATCGAGATGGAGTTTCTTCATGCGCTTTACACCGATATGACCTAAACGGCAATGCCACAAATAAGTTGCACCATCATTATCAACTCTGCATCTTTTGGTTTCAACATTATGAATATGTGTATCACTACTATCAAGATTAAGTAAAACAAACCATTCTTCAATGCTGCATGACCATAAAAGATATTATTCATATAAATAGAACAACCATTATTCTCTGATTTAAATGAATAACCGTCTCGCATCAAACAAGATCCAGATATAATGTTCATGCTCAACGCTGGTACTAAATAACAATTATTTAGGTCTAATACTAATCCGAAGGTAGATGTAGAGGTAGCGTGCGATTGCGATCACATCGACTTTGGAACCATTTCCCAGCGCATTGTCACCTCGTCCTTAGCCAATCTTCGCAATCCGTAGCCCTGTTTGAGTTGCAAATATTAGCAACAGAACCAGTATCAAATACCCAGGTGCTACTGCGAGTATTAGTAAGGTACACATCAATAACATGTATATCACATATACCTGTGTTAACCTTGCCATCCTTCTTATCCGTCAAGTAGAGGCATACTAGTGACACTCTATAGGTTTATGTATTCACACATGTATTATGTTTCCGGTTAATACAATTCTAGCATGAATAATAAACATTTATCATGATATAAGGAAATAAATAATAATATTATTATTGCCTCTAGGGCATATTTCCTTCAATTACCATGCTGTTTAAGACTCTCAAAATAATATTGTCGGCGTTCTGGGAACGGGGGACCCCAGACTTGCCTGCCTGCGGCCCACGGCGTGGCTACGTTAGCAGACCTGTACGGCCCATCTTCACCAACAAGGCATTCAAGACCCTCGCGAGGGGCCAAGCCTCGCTAGGCGGACGATGCAAGACCCCCTAAGGAGCAGCCTCGTCAGGCAGGCTCGCGAGGGGCGGAGAGATCAAGGCAAGGCAAACCTCGTGAGGTTCTCGTGACGTGAGCCATGACGATCGAGGCCAGGCGGGCACCAGCACGCGCAGCATCCTTGTTTCCTCTTTGGTGGTAAAGGGGCAAGCGCAGGTGCAAAGTACCGATGCATCAAGCAAAGGTTTCCATATCGGTGCAACGAGACCAAGACCAGCAGGACGGCGAGACAGAGGTCACCATGGAGCCAAAGGCGGCGTCACCACCAGAGCCTTTTGTAGGCGAAGTCCGCTTTTGTCAGGATAAGTTGTACTAGCTGGCCCCTTTCAAATCGGCCGTTGTTGGCTCCCTTCCCGCTCAATATTTGGGAAGAGGACCAGGGCCTATATAAGTAGAACTAGCCACCACAGTAGAGGCATCTGATCCAGTGGCATCTCGCTTGATCCTTAGCCACACACCGAGCACAATAACACCTCAACCTCAGGAGGATGTTCTTCCCCTTGTACTGTTCAACATCAGCCCAAGAGGCAATCCACCACCACCACACTTGTTGGGGATATTACCACTGGGCGTAAACCGGCCAGGAGAGGCCGGGTTAACCCCATAGTGGTTCACTATACCTGAAGCCCATGAAGTTAAAGACGGTGACGCTTTATGAAGGCCCAGGGCCCAAAGCCGGTTTAAGGCCTGTAGACATAAACCGGCATGGATATGTAAACTTGTGTTGTAAGATAGAAAGAGCAGAGACCGAGCCGGACACGTTTATGGGCCGGCCTCGGGATTCTGTAAACCGACGGGCGTCTACCCATGTATATAAGGGGACGACCCGGCGGCGGTTCAGGACAACAGACAACAACTCGAGACTCAGGCAAAGCGTATTCGCTCCCTGGTCATCGAACCCTAGCAATTCCATAACAACTGGATTAGGCTTTTACCTTCACCGCAAGGGGCCGAACCAGTATAAACTCTCTGCTTCCCTTGTCCACTTTGACCCCTTTAAGCTAACCCGTAGTGATGGCTCCATGACTAAGTACTTTCCTTAGGACATCTGCCGTGACAAAACCACGACAGTTGGCGCCCACCGTGGGGCTATCGCACGATGGTTTCGAGTTCTTAGAGGTCAGCTTCGAAGGACTCAAGGGATATGCTGTGGGCCGGATGACTAAGAGTCATCGCAGCAAGATCTACATCGACGATGCAGGCTGGTGCCCCGAGGCCGGCTCAATCGAGTTCAGGTACCGAGTCCCCTTCGGCGGCATACACGTTTTCATTAGCAAGATCGGTGAACCGGGCCCTGAGGTAGACATATGCACCGACATTGTCGAGACAGCCCAGCATGCGAGATCTGCCCCAGTTAAGCCTGCCATGAAGCGTGCCTTCGTGGGAGTCGTCCACGGAGTGGAATCTGAGGATAGATCGTAATCTGGTGGTGAGACCGTCGTTTATTCCGGCGACGAGTCATCGACCGGAGAGACCGAGTCAATGTACCAGTTGCAAGATGGTCGGATCGGGGGCTGTTCCGATGGCGACAGTATTCGAGACCCCTTTGATCCGCCAAACCGGGTGGCGACCTTCATGGCCGGTACGCAGCCAACAATCCACTCTTCGACCGCGGCGGCAATGATTTCGGATCGATGGCGGCGGCGGCAGCGAAGCGAAGGCCACGTGCCACCGCCGGCTCAGGTTTTATCTGACTTATTTGACGCTTTGGCGACACTGATGGCGGAGGTTAACCCGGTGGATCAAGATGCACACAATGCGGAAATTGCGAAAGTGAAAGATTAGATCACCCAGGCCAAGGCCGACTTGGCAGCTGAGGATACCAGGATGGCTACGGAACGGGCCGCATTGCATGCACAGGCTTACCGGCTTATGCTGGATCAGAGTGCGTCAAACGATGTCCTGAAGAGGAGGTACCAATCTCGCCTGCCGGCGGTTTATGAGGCCAGGAACCTCTTTAATACCCCAGGAACTGGGACAATAATCCGCCGGTGGTAAACCGGGCGGAGGCACCTGGAGCAGGGGCACCGGTTTAGCCACATTTGGTGGATCTGCCTCGTCGGAACAACGTTTCACCACAGCATGTCCCAACTCCACCGGGTCATTACTCTAACCCGATGAACAACATTGTCGTTGCCGCTTCACGGTTGGCGGCCCTCCCGATCGAAGGCGAGTCTCCGGTGGCAGTCGAGACGCGACAGGCTAGGGAGCTTCTTCAGACAGCTTTGGTTCATCAGCAGGCTTATTCATATAGTCGCGAGAGGATCCATTCTACTCCCCGCCCAAGCCGGAGCTACAACAGGCGTATTGATGAACCTGCCGTGTCAAGCAATGCGCGAACCGTGATCCGCCCCATGGCCATAACCTGGCGGGTGGTGGCGGTGATGCTCAGGATGTGGTGGATTGCGCTAGAGCTCGTCCAGAGGCCGAGTTAGCAGCACAGCATGAGACCCGCCAATTTACTCAGGTTCGTCGAACCACGTCGGTGGAACCAGGAGTTACTTCTAGCTCTTTGGGAGTACTGTGTCTCGTCCCAGCGTTGCGCAACGTGCGCCTGCCCAAGGATTTCAAAGGCCCACGAAAGGTGCCGAATTACACTGCCGATTTATCCCCCGAGTCATGGGTTGAAAGCTACGAGATGGCAATGGAGATGCTGGATGTGGACGATGCGGCGTGTGCTAAATACTTTACAATGATGTTGGAAGGAACGGCTCGCACTTGGTTGAAAAAATTGCCAGCTAACTCCATTGGGTCATGGGCAGAGCTGAGGGCCCGGTTCATCCAGAATTTCAAAGATACATGCAAGCAGCCCATGTCAATTGTGGACTTAGCTGCCTGTGTCCAGGAGGAAGGAGAATCGACAACCCATTGGGTACACCAGGTTTTGGAGATTTTGCATTCCTCGGACCGCATCAACGCGGATACAACAGTTTTGACATTGGAAGGCAATTGCCGGTTTGCACCTCTGAAGTTGAAGTTGGGACGGCTCAAACGTCACTGCAATGACATGGGGACTCTCATGGCCGCTCTGGTGATGTATGCCGACTCTGATAGTTCCAAGGATACCGAGTCTGACGATGATAAGACAGGGAAGGGAAAGAAGAGCAGCAACACCAAGGGGCAGCAGCATAACCCGGCGGGTCATGGAAACAACAGTAAGCGTAAAGCAGATAACAGTTTAGACTTTGTGGCTAATACAAACGCGCAGGACAAGGGCCAGCGACGAAAAGGTAAACCACCCCAGCATGGTGGAGGACCAAGTCCTAACCCGGACCGCCTGTCTTATCTGTTGAACCAGCCTTGCCCAAAGCATGGGACGAAGGAGAACCCGTCCACACACCTCTGGAAAGATTGCTATATCATGCAGGAGTTTAAAAATTCTGATATTTTTCCATATGATCATGGACTGGGTGGCGGTTCAGGCCCCGGATCCCATGGGCCGGGTTACGGTGGAGGTAGTTCCGGTTCAGGCTTTCACGGTAACCAGAGTGGACATGGCAATCAAGGCAATAAGGGCAACCAAGGTGGTTATAATAATCAGGGGAATCAGCAACAGCAGCAGCAGCAGTCGGGTTACCAGAGCAACCCGAAGCAGTTGAATAGCGGGCAGTATCATGTCTTCACCACTAGCCTGGACAAGCACGATCAGAAGCTTCATAAGAGGGCAGTGAATTCCGTTGAACCGGCGGTTCCCCGATATTTACGCTGGTCTGAACAGCCTATTGTGTGGAGTTGAGAGGATCATCCACCCCGGGTTGACAATCTGGGTCATCTGGCGTTGGTGGTGGCACCTCAGGTGGGAGGTTATAAGTTCACCAAGGTACTCATGGATGGGGGGAGTAGTATCAATATCCTTTATTATGAAACCTTCCGTCACATGGGGCTAACAGATAAAAATCTTAAACTGTCCAACACGGTCTTCCATGGTGTGGTACCTGGTAAATCGGCATATCCCGTTGGTAAGATAGCTCTGGAGGTTGCTTTTGGTGATGAGCATGATTCAAGATCAGAGACGTTGACCTTTGAGGTGGTGAAAATCAAGAGCCCATATCATGCCCTGTTTGGACGGCCGGCTTATGCTAAGTTTATGGCAAGGCCCTGTTATGTCTATCTGCAGCTCAAGATGCCGGGTCATAAGGGGACTATCACAGTGCATGGGAGCCGCAAGATCGCTTTGGAATGTGAAGAAGGTGATGCGGCATATGCTGAGTCGGTTTGAGCAACCGAGGAATTGAAGTTCTACAAGGACAACATTGATCCGGCGGACATGACTTCTTGAAAAAGCCAACTACAGAGCATGAACAGGCCTTGAAGTTTAAAACGGCTGATGAGACTAAGCTTGTTGATTTCGTTCCTGGCGATTCATCCAAGCAGTTTAGCATCAGCGCTAACTTGGATCCGAAATAGGAAAGCGCGCTCATCGAGTTCATCCGTGAGAACTGGGACATCTTTGCATGGAAGCCTTCTGACATGCCAGGTGTACCGAGGGAACTCGCTGAGCACACACTTAATGTTGATCCCAAGTTTAAACCGGTCAAGCAGTTTCTTCGCCGGTTCAATGAAGAAAGACGCAAAGCTATCAGTGAGGAGGCAGCCAGGCTCCTGGCGGCTGGATTTATCATCGAAGTATTCCATCCTGAGTAGTTGGCTAATCTGGTGCTGGTCCTTAAGAATAACGGCACTTGGCGTATGTGTGTGGACTACACAGATCTCAACAAAGCTTGTCCAGCAGATCCTTTTGCCCTCCCCTGTATTGATCAAATTATTGATGCTACGGCGGGTTGCGAGCGTTTGAGCTTTCTGGATGCATATTCTGGTTACCATCAGATCAAAATAGCAGTTAAGGACCAGGAGAAGACAGCCTTCATAACTCCCTTTGGAGCCTTCTGCTATGTGTCTATGCCCTTTGGGCTCAAGAGTGCCTAGGCGACTTATCAACGGTGTGTGCAGAATTGTCTTCATAATCAGATCAGCCGCAATGTTCACGCCTATGTGGATGATATTGTGGTGAAATCCAGAAAGGAGGAGACATTGATTGATGACTAGAAGGAGACTTTTGGTAACCTCCGGGTTTATAAAATGATGCTTAACCCGGCCAAGTGTGTCTTTGGTGTACCGACAGGCAAGCTATTGGGTTTTCCGGTGTCTAACAGGGGCATTCAAGCTAATCCAGAGAAAATCAAGGCTATAACTTCCTTGGCTAAACCGAGGTGTATCAATGATGTCCAACGCCTGGCAGGCCGGATTACCGCGTTGAGCCGGTTTATCAGTCGCCTTGGTGAGAAGGCCATTCCTTTATACCGATCTTTGAAAAAATGGATTACTTAAATGCAGGTAGCGCGCCAATGAAGCATTTGAGGACTTAAAGCGGCAGCTTGCTAATCCGCCGGTGCTTGCTGCTCCAGTTGATAAAGAGCCATTGTTGCTATATGTGGCAGCTAACGCCCGGGCTGTTAGCGTGGCTATTGTGGTGGAGCGCAAGGAGGCCGGCAAGGAGTATCTGGTTCAAAGGCCGGTTTATTATATCAGTGAGGTACTTATTGAGGCCAAGCAAAGGTACTCGCATTGGCAGAAGCTGGTGTATGGAGTTTGCATGGCAAGCCGGAAGCTTAAGCAATATTTCCAAGGTCATCCTATCACGGTGGTCTGCTCTGCTCCTTTGGGGATATAATCCAGAACAGGGAGGCAACTGGCCGGATTGCTAAGTGGGCTATTGAGCTTGGGCCTCACGGATTAAAATATATGCCCCGGACAGCGATGAAATCTCAGGCACTTGTGGATTTCATCAATGATTGGATAGAACTACAAGCAATTGGAAGGCTCGGGGGCTGGAGTCATTTTAACTTCCCCACGAGGTGATAAGTTTTGTGATGTTCTCCGTTTAATGTTCCCTTGCACTAACAATGCAACTGAATATGAGGCTTTACTCCATGGTCTTCGGATGGCTAAAGAAATGAATCTCAACCGAGTTAAGTGCTTTGGTGATTCAGACCTAGTGGCTCAACAAGTGTCCGGCACTTGGGATTCCAAGGACCTACTCATGGCGGCATATTGTCGTGAAGTGGATATTGTTGCAGGTCACTTCAAAGGGTATCAGGTGGATCATGTGGACCGGCGGAAGAATGAAGCGCCGGACGCTTTAAGCCGTTTGTGTTCCCAGCGTAAACCGGTTCCACCTAATGTCTTCCTGGATGTGCTGCATAATCCGTCCGTCAAGCTCCCTGGTGAAGAGGATTTGGCTGTTCCTGATCCGGAGACTCAGTTGGTGGCGGCTCTTCATGTTATCCCGGATTGGATGGTTCCATATCTGGCGTATATGAACCGGGGCGAGTTACCAGAAGATGAAACTTCGACAAGGCAGATAATTCGGCGGTCCAAGTCCATGACTATTATCAATGGAGAGTTACATCACTGCAGTGTGACAGGGGCATTTCAGCGCTGCGTATCTCCTGAAGAAGGCCATGAAATTTTGCATGAGATCCACGAAGGAGATTGTGGTCACCACGTCGGTTCAAAGTCTCTGGTACCCAAGGCGTTTCGTCACGGTTTCTATTGGTTGACAGCTCATGCTGATGCCGAGGACTTGGTCAAAAGATGTGATGGCTGTCAAAAATTCTCAAGGCGCGCTCATGTACCGGCTCAAGAATTGAGGATGATTCCAATCACCTGGCTGTTTGCAACTTGGGGGCTGGATATGGTTGGGCCCTTTAAGAGATCCAAGGACAAGAAGACCCACCTTCTGGTGGCGGTTGATAAATTCACCAAGTGGGTGGAGGCAGAGCCAGTCAGTAAGTGTGATGCAGCTACGGCGGTTCAATTCCTCAATAAGGTGATCTTCCGGTTTGGCTTTCCACACAGCATCATAACTGATAATGGTACCAATTTATCCAAAGGTGCTATGAAGGAGTTCTGTCAACGTGAGCACATCCGGCTTGATGTGTCGTCGGTGGCTCACCCCCAGTCCAATGGTCAAGCGAAGAGGGCCAACCAAGAGATCTTGAGAGGCATCAAACCTCGGCTTATGGTTCCTTTGCAACGGATGTCGGGTTGTTGGGTTGAGGAGTTACCTTCTGTGTTATGGAGCATCAATACCACACCCAACAGATCGACGGGGTACACACCGTTCTTCATGGTTTATGGAGCGGAGGCGGTGCTCCCAAGTGATATTCGTCATGATTCGCCTCATGTGGCGGCTTATGTTGAAACTGACAATGAGAAAGCACGGCAGGAAGCGCTTGACCTGCTAGATGATGAGCGTGACATGGCAGCAGCCCGTTCGGTGATTTATCAGCAAGATTTGCGTCGCTATCACAGCCACCGGGTTAGAACCAGAACCTTTCAAGAAGGAAATTTGGTGCTCCGGCTCATCCAGGATCAGACGGATATGCACAAGTTATCCCCACCTTGGGAAGGACCTTTTGTGGTCAGCAAGAATCTGCACAACGGGTCATACTACCTTATAGATGTTCGAGAGCGCAAAGACTCACGTAAATCGGAGGAGGAGACCCATCGGCCGTGGAATATTTCTCATCTTCAGCCCTACTATACTTGAGTCATAGGCTCTGCTTATGTACATATTATGACAATGTATATATTATGATAAATATAATAAATCGGAACCTCAGCTAAAGCGGGGCATCCGTTGTTTTTCTTATATCATATGTGGTTACATGGGGGCTTCTGTTCATAAAGCGGCATCCGGTTTACCCCTTGATTCAGCTTGTTAAAGCTTTATATAAAGATCACTTTGGGGCTTGGTCGTATTCGAACCATAGTCACACCTCTTGATCGGTGCAATGCCACAAAATCACTTGGGGGCTTGGTCGTATTCGAACCATAGTCACACCTCTTGATCAGCTCAAATGCCAAAATTACTTCGGGGCCAAAGAGTGTTGCAAAAGAGCAACTCAAACATAGGCACCCACTGAGCACAGCTCAAAATTTTACTTGGGGATTGTTTGCTGCCGCAATGAACAAAGAATCTACACTTGTAATAGGCTATCAAGCCATGGCTTGGAAGCCTGGTGTATACACCTAAAACCCCGGGTTAGCCTGCCTATTTAAGTAAGTCACTCCGCCCAGGTAAACCTGGTATGACCCTTCGAACTTTGACAAGTTACTCTAAATAAGACCCCTGAACTTGTCAAGTTAAAACGATGATTGGTTAAGGATTGAGGACCATATTAAAAGGCTTTGTGAAATGGTTTAACTCAGTGGCCTGGCAGCCCATGAAAAGCCTCGAATTTGGGGCCTGGCAGCCCGTGAAAAGGCTCCACTACAAGTTTTCATTTGCTTTTTGCCAAGTTTTTCTCTCTTTTGACAGAACTTATGATGTTTTCTCTTAAACCAGTGTTTATAAACCCGGCTACGCTGTCAACTACAAGTTGTCCGTACGTACTCAATTATAACCCGGAGTTTCTTAACCCGGTCTGGTTTAGACTCAAAGTCGCCAGTATTGAATAAACCGGTGTTTATCACAACCCAGAACGGCTTTATCGTAAACCGGCATAATATGACAGGAGTTATTAATACTCCGGATTAGGGTTATTACCCTCATTACAATAGTTGGTCAGCCAACATTATGACCCAAGGTCACAGCCTCACAGGTATCAATTAATTTTCATAATTGATCATCTTTTTTTAGCTTCGGTTATACACCTTAGCTATATATCTGGGCATCATGACCCGTCCAGCGGTACACCGCCAGGACACTATCTACTTCTTGTGTGCAGGAATAGCTTGAGTAAATCGCTATGGATTATGAGCATAATATGTCTTAAAGCACGATGGATTAACAAATGCCGGGCACACATTAATATGCACGAAGGCATACCAGACCAAGTGTTTTAACTAGCCTATTACAAGGCATTTCAGTGCCCAAAAGGATAATTGTTTCAGAATAAGCATGGGAGCATGTAGAAGACTAAACCGGCCTCCGGATCATGATTCGTCACCAGCTTGGCCTGACGGCTGCGGATCATCTTGCACCGGTTCAACTCCCTCCTCTCTACCCAGTGGCTGGAAGTCAACAGTTGCCCAGTCGATCCCAGTTAGGGCTTGGAATACAGCTTCATCGCTTATAAGGGTGGACGGTTCAATGTCAGGGGCATAGGTGTGCTTACGGATTGGTGGGATAAGATTTTGCGCTTCCGGAATTGGTGCAGCAACCCGTCTGTTCTTGTTATCATAACTCGCCTGATAATACGAGAGGTCCGCCTCTTCAGCCAGTTGACAAGCCAGTGGACGTACTTCTCGGTTTATGGCTCGGAGATCATCATTGCCGAATTCTGATCCGTCTTCTTTCAAGCTGGGATAGCCTTTGGCCGCTTCCACTGGATCAAAGTCAGGTACCCATGCTTTTGCCCGGGTGAGGGAGTCCCGGATTAGGGGGTGTCCGGACGGCCGGACTACCATCATCGGCCGGACTCCAAGACTATGAGGATACAAGATTGAAGACTTCGGCCCGTGTCCGGAGGGGACTTTCCTTGGCGTGGAAGGCAAGCTTGGCGATACGGATATGTAGATCTCCTACCATTGTAACCGACTCTATGTAACCCTAGCCCTCTCCGGTGTCTATATAAACCGGATGGCTCTAGTCCGTGGGACTATCGAACAACAACCCTTACAATCATACCATAGGCTAGCTTCTAGGGTTTAGCCTCCTTGATCTCGTGGTAGATCCACTCTTGTAAACATCCACAATATCAATATCAATCGAGCGGGGCGTAGGGTTTTACCACCATCAAGAGGGCCCAACCTGGGTAAAACGTCGTGTCCCTTGTCTCCTGTTACCATCCGCCTAGACGCACATACGATTCGGGACCCCTACCGAGATCCGCCGGTTTGACACCGACATTGGTGCTTTCATTGAGAGTTCCTCTGTGCCGTCACCGATAGGAAGGATGCCTCCTCCTGTCTTCAAGGACGGTATTTTCGCCAAAGGAGCCCTGGTGGCCGGCCAAACTATCCGGCTAGGTGGTTTTCTTATGACCGCCTGTCCGGCCACCGCTTCGACAATGACCTCTCAAGTCGTCAAAAGCAATTTTCACGTCAGCTCAGAATTCGCCGGGCGGCTAGATCCAATAGAGCTCTCGTCCGTAAACGAGCTCTTGGATCGCATCGCCGCATACAGCGATCGCTTCTGAACTACAAACAGATTGGGCTTAAAACCGATCGAGAGATTAACTCTCCCGGTCACCCACCGTTGCGATGGTAGAGGAACAATCGCGGCGACACTTCTCCTATATTGAAAACTAGTCATGTCCGGGCTTCCGAACCCCCATGCGGATTCCAGCGGAGGGGCGGACTTGATCAAGCACTGAACCTAAAGTCGGGCATCGGACCGACTCGTTGGACAACGTCCATCAATCAAGCTTCAAATTCGAAACTTCTCGGCCTTGAGCCTTGAGATGGGTAGGGTTCGGACTTAATTCCACCCCCGCCCGGACATATGCGATCTATCTCTAATCCGGCAAGAGCCCGCTGAGACAATTACATCACTCTTGGGCCAGATTCCTCCTGGTTATGGACAGGATAAAGGACTGCCGAGAGGAAAAGCGCAATCTCAATTTTTTGCAATATTTGCACGGATGAGGACTCTTGAGCGCCGTCGACCATCGCAAATTACAACCGCCGACCAAGCGTCCATAGTCTGAAAATCTTGTGCGATAGAGAGTTTCCGGACAACCGAAAATAATTTTTGGGACAACCCGGCCCCGAATACGAGGCCCTTTTACATGGTCTCCGGATGGCAATCTCCATGGGCATTCAACGCCTAGAGGTGCGCGGATTCAACCTCGCAATATCCCAAATAAGCGGAGACTTTGGCGCCAAAGATCCGAAAATGGCAGCATATCATAGCGCTGTCCTAAAAATGTCAGCCGGTTGAAGGACTCGAATTCCATCATGTAGCCCGGATAATAACCAAGCAGCCGACGTCTTGTACGCATTGGCGCCAAACAGCGACGCTGTCCCTCTAACATCTTCTGGAGCGGCTCTTCAAGCCATCCGTACTATGGGAAGAGGAGTCCGGAACTAACAAACCGGAACAAGCCGCACCAACCGGCGATTCAGCCGATGATATAACACCTTCCGCCCACGACATAATGGCAGTAATTGCCCCGTGGACAGAACCATTCCTCACCTACTTGCTTAGGCAAGAGCTTCCCGAAGACCAAAATGAGGCCCGCTGCATTGTCCGGACGATCTAAAGCCTACAAGGTATATGAGGGAGAACTTTATAAGAAAAGTACAACCGGAGTCCTTCAAAGGTGTATCTCCGAAGAGGAAGGCGAAACCTCTGGTTGAAATTCATGCGGACTAGGCGGACACCACGCCGCAGCTCGGGCCCTTGTAGGAAAGGCATTCAAGACAGGATTTTCTTGGCCGACGGCCCGAGCGGATCTCGGGACTTAGTCCAAAGATCGTCGGTTGTCGCCTCTTTGCTAATCGAGCCATATGCCACCAACCGCCCTCAAAACTATACCCATTACCTGGCCGTTCATGATGCAGGGGCTTGACATGGTTGGACCACTTAAAGGGAACCCACAAGCAAAGGTACCTATTGGTCATGGTGGATAAATTCACCAAATGGATAGAGGCCAAGCCGCTTAAAGCGGTAGAGTCCGACCAGGTGATAGACTTTATATCCGGGTAGTACACGTTATGGTGTCCCCACAGATCATCACCGATAGCGGCACGAACTTCACGCCGATGAGGTTAAATCATGGTGCAAAAACATGGGCATCAAGCTCGATTACGCTTCATCTATCATCCTCAAACCAGCGGTCAAGTGGAGCGAGCAAATGGTCTAATAATGGCGGCATCAAACCCGGACTAGTGCGGTCCCTTACGAAATCGACACGCCTTTGGGTAGAGGAGCTCGACTCCATACTACGGGGCTGCGGACAACGCCTAACCGTACTACGGATTCACACCATTCTTTATGGTATCTGGCGCGAGGCAGTTTTGCCTGCGACATCATTCATGACTCACCTCGAGTGCGCATGTACGAAGAAAGAGAAGCGAGTTGGATCGGCGGGACAGCTTGGGCGCATTGGAGGAAGAGCGCGCGTCGCCAAGGCTCGTCCGCATTTTATCAACAGCAGGCTCGAAGATATCAAAGCGAGAAATACGGGCCAAGACTTACAACGTTGGCGAACTGGTTCTCGCTGCGGACAAGAAAAAGGACAAGCTCAAGCCCAAATGGGAAGGCCCCTTCATCATCGATCAAGTCAAGACCGGCGGGCGTACCGTCTCTGAAATGCATCGGATAACCGACTCGAGCGAACCCATGGAACGCAGCCCGCCTCCGCGATTCTATGCCTAGCGCCGGACTAAGAGTTCGTCCCCTTCCCCGTCCAAATTTTTTTACTTCAGCTGCCTTACATTTATCTTTTCTTCTCAACCCTATTCATCCAAGCCTCAAGGGCCTACTTGCATAGCGTTCAGCGCGCAATTGATGTTCTATCCGCACTCATTATACCTCGGGGCTTCTTTACCAGAAGCTTAATTATACGGGCTTCATGCCCAGCACATGTGTCAAGCCTCCACATGTACCTTTTATTCACCATTATATGCATCGATATGACTTAAGTTTTGGCCAAGCTGGGTTGCCTGGCTCCTGTGCTTACCCCTACGTTCCCTATTGTTCGGCTAGGAGGTAAAGGAGCACCTCTGCGATTATTCTTGCCGGGTCACCGGATGTGTACCTCGGTAGGTGAAGCCGAAAGCTAAGCGTTCTTAAGGGAATATTTGGTCGGTGACTTAAAAGATGATTTTTATCCACTTATTTATCTGCCCCGGATGTTTTTCTGCTTTTTACAGACCGGACATGCACTTTAGGGCATACCACCCCAGAGGAAAGGAACCCTTAACGGAACTATTCTCCTGGAAGATGTTTCTTACTACCCATGTAATATAACATAACTAGTTGGGCACTTATGCGATAAAGCACCGATGACCCCTACGCTGGTCTCCATGCATACGCCGGTTGTTTCATAACCGAGGCGGTATTCGGACACACTCCGGACTCTAGGGTCCCGAGGTCGAAGCGAAAAGGTCGGCAAAGACAAGCGATCTACAATCCGGCTAGAAGGCATTTTGTATGTTATTTTACAATACATTGTCAAATCGATTGGTTGTATTCTTCCTCAATCCCGTCTAACGAGGTGTCTAATTTACTGATCTGTTGGGAAAATTTAGCGCCAACTCCACTTGGCGTATACTAAACTCACGGGGATCTCCTTCCCATCGGGCCCCACAGTCCGACTTGACCATGTGGTTGGGATCCGCCTTCTTGTACAGCGTCTTTACCATGGCCCAAGCCTCCACGGCACCTTGGTGGCAGGCGAAATCTTCCATAAATGGAAGCGCTGCGCACTCCTGCAGCTTCTCCATAAGCTCCCCAAGACCCTCGGGTAAGGAGAAGGCTAGCCACAACGCTGGATGACCCGCTCATTGCCTGCCGAACTTCGTTCGATCGGTTGCAACAATTCGGAAGTTGATCACCCGTTGATCTGGGCATCTCCTCCAGGCGACACAGTGAGCATACCTGCAGACATATTACATCAAATTGACTTCCTCGCGAACTCTTCTTTTCAAAGGAGTTCGCTCAAGCACTACTATATATGCCGCGACAAGCCGCTGATTATCATAACGGAGCCCTCAGCTCGGCCCGAGCCTTTCAGCTCTTCTCCAAGCTGGGCATGGGCATCCCGAGCTCGTTCCTTTCATGTTGCACCTTATGCAGCACCCTCTCGCCGACCTTTAGTTGGCGCGAAGTTCTTACTGTCCGGATCTTGTCCGCAGCACCGCAACGTCATTTTTCTTTCGAGGCTTGCGCAAAGGCCAAACGCTACTTATCTTTCTAAAATAATGCGTTACCGGAGAGGTCCTGCGTTTCCTCCTGCGCGAAAAGTGCGGCCTCAGTTGGGCCTTGCACTCTTGCAGCTCTGAGACAGTTGGGTATTCTTCTCGGTAAGATCCTATGTTTCATATGATCCTTAAATCAGTTAATATAACTACTTTAAGTCTCGAGACTCTTGGCATATACAACTATTAAATTCTCTTACCTGTATGTCTTTTACATCTTTGCTCCGTGCCTCTGATAAAACCATCTTGAGCAGCACGAAGGTGCGCGTCCCGTGTTAAAGGCATTCAACGCCTCGGGAAGAAGCAGCGTCACGAAATCTTGTCGTGGCGCTTTGTGATTCAGGCACTCTCCACCTCGAGACTTGGTGGCGGACGATCTGTCGGCATCCTCCGTCGTGGAACGTCCGGCTCGCGCCTTGCGCTCGCCTCCCCTCGACCAGGTGCGGGAGCCCGGCTGGTAGAGGTTGGATTGACAACTTTCACGCCCGATGGTCCGGCGGACATTTTTCCCTATAAAAGTCATGAGCACTCAAGCGCTTCCTAGAGCGTTGCTCTAAATACTGAATTGTGAGCTAC
This sequence comes from Aegilops longissima, assembly GCA_021605205.1. Classification (NCBI taxonomy): domain Eukaryota; kingdom Viridiplantae; phylum Streptophyta; class Magnoliopsida; order Poales; family Poaceae; genus Aegilops; species Aegilops longissima. Next base: position 118,626,676 of record CM038679.1, on the reverse strand, counting down.
ACCTTTGCGGCGACGTTTGATCCACGTCGCGCTCCTATTCCGCCTCTTGGTCGAGCTGGCCCTTGTTGGTCAGCCACCGCTGGCTCGGCTTCTCGCCCTAGGGGCGCCTCACTGCAGTGCCATCATATCGGTGGTCGAAATAAGCAAGGAAGGAATAGCGGTGTCGGGCTTGACCGCAATCACAGGGAAGCGGATATAGTCCGGGATAGTCGGCCGTGATGGCGACTAAAGCATTGTCCATGCTGAGCTGGTGGAACACCCGTCGATTAGCTCCACCTTTATGTCGGATCCTCTTGGAGGCGGATCCGGGATCTCTCTGGATCCTTGGGCTGCGGAGCGGACTTAGCATGCCCTCCACGGTCCGGCGCAGTTCTGCGTCGAAGAAGAACACAATATAAGAAACTTGAGTTTGAAAGGCACGGGTCGGACACACCGAGTGTTAAACGCTACCCAAGGCGAGGGATTATTCATGGAAAACCCATTTAACGGGTTCGTCAGAGGAAATCCTCCTTCTCCCCCTTATACAGGCGAACAAGATCGTCACCAGATCTTGGCCGAATCCGCCCTTGCAGCCATGGCGGGTGGCATCGTCCTCCCGTTGAAATCCCACATGGGGTGGCCTGTATTGTAGTGGCTGCACCCCGCGTAATGCATGTTGCCATGATTCCAATCATGGTCAACCCGGCATGGGCGATAACCTTATTGGCCCATCAAATAATGGGCGCTCTTGTCTTCCTCGGATGTGGGCTCATGGGCGCCAACTAAGGCGTTTCTTGAGAGGAGCATTGCTGAACTCCGGAGGCCGACCCGAGCAGGTCCGGCAGCGAGTGTCTTCTATAAAACCATTCCGAAGGCCAGTCTTGAGCGCCTTCTTAGGGGTTCCGGATGGATATCCGGTCCCGCAATCGCCATATTTGGCGCCGCCCACTTGATACATGGACCCCTCGTGAGAGCGGGGTACAAGGCGAACAACCTCTTCCACAGTAGCGAAGTGGGGCTCGGCGCCGGAAAAGCTCATGAAGAGCTACATAACCCGCAATATGCGAGGATTGAGGCGGGCGTGAGGTGATGAAGCCGAGTCCATAGAACTCCGAGGAGCCCGCAGAGGAATGGATGTCAGAAATCCGAGCCCCTTATCGGATAGGGGCGAAGCATACCGCTCCCCTTTGTTGGGATTTGGGGTAACCTCCGCTTGCTTCCCACCTTTATAGGTGGCCAGCTCGCTCGAACCGGAACCATGAAGGCGGAGGAGATATCCCCCATTTGGAGCTTCACCAGCTCGTTATGCAGAACGAGCATCTCCTCCAATCTCTGGCAAAGGGCGGGGCGAGAAGAGGAGCGCGTTGACAGTCCATGATGGAATGGATTCTTGGTCGAAAGCGCCGATGAGTATTTGCTTGAGAGGAAGATGGTGATTTGGATCTGGATTCTTGCCTCCCTTATAGGCAGATTGTTTGCACAACTAGGGGTAAAACATAAAAGACACCTGGCTTTTCACATTCGCGCGACAGCGTGGAAGAAGGCCATTATTGGGCGTGGAAGCCAAGACAGCGCAACATTGATGAGGAAGCTGGACATTGTTCGGCGTACGTAGAACTTGAAGGAGAACCCGCCTTGCAACGCCAAGACTACACGCATGCTGGACTTATCGTCATTGAAGCCTAGTTAAAGGCTACTCTTGAGGAGTCCCGGATTAGGGGTGTCCGGATGGCGGACTACCATCATCGGCGGACTCAAGACTATGAGGATACAAGATTGAAGACTTAGCCCGTGTCCGGAGGGACTTTCCTTGGCGTGGAAGCCAAGCTTGGCGATCTGGATATGTAGATCTCCTACCATTGTAACCGACTCTATGTAACCCTAGCCCTCTCCGGTGTCTATATAAACCGGATGGCTCTAGTCCGTAGGACTATCGAACAACAACCCTTACAATCATACCATAGGCTAGCTTCTAGGGTTTAGCCTCCTTGATCTCGTGGTAGATCCACTCTTGTAAACATCCACAATATCAATATCAATCGAAGCGGGGCGTAGGGTTTTACCACCATCAAGAGGGCCCGAACACAGGGTAAAACATCGTGTCCCTTGTCTCTGTTACCATCCGCCTAGATGCACAGTTCGGGACCCCCTACCCGAGATCCGCCGGTTTTGACACCGACACCGGGTTAGGGCGGTCAGAGCGCCTGCTCTTGCAGCAGACTTTTTAAGCTCTTGTACCCGGGCAGGAAGCATAGATAACCTTTCTAAGGTTTCCTTGATTAAAGTGGGGGGAGCCTTATTGTGTGAAGCGGTGTAGATGATCCGCTGCGCACCGATATACAACTGCTCTATCAGAGTATAGGCAACCTTCAGCTTCTTTTGTACATCAGAGCCCAGATGGCTAATGCGAGTTCCTGCATCATTGTAAACATCAGTAAACCGGCAACACATGGGAAGATATGTTGAAAGTATAAGGAAAAGATGTTTACCGAACACAGCAGCAGTCATGGCATGAATCTGCCGCTTTACGCCAGTCGGCTCATCTACCACCGGTTTAAGAGCTGCTTCTGCGTCTTCGGCCCTTTGTCGCAAAGAGGATTTTTCTGTCTCCCAATCTTCCCGCTCCTTGTTGAAGCTCCCTTTCAGTTTCTCCATAGCGTCTAGAGCGCTGGTCAACTCTTCCTTGGCCTTAGAGGTTTCGGCTTGCTGGGACTTGATGTTCTCTTGCAGATCAGCGGTTTGGCTTTCCTTCTTGCTCAGCTCAGCCTATAAAGAGAGATATGTATAATGAGTTGACAGTAAATATTTGAAGTACCAAGCACATAACAAGTTATGCCCTTGATATTTGGGGGCTAATGCATATTTGCTCCTTATCAGAAATTTCTACAAGTCCCAAGCACAATACAAGTATTAATCTTGGCACTTGGGGGCTAATGTGTGTTTGCTCATAACTGCTGATATGGGAATTCTTCTACAGTCCCGGTTCATTTTTATAAAGTTAAACCGGCCCTTGGGGACTATACCAGTGAAAGATCAATATTGCAATTTTAAAGGACCGGTTCATCTTAAAGACGGTAATCTGGTCCCTGGAGCCTAAACATGCAAAGTTAAGTTATTTCTAAGTCCCGGTTTGGATTGAGATCATAATTCGTCATTTGGGGCTACTGGAGTTGATATTTGAAATTGGACATAAGAGAAATAGTGGCGCGGTTACCTCATATCGCTCCTTCATCAGATTTACTAAACTGGCTTCATAATCACGACTGGTGTACAGACGGTTCAAGAAGCCAGAGTGAATGTCTTGGGCGCTGAGATGGGTGTAGCTAGACAAATCGGTGCTCCATTTTTCTTTGCCCATAGCAGAAAGCTCGTCCTTGGCGCTATGTTTGGACAAAGCGACTAGGTTGCCAGGAGCGGTGTGGCCGACGCCGGTGACTAACATCATCCTCTTTATCTTCAGTAGCCTTCACGGGAGTTGGCGGATTGTCAGTGTCCTTAGCTTGGCTGGCCGGTTTATCATCAGGTCGGGCCGGGCTGGACGGATTTTCAGCATGGCTTGTGGTGTCAATTTCTACTTGTTCAGTAAACAAGTCCTGGTCTTGAGGCGGCAGATCATTGAGCATGGCATCAACATCGGTTTCTTATGGATCTGGAGTTTTTTCCGGTTCAACAATCGTATTATTGTCAGCCGATTTATTCAACCGAGCCTTCTTGCTGGGCCTGGGCTTGGCACTGAGGAAAATAAACATGAAGATCAGTACAGTATGCGAAAATAACACATCAAGGATAAAAGCAAGTGCATAACTTACCCAAGAACTGTCCTGAGGGGCGGAAGTTTTGTGGCCGATGACTCGCCAGAAGATGAGTGGGAAGTGCCCTGATAATTTGAATCAGACGGATTAAGAGGCTGTCGGAAACAACCCGCCTTGGGACAAGAAGTGTCAAGAGTATAAGAGACCTCTGATCGGTGTTTCCGAACCGGAGTGTTCGGTAAACTGGCGGAGTTAACTACCTGGCCGCTGTGCCAGGTCGTGCGGCGAGCTTCGTGTTGCTGCATCTTCAAAAGAAAGTTTGGGTCCAAGTAAGCAAGGGGGTGAGAAAATTTTACTTTCCGGTTTGCTCGACGGATTTTCGATGTTGGCAGAGGATCTGAATCGGAGGAAAGAATGATTACCTCTACGTCATCAGCTTGACTACCTTGAGTGTCATCCTGATAAAAGTCATTGTCAATGAGGTGTATGAAAAATGAACCAAGAGAGCCAAGTTCTACCTCTGATTCCGGGTTACCCACATCGTCATCAGCATTTAGCTCGGAGGATGCAGTGGTCCTTTCCTTGGCAGGTTTTTTAACAACCTTGGTCTTCGGCCGTTGTGGTTTTGCCGGTTTATCTTGTGGCTTTTTCTTCCAGAACGGATCATCGCCCTGTCAAAGATGGACATGATTTTTCATAAGATATTTGAAAGAGGAAAGTTAAGGTAAAAAGGGGTATATAGTTCTTACCTTTGGCGGTTTATTGGAAACACAAAAAGGGCTTAATCCGGTCTGGCTATAGACAGCCTCCGGTTCATTCAGCATCTTCTTCACAGCTTCAGTGACTTCAGCATCTGTAAGCTGAATATCAATGTGTCGTTGAGGATCTTTCAAACTCCCTGTGTATTCACACATCAAACCGGGGCGCCGGCTTAAGGGCAGAATACTCCAGCTTATCCAACAACGAGCAAAATCAACACGTGTCAAACCATTCACCGTGAAGGCTCTAAGCTTTGACAATTGTGGGGCATAGTTGGACCTTTCCTTTGCGGTCAACCTTTGAGGAAAAGGATGTGTATTGCTGAGACGGTGAGGGCAGTAACCCGGCAAAGGATTTTCATCAGTTGGAGATGTATCTTTACAGTAAAACCACGTCTAGTTCCACTCCTTGGGGTGACTGTGAAGTTTGGCATGAGGGAAGCTAACTTCCTTTCTTTTTTGAACCGCCATTCCGCCAAATTCCGTGTTGGGTCGATCTGTGAACTCTGTGCGGCGGTTTAAGTGGAAGAAATCTCTAAACAACTCAACTGTGGGCTCTTCTTGAAGATAAGCCTCACAAAACACTTGGAAATATCAGATGTTGGACACAGAGTTTGGACCGATGTCCTGAGGGTGAAGCTGAAAGCTAGCCAGCACATCTCGGAAGAATTTTGAACCGGGAGGGCTAAAACCTCGACTCAGATGATCAACAAAAACGACTACCTCTCCATCTTTGGGTGTAGGAGGATTTTCCGGGCCAGGATCCCTCCAGTGGATGAAATCTTTCTTGGCTAAAGTGCCTGTTGCAATGCATCTGTTTAACTGATCCTCAGTGACCCCAGAACGAACCCAGTTGCATTCATGGACTTGCTTGGCCATTGCAATGAGAAGCTAAAACATGATTATTGCCAGTTTAAGATTCACAGTGGACAATTATAAAGCGGTGCAAGGATATATGCATGTTGTTAAACCGGAGGTTGTTATTGGTAAATCGGAATCTGACAATGGAGAAAGTGCGAAGATAAATACATTGGCGGTTCAACAGGGGACTAATGGTACCTACCGGATTATCAATTTTCTACGATGTTAAACCGCCTAGTCTGGTATTGAAGATACAAGTCTAAAGATGTGTAAATAAAGGAAAAACAAGTTCCACAGCTTGGCATGGTAATTTCGGATCTGTCGTGCATTGGAAAATCAAGATATATTCTGACCTAATTTCAAGTACTTAAAGGGTTCAGTAAAATCAGATGAGTTTGATACAAAATAGATCCCTTAACAAAGAAAAAAGGAGTTTAAACTACAAGGGCGCTGGAAAAATCAGATCTAGCTAGCCATTGGTATTACTGAAGAGGAACAAGGAAGAACAACTTCAAGAACTTTGAAGAACTATGAATAACACTGAACCCTAATGGTGGATCTGGAGTGAGGAGAGGAGGAACTTACTGGTGCTGAGGAAGCAGCGGAGGATCGCTGCGTTTATCTGGTACGGTTAGGTTGATGCAGCAGCCGATGTTGAGGCAGAGGAGAAGGACGACGGCGGCGGCAGAGCTTGAAGGTCGGGCGGCGTGAGGAAGAAGACAACGCGAAGAGGCACGAGGGAAAAAAATGAAAGGGACCCCTCGGCCTTATTTATAAGGTGAATGGATAAAAGGCAGGCGCGTGAATCGAGGAGCCCGAAAAATGGGATATGTGACTGTTGGAAATATGCCCTAGAGGCAATAATAAAAGCATTATTATTATATTTCCTTGTTCATGATAATTGTCTTTTATTCATGCTATAACTGTATTATCCGGAAATCGTAATACACGTGTGAATACATAGACTACAATACGTCCCTAGTAAGCCTCTAGTTGACTAGCTCGTTGGTCAACAGATAGTCATGGTTTCGACTATGGACATCGGATGTCATTGACAACGGGATCACGTCATTAGGAGAATGGCGTGATGGACAAGATCAATCCTAAGCATAGCACAAAGATCGTGTAGTTCGTTTTGCTAGAGCTTTTCCAATGTCAAGTATCTCTTCCTTAGACCATGAGATCGTGCAATTCCGGATACCGTAGGAGTGCTTTGGGTGTATCAAGCGTCACAACGTAATCGGGTGACTATAAAGGTGCACTACAGGTATCTCCGAAAGTGACCATTGGGTTGACACGGATCGAGGCGGGATTTGTCACTCCGTATTACGGAGAGGTATCACTGGGCCCACTCGGTAATGCATCATCATAATGAGCTCAAAGTGATCAAGTGTCAGTCACGGGATCATGCATTGCGATGCGAGTAAAGTGACTTGCGTAACGAGACTAAGCGAGGTATTGGGATACCGACGATCGAGTCTCGGGCAAGTAACATACCGTCGACAAAGGGAATAGCATACGGGGTTGCTTGAACCCTTGACATCGTGGTTCATCCGATGACAACATCGAGGAGCATGTAGGAGCCAACATGGGTATCCAGATCCGCTGTTGGTTATTGACTTGAGGTAGTCTCGGTCATATCGCATGTCTCCCGAACCCGTAGGGTCTACACACTAAGGTTCGGTGGCGCTAGGGTTAATAGGAAGACAAGTATGTGATTATCGAATGTTGTTGAGTCCCGGATGAGATCCGGACGTCACGAGGAGTTCGGAATGGTCGGAGGTAAAGATTTATATATGGAAAGTGGTTAAGCGGACTCGGGAAAGTTTGAGGGTATACTGGTAATGTCTGGGGCCACCGGGAGGTTCGGAGGTCCACGGAGGGGCCACCCCTCGGGGGGCCATGGGCTAAGTGGGAGGGAGCCAGCCCTGGTGGGCTGGGCGCCCCCCACCTGAGGCCCATCTTGGCTAGGGTTTGGGAGGAGGAACCTAAAGGGCGCCCCTGGCTTGGGGCAAGCCACCCTCCCTCCTCCCTTGGGCCGCCGCCCATCTAGGGTTTCCCTAGATGGCGGCCCCCTTGCCCTCTCCTCCTATAAATAGAGGGGTGGGGGGAGGCTGCCAACACCATTGAAGGTGCAGCCCTCCCTCCCAACACCTCTCTTTCTCCACGTGAGCTTGGCGAAGCCTGCCGGAGAACTGCCGTACCAAATGCACCACGCCGTCGTGCTGCCATTGGAGTTGTCTTCCTCAACCTCTCCTTCATTCTTGCTGGATCAAGGCGGAGGAGACGCCATCGTCCCGTCACGTGTGTTGAACACGGAGGTGCTGTCCTTCAGCACTTTGGTCATCGGTGATCGGAATCACGTTGGGAGCGTCTTCATCATCACCACTCTCTCGAGCGCTTCCGTACTCGATCTACAAGTGGTATGTAGATGCAAACTCTCTCTCGTAACTCATTGCTTAGTAGAACTCATAGATGGATCTTGGTGAAACCGTAGGAAAATTTTAATTTTCTGCAGCGTTCCCCAACAAAGTGGCATCATGAGCTAGGTCTATCGTAGTTCTCTTTGCACGAGTAGAACACAATTTTGTTGTGGGCGTGGATCTTGTCAACTTACTTGCCGTTACTAGTCGTTTCTTGCTTCCGCGGTATTGTGGGATGAAGCGGCCGGACCAACCTTACGGACTCTTCGTGAGACCGGTTCCACCGACTAACATGCACTAGTTGCATAAGGTGGCTGGCGGGTGTCTATCTCTCCTACTTTAGTTGGGCGGATTCGATGAACAGGGTCCTTATGAAGGGTAAATAGAAGTTGACAAGATCACGTTGTGGTTATTCGTAGGTAAGAAAACGTTCTTGCTAGAACCCAATTGCAGCCACGTAAAAGATGCAACAACAATTAGAGGACGTCTAACTTGTTTTTGCAGCAATTGTCATGTGACGTGATATGGCCAAGTTGTGATGAATGATGATATATTGTGATGTATGAGATCATGTTCTTGTAATAGGAATCACGACTTGCATGTCGATGAGTATGACAACGGCAGAGCCATAGGAGTTGTCTTTATTTTTGTATGACCTGCGTGTCATTGAAGAGCGCCATGTAATTTACTTTACTTTATTGCTAAACGCGTTAGCCATAGAAGTAGAAGTAGTCGTTGGCGTGACAACTTCATGGAGGCACGATGATGGAGATCATGATGATGGAGATCATGGTGTCATGCGGTGACAGGATGATCATGGAGCCCGAAGATGAAGATCAAGGAGCTATATGATATTGGCCATATCATGTCACTACTTTATAATTGCATGTGATGTTTATTATGATTATACATCTTGTTTACTTAGAACGACGGTAGTAAATAAGATGATCCCTTAGAACAATTTCAAGAAGTGTTCTCCCTAACGTGCACCGTTGCTACAGTTCGTCGCTTCTAAGCACCACGTGTTAATCGGGTGTGATGGATTCTTACGTTCACATACAGCGGGTGTAAGCAAGATTTACACACGCAAAACACTTAGGGTTAACTTGACGAGCCTAGCATGTACAGACATGGCCTCGGAACACGGAGACCGAAAGGTCGAACACGAGTCGTATGGAAGATACGATCAACATGAGAATGTTCACCGGCGCAGACTAGTCCGTCTCACGTGTTGATCGGACACGGCCTAGTCGACTCGGATCGTGTAACACTTAGATGACTAGAGGATGTCTAATCTAAGTGGGAGTTCATTAATAATTTGATTAGATGAACTTTATTATCATGAACAATAGTCTAAAATCTTTTACATGATATGTCTTGTAGATCAAATGGCCAGCGCTCATGTCAACTTAAACTTCAACGCTGCTCCTAGAAAACCAAGCTGAAAGATGGCGGCAGAACTATACGGACTGGGTCCGGAACACGAGATCATCCTCATAGCTGCCGAGAAACAATCGTCCTAGAAGGACCGCTAGGTGGCGCTCCGTCGAGCAGAACCAAGACATTATGAATGCTTGGCAGTCTCGTCTTGATGATTACTCCCTCGTTCGATGCGGCATGCTTTACAGACTTAGAACCGGGGCTCCAAAAGCGTTTTGAGCATCACGGAGCATATGAGATGTTCGAGGAGCTGAAACTTGTTTTCCAAGCTCACGCCGGGTCGAGAGATATGACATCTCCGACAAGTTCTATAGTTGTAAGATGGAGGAAAACAGTTACATCGGTGAGCACATTCGAAGATGTGCAGGTTGCACAACCGTATGACCCAAATGAATATTAACCTCCACGATGAGGCGGTCATTGACAGAATCCTCGATCGCTCCCACCAAGCTACAAGAGCTTTGTGATGAACTACAACATGCGGGATGGTAAAGACCATTCTGAAGTGTTCTCTATCTGAAGTCAGCGAGGTTGAAATCAAGAAAGAACATCAAGTGTTGATGGTCAATAAGACCACTAAGTTCAAGAAGGGCAAGGGTAAGAAGAACTTCAAGAAGGACGGCAAGGAGGTTGCCGCGCCCGCAAGCAAGTTGCTGGGAAGAAGTCAAAGAATGGACCCAAGCACGAGGTGAGTGCTTTTATTGCAAGGAGGGGTCCTTTGAGCGGAACTGCCCCAAGTACTTAGCGGATAAGAAGGCCGCAACACCAAAGGTATATTTGATATACATGTAATTGATGTGTACCTTACCGATGTCGTAGTAACTCCTGGGTATTTGATACGGTGCCGTTGCTCATATTTGTAACTCACAGCGGGAGCTGCGGAATAAGCGGAGGCTGGCGAAGGGCGAGGTGACGATCGGCGTCGGGAATGGTTCAGTCGATGTGATCGCTGTCGACACGCTACCTCTTCATTTACCCACAGGATTAGTTATAAACCTTAATAATTGTTATTTGGTGCCAAGTTTGAGCATGAATATTGTATCTGGATCTCGTTTAATGCGAGATGGCTACTCATTTAAATCCGAGAATAATGGTTGTTCTATTTATATGAGAGATATGTTTTATGGTCATGCTCCGATGGTCAATGGTTTATTCTTAATGAATCTCGGCGTAGTATTACACATGTTCATAGCGTGAATACCAAAAGATGTAAAGTTGATAACGATAGTCCCACATACTTGTGGCACTGCCGCCTTGGTCACATTGGTGTCAAGCGCATGAAGAAGCTCCATCTTGATGGACTTTTGGAGTCTCTTGATTATGAATCATTTGACACATGCGAACCATGCCTCATGGGCAAGATGACCAAGACTCCATTCTCCGGAACAATGGGCGAGCAACCAACTTGTTGGAAATCATACATACCGATGTGTGCGGTCCAATGGCGTTGAGGCTCATGGAGGATATCGTTATGTTCTCACTCTCACGAGATGACTTGAGTAGATATGGGTATGTCTACTTGATGAAACACAAGTCTGAGACCTTTGAAAAGTTCAAGGAATTTCAGAATGAAGTAGAGAATCAACGTGACCGAAAGATAAAATTCTTACGATCGGATCGTGGAGGAGAATATTTAAGTCACGAATTTGGTACACACTTAAGAAAATGTGGAATCGTTTCACAACTAACGCCGCTGAACACCTCAGCAGTAACGGTGTGTCCGAACGTCGTGTCGCACTCTATTGGATATGGTGCGATCTATGATGTCTCTTACCGATTTACCACTATCATTTTGGGGATCGCTCTAGAGACAGCTACATTCACTTTAAATAGGGCACCGTCTAAGTCCGTTGAGGCGACACCGTATGAATTATGGTTTGGGAAGAAACCTAAGCTATCGTTTCTAAAAGTTTGGGGATGCGATGCTTATGTCAAGAAACTTCAACTGAAAAGCTCGAACCCAAGTCGGAAAAATCGTCTTCATAGGATACCCTAAGGAAACCTTTGGGTATACCTTCTACCTTAGATCCGAAGGCAAGATCTTTGTTGCCAGAACGGAACCTTTACGGAAAAGAGTTTCTCTCGAAAGAAGTAAGTGGGAGGAAAGTAGAACTTCGATGAAGTACTACCTCTTGAGCAGGATAGTAGTGCAGCTCAGGAAAATGTTCTGTGATGCCTACACCAACGAAGAGGAAATTCATGATGATGATCAAGGTACTTGGATCAAGTTACTCTTGAACCGTGGGTCCACTAGGACACGTTCCGCACTGCAGTGGTACGGCAACCCTGTCACCGGAAATCATGTTGTTAGACAACGGTGAACCTTGAACTATGAAGAAGCAATGGCGGGCCCAGATTCCAACAAATGGCTAAAAGCCATGAAGTCCGAGATAGAATCCATGTATGAAAACAAAGTGTGGACTTTGGTGACTTGCCCGATGATCGGCGAGCGATAGAAAACAAATGGATCTTTAAGAGGAAGGCGGACGCGGATGGTAATGTCACCATCTATAAAGCTCGACTTGTCGCTAAGGGTTATCGGCAAGTTCAAGGGATTGACTACGATGAGACTTTCTCTCCGTGGCGAAGCTTAAGTCCGTCCGAATCATGTTAGCAATTGCGCATACTATGATTATGAGATATGGCAGATGGACGTCAAAACAGCGTTCATAACGGCTATCTTAAGGAAGAGCTGTATATGATACAGCCGAAGGTTTTGTCGATCCTAAGAATCTTGACAAAGTATGCAAGCTCCAATGATCCATTTATGGGCTGGTGCAAGCATCTCGGAGTTGGAACATTACGCTTTGATGAGATGATCAAAGCGTTTGGGTTTATCTTGCACTTATGGAGAAGCCTGCGTTTACAAGAAAGTGAGTGGGAGCTCAGAGCATTTCTCATATTATATGTAGATGACATACTTTTGATGGGAAATGATATAGAATTCTTGGACAACATTAAGGCCTACTTGAATAAGTGTTTTTCAATGAAGGACCTTGGAGAAGCTGCTTATATATTAGGCATCAAGATCTATAGAGATAGATCGAGGCGCCTCATAGGTCTTTCACAAAGCACATACCTTGATAAGATTTTGAAGAAGTTCAAAATGGATCAGTCAAGAAGGGTTCTTGCTGTATTGCAAGGTGTGAGATTGAGCTCAGCTCAATGCCCGACCACGACAAAAGATAAAGAAGAGATGAGTGTCATCCCTATGCCTCAGCCATAGGATCTATTATGTATGCCATCTTGTGTACCAGACCTGATGTAAACCTTGCCGTAAGTTTGGTAGGAAGGTACCAAAGTAATCCCGCAAGGAACACCGGACAGCGGTCAAGAATATCCTAAAGTACCGAAAAGGACAAAGGACATGTTTCGTTTATGGAGGTGACGAAGAGCTCGTCAGTAACAGTTACGTCGGCGCTAGCTTCGACACGATCTGATGACTCTAAGTCACAAACCGGATCGTGTATATGTTGAATGGTGGAGCGATGGCTGGTGCAGCTGCAAGCGAGAGCGTCGTGGCGGGATCTACATGTGAAGCGGAGTACATGGCAGCCTCGGAGGCAGCGCATGAAGCAATTTGGGTGAAGGAGTTCATCACCGACCTAGGAGTCATACCCAATGCGTCGGGGCCGATCAAACTCTTCTGTGACAACACTGGAGCTATTGCACTTGCCAAGGAGCCCAGGTTTCACAAGAAGACAAGGCACATCAAGCGTCGCTTCAACTCCATCCGTGAAAACGTTCAGGATGGAGACATAGAAATTTGTAAAGTGCATACGGATCTGAATGTCGCAGATCCGTTGACTAAACCTCTTCCACGGGCAAAACATGATCAACACCAGAACTCTATGGGTGTTCGATTCATCACAATGTAACTAGATTATTGACTCTAGTGCAAGTGGGAGACTGTTGGAAATATGCCCTAGAGGCAATAATAAAAGCATTATTATTATATTTCCTTGTTCATGCTATAACTGTATTATCCGGAAATCGTAATACACGTGTGAATACATAGACTACAATCGTCCTAGTAAGCCTCTAGTTGACTAGCTCGTTGGTCAACAGATAGTCATGGTTTCGACTATGGACATCGATGTCATTGACAAGCGGGATCACGTCATTAGGAGAATGGCGTGATGGACAAGACAATCCTAAGCATAGCACAAAGATCGTGTAGTTCGTTTTGCTAGAGCTTTTCCAATGTCAAGTATCTCTTCCTTAGACCATGAGATCGTGCAATTCCGGATACCGTAGGAGTGCTTTGGGTGTATCAAACGCGTCAACGTAATCGGGTGACTATAAAGGTGCACTACAGGTATCTCCGAAAGTGACCATTGGGTTGACACGGATCGAGGCGGGATTTGTCACTCCGTATTACGGAGAGGTATCACTGGCCCACTCGGTAATGCATCATCATAATGAGCTCAAAGTGATCAAGTGTCCGGTCACGGGATCATGCATTGCGATGCGAGTAAAGTGACTTACCGTAACGAGACTAAGCGAGGTATTGGGATACCGACGATCGAGTCTCGGGCAAGTAACATACCGTCGACAAAGGGAATAGCATACGGGTTGCTTGAACCCTTGACATCGTGGTTCATCCGATGACAACATCGAGGAGCATGTAGGAGCCAACATGGGTATCCAGATCCGCTGTTGGTTATTGACTTGAGGTAGTCTCGGTCATGTGCGCATGTCTCCCGAACCCGTAGGGTCTACACATAAGGTTCGGTGGCGCTAGGGTTAATAGGAAGACAAGTATGTGATTACGAATGTTGTTGAGTCCGGATGAGATCCCGGACGTCACGAGGAGTTCGGAATGGTCGGAGGTAAAGATTTATATATGGAAAGTGGTTAAGCGGACTCGGAAAGTTTGGGGTATACTGGTAATGTACCGGGCCACGGGAGGTTCGGAGGTCCACTGGGAGGGCCACCCCTCGGGGGGCCACATGGGCTAAGTGGGAGAGGGAGCCAGCCCCTGGTGGGCTGGGCGCCTCCCACCTAGGCCCATCGGCTAGGGTTTGGGAGGAGGAAACCTAAAGGGGCGCCCCTGGCTTGGGGGCAAGCCACCCTCCCTCCTCCCTTGGGCCGCCGCCCCATCTAGGGTTTCCCTAGATGGCGGCCCCCTTGCCCTCTCCTCCTATAAATAGAGGGGTGGGGGAGGGCTGCCAACACCATTGAAGGTGCAGCCCTCCCTCCCCAACACCTCTCTTTCTCCACGTGAGCTTGGCGAAGCCTGCTGGGAGAACTGCCGTACCAACCGCACCACGCCGTCGTGCTGCCATTGGAGTTGTCTTCCTCAACCTCTCCTTCATTCTTGCTGGATCAAGGCGGAGGAGACGCCATCGTCTGTCGTGTGTTGAACATGGAGGTGCTGTCCTTTCAGCACTTTGGTCATCGGTGATCGGAATCACGTTGGGAACGTCTTCATCATCACCACTCTCTCGAATGCTTCCGTACTCGATCTACAAGTGGTATGTAGATGCAAACTCTCTCTCGTAACTCGTTGCTTAGTAGAAATCATAGATGGATCTTGGTGAAACCGTAGGAAAATTTTAATTTTCTGCAACGTTCCCCAACAGTGACAGCTCTGTTGCCTCGATTGTCGGAGGCCCAATAATGAAGGTGGGTTTTACGCAGTTTTTAATAACATATGATGTCATGGCGATTTATCATGGTCCTGGAAGGTGACGTCATGGCGGTTTACAAGACTATGTGAAGGTGCTGCAGAAGAAATTTTCTTAAGTATTGAGGATTGACATGAACCAGTTCAAATCAATCTGGGGCCTAATGTTGGGGATATTACCACTGGGCGTAAACCGGCCAGGAGAGGCCGGGTTAACCCATAGTGATTCACTATACCTGAAGCCCATGAAGATAAACACGGTGACGCTTTATGAAGGTCCAGGGCCCAAAGCCGGTTTAAGGCCTGTAGACATAAACCGGCATGTATATGTAAACTTGTGTTGTAAGATAGAAAGAGCGCGGACCGAGCGGACATGTTTATGAGCGGCCTCGGGATCTGTAAACCGACGAGCGTCTACCCATGTATATAAGGGGCGACCGGCGATTGAGACAACGAGACAACAACTCGAGACTCAGGCAAAGCGTATTCGTTCCCTAGGCATCGAAACCCTAGCAATTCCATAACAACTGGATTAGGCTTTTACCTTCACCGCAAGGGGCCGAACCAGTATAAACTCTCTACGTCCCTTGTCTGCTTTAACCCCTTTAAGCTAACCCGTAGCGATAGCTCCACGACTAAGTCCTTTCCTTAGGACATCTGCCGTGACAAAACCATGACAACACTGGAGTAGGGTATTACACCACAACGGTGGCACGAACCAGTATAAATCTTGTGACCCTTGTGTTGTGAGTTCGTCGAGCTCGTTCTTGAGATCTTAGCTAGTTAGGATGCGGATCGGTAGGAGGGAAAGAACTTCGCACGCACCCCAGAGTTCGAACCTTAAGGGTTTTGCCGGAACCCGTGATCCGACATTTGGCGTGCCAAGTAGGGGTGCGCCATAGCCTCCCTTCCGTCGATCTGCGCCCCGTCGCTCCGTCGTCTCCATGGCGGACGCTCGCTGTGCTCGTGCTGAGCGCCGGGCTGCCCTTGCCACCTGCGTCGCTCAGACGGCTCCCGTCGGCGGGCCACCTCGTCGTTCTTCGTCGCCTGCCGCCAACGCCGCCACCGGCCCGGCGGGGAACGAGCAGCAAGCATCCTCGCTGCACCCCTCGGTGCGGCGGGACGGCCGCACCGCCACTCCATCGCTGACCCCGGACGGTTCATTGTCCCATGCTCGTCGCGCTCCCATGGACGCGCGGGCCCCGCTCCTCATGGCGCACGAGCTCCTACGCTACCGCCCGGTCAACGACCTCTACGAGGACTGGCTCGACCGCATCGCCGAGCTTGTCCGCGCCGCAGGGGGCTCCCCTGCGCCGTCCCTCTCATTGCCTCGCCCTCCGCCAGCTACGGGCGACGTAGCTCACGGAGCACCTCTGCCACCTCTGCCCCAAGACGACGCCCTGGCACCAAGGTGTGCGGCTCCGCGACGCGACCCACTGCATCCGGCGCCCGCACAGGAAGAGAGAAGCTGCCAAGAAGTCCCACGTCCACGAGAGGCTGCTCCTGCGCTCTTCGCGTCGCCTCGGCAAGACCGCGCACCACCTGCGGTGGTGGCGCGCGGAACCATCAAGACCAAGTTCCACCTCCAAGACGGGCCCCGGTGACCACAGCCGGCTGCCGCGCCTTCACCCCCGAGCTGCGTAGCGTCGCCTGGCCGGGCAAGTTCAAGCCGGATCTGCCTACACGCTATGACGGCACCCCCGACCCCGCGGAGTTCTTGCAGCTCTACGAGCTGAGCATCGAGGCAGCCAACGGCGACGAGAAGGTCATGGCGAATTTGTTTCCCATGGCTCTCAAGGATGGTGCCCGCTCCTAGCTCCTGAACCTGCCACCGGGCTCGATCTCCTCCTGGGACGAGATGCACGACTGCTTCGTCGCCAACTTCCAGGGCACTCACGACCGACCACCGGCTGCGGGTGACCTGCGCGGCGTCAGGCAACAACCGGGAGAGACCCTCCAGAAATACATCCAGCGCTTCAACAACGTCCGCCTCAAGATCCCCAAGGTGACGGACGAGGCCATCATCTCCGCGTTCTCTGATGGCATCTGCGACGTCAAGATGAAGGAAGAGCTCGCTATCCACGAGGAGCTATGCACTTCCCTGGAGCTGTTCAACCTGGCGACCAAGTGTGCGAGAGCTGAGGAGGGGCGCCTCTCCTTCCTCGAGCTCCCAGCTGCGGACACGGAGGATAAGAAAGCCAAGGCCAAGGACGTGAAGCACAAGGGAGCAACCGTGCTCGCGGCGGAACCAGACACCAAGCGCGGCAGAGACCAGCCCGAGTCATCCAAGAGCAGCCGACCGTTCTGCGCCTTCCACAACCTGCATACCCACAACACCAGCGACTGCCAAGAGCTCAGAGCCATTCGAGAAGGACGCTTCGGGCAACGCCCCGAGCGCAACGGTCGGGGCTACGGCCGAGGAGGAGGACGTGGTGGCGGACGCTGGGATGACCGTGGCCCGCGCCAAGAATGGCGCGACCGGCCTCGTGAGGACCGCTGGAAGGATCGGCCTCGCGAGGGCGCCTAGAGGGACCAGCCTTGTGAGGACTGTCCTCAGGGCAACACTGGCCTTCCTCCGCTGCCGCCACCACCAAGAAGGAATGACGACCACCATCAAGACGAGGGGGCTGGAGGCTTCCAGGATCCGCGAGCTATCGCTTGCATGTTGGGCGGAGCTCAAGCCCCAGCCTCGCAGCGTATCTTCAAACAGTTTGCTCGTGAAGTGAATGCAGTTCTCCCCAAGCTCGAGGCCACACGCCCGCTCAGGTGGTCCAAGTGCGCCATCACCTTCAGTTCGGCAGATCAGCTCAAGTGCAAAGCTACCGCTGGCGCCCTCCCAATGCTTTGCTCACCAGTCATCAGCAACATGCAAGTTACCAAGGCCCTCATCGACGGCGGCGCAGGGCTCAACGTCCTGTCCGTCGACATGTTCAACAACCTCCAAGTGCCATATGACCAGCTTCAGCCTACCAAGCCTTTCTCAGGAGTGACCGACGGTTCCACCACACCGATAGGGCAGGTCCGCCTCCATGTCACCTTCTGAGAACGCAACAACTACCGCACTGAGCTCATCGACTTCGACGTCGCCCACATCCGCCTGCCATACAATGCCATCCTCGGGTACCTAGCCCTGGCCAAGTTCATTGCGGTGACTCATCACGGCTACAATGTCCTCAAGATGCGAGGAAGCGGCAAAATCATCACGGTCCCATGCGAGGAAAGAGATGCGGTGTGCTCCCTCGAGCTTGCCTCCCAAGTCGCAGCAATCGACGACCCCGACAGCAAGGGCGAGCGCCTTCCTAAGACCGTCCCCAAGAAGAAGAAGAAGCAGCACCACGCGGGGTCTCAGGCAAGCGGTGCCTCGTCAGGATCAGCGCCCGCGCCAGGGGCGCCTCCCTCCATCGCATAGGAAGGCGCGCCCGGCGCCCTCCTCGGACAGGGCTCGGGGGCTCTCTTCTGGAGGGCCTCAGACTTTGCCAACATCACGAGGGAGGCGCTTTGGCACCACTTGGAGGCGTGCTTCGCGGCACGTTTCCCCTAGGAGAACACAGGGCGAGGAGCGCCCACCGCTCAGGAGTTCATCAACAAGACCACTCAGGAACTGCAAGACACAAGGGCCATGCACGGCAATCGCCGCTCACCACGTGCAGCTCCACATCCAAGCGAGGATGCCGTGCTGCGCGTCTGCATCGACGTCCCAGGGCTCAACAGGGCCGCCTCTCAGGAGCTTTTCTGGTCTTCACGCGTGGGACGCTGTGAGGGCCCACCGCCCAGCTACGTTCGCATGCCTTTCAGCGTGTCGATCACCTTGCAACCTGTGGAGCATCCTGGCGGCTCAGGAGGCCAGGCACCATGTTGTGCTAACGGAGATGGAAACGGTCCTCAAGGAACCACTTGGACCCCCAGAGCCTCCGGAGGCTCAGGACCCCGGTGGCTCATGAGGAGCGACCGCTTCATCGCGTACCTTCAGCTGCCTCAACACCCCTTCATCAACAGAACCAGATGACATTTTCCAGTTTAATTTGCTGGGAGCGCCCCTCGGGCTGCATCATTCCCAGGCCATGTGGGCCCGTCCCTGTGGTATGTATCCCTTTTTATGTCTTTATCTTACCTTGCTGGGGGCGCCCCTCGGGCTATATCATCCCCAAGCCGCTCGGGCCTGACCCAGTGGCATGTATATTCCCTGCATTTACCTAAGCCAGTATGCTTTCCATGCTTAATCTACCTATGACTATTACCAGCTCGATCGTCTCCTCCCACGGTGGCTGCTCACGCCGGCACAGCGCTGGTGCACGGGTCCGTCCCTGCCACGTCGACGAACCTGAGTGGTCGAGCTCTGGCTCGCGGCACGCCCCGTGCACATCACCTCACCAGGCCCTCAGTGCCTCCATTTCCTCGCGGAGCAACCAGCGACAGGCTGGCAACCATAATGGCAAATTGTGTTCCTCCTTGTGATGGCTTGCAGGAATCTCAGGAGGATGACAGCAGGCTGCACCGCGAGCTCCCTTTTCTCCCATGCGATCCGCTTGCGCGTTAAAAGGGGGGCTCCTGAGCATCGCGTCTCAGGAGCTCTTACTGGCTCTCCATCCCTCACCCCCTGGCCTTGACCATGGCACGCGACCTGGCATACCAGCGGCGGCTGAGCTCGCTCGAGAGCCGGGACCTGAGGACGTAGAGCACGAAGGAGAGCGTGGGAAAGGGGGAGGCTCGTATGGGCCTGGCCTAGCTATGCATTAACGCAGCGCATCGCAAGAAATCGACCCAAAACCGCCAAGATAAGTCTCGCACTCAGATTGGCTAATCGCTGGAGCCTGAGGGTCACACTCGCCGCAACCCTGTTGTGGCCACGTCGCCTCCCTTTCTTGCCTTACAATGGCTGCTTGAGCGCTAAAGGGGACCTCCTAAGCATCGCGCCTCAGGGGCTCTTACTGGACCTCGGGCCGCTCACCTCCTAGCCTTGACCACGACACGCGACCTGGCATACCAGCGACGGCTGCAGCCTGCCTGGGGACCGGGACCTGTCAGCGTAGAGCAACAAGCCATCGCAAGGTTGGAAAGGGGATACTGAGCCTGAACAGGACATGCGTTCGCAAATTTTCATAATAAGGAAGATATACGCAAAATACATCACAGACCCTTTACACGCCCCACAGGGTACTTCTTGATTCCTCGCAGGGAATTGTCGCGTCAGGAAGTTGCCGAGGAAGCATGGGGAAGCGGAGACGCCCACGTCCAATCAACCGCCATGCGTCGACCAAGGCCGCAGGCTATTTGGGCCCGCGGTGCTCCGTACTTGACCTTTGGCTTCGCCTCGAAGCCAAGCCCGAGCGCGCCTTGGGCCCGGGGGCTACTGTCGGCATTTTGGGAACGGGGGTCCCCAGACTTGCCTGCCTGCGGCCCACGGCGTGGCTGCGCTAGCAGGCCTGTACGGCCCATCTTCACCAACAAGGCATTCAAGACCCTCACGAGGGGCCAAGCCTCACGAGGCGGACGACGCAAGACCCCCTCAGGAGCAGCCTCGTTAAGCAGGCTCACGAGGGGCGGAGAGATCAAGGCAAGGCAAACCTCGTGAGGTTCTCGTGACGTGAGCCATGACGATTGAGGCCAGGCGGGCGCCAGCGCGCGCAGCATCCTTGTTTCCTCTTTCGTGCTGAAGGGGCAAGCGCAGGCGCAGAGTACCGAGGCATCAAGCAAAGGTTTCCATATCGGTGCAATGAGACCAAGACCAGCAGAACGGCAAGATGGAGGTCACCATCAGCCAAAGGCGGCGTCACCACCAGAGCCTTTTGCAGGCGAAGACCGCTTTTGTCAGGATAAGCAGTACTAGCTGTCCCCTTTCAAATCGGCCGTTGTTGGCTCCCTTCGCGCTCAATATTTGGGAAGAGGACCAGGGTCTATATAAGTAGAACAAGCCACCACAGTAGAGGCATATGATCCAGTGGCATCTCGCCTGATCCTGAGCCACACACCGAGCACAAGAACACCTCAACCTCATGAGGCTGTTCTTCCTCTTGTACTGTTCAACATCAGCCCAAGAGGCAATCCACCACCACCACACTGGAGTAGGGTATTACACCACAACGGTGGCCTGAACCATTATAAATCTTGTGTCCCTTGTGTTGTGAGTTCGTCGAGCTCGTTCTTGAGATCTTAGTTAGTTAGGACGCGGATCGGTAGGAGGGAAAGAACTTCGCGCACACCCCAGAGTTCGAACCTTAAGGGTTTTGCCGGAACCCGTGATCCGACAAATATAAGTGAAGCATGAGAGATCAATAATTTCTATAAAGTACAACCACCACCGTGCTCTAAAAGATATAACTGAAGCACTAGAGCAAAAACTATATAGCTCAAAAGATATAAGTGAAGCACATATAGTATTCTAACAAATTCCGAATCATGTGTGTCTCTCTCAAAAGGTGTGTACAACAAGGATGATTGTGACAAACTAAAAAGCAAAGACTCAAATCATACAAGACGCTCCAAGCAAAACACATATTATGTGGTGAATAAAAATATAGCTCCAAGTAAAGTTACCGATAGACGAAGACGAAAGAGGGGATGCCTTCCGGGGTATCCCCAAGCTTAAGCTTTTGGTTATCCTTGAATTTTACCTTGGGGTGCCTTGGAATCCCCAAGCTTAGGTTCTTGCCAATCCTTGTTCCATAATCCATCAAATCT
Organism: Aegilops longissima; assembly: GCA_021605205.1. Classification (NCBI taxonomy): domain Eukaryota; kingdom Viridiplantae; phylum Streptophyta; class Magnoliopsida; order Poales; family Poaceae; genus Aegilops; species Aegilops longissima. Next base: position 118,605,156 of record CM038679.1, on the reverse strand, counting down.
TTACCCAAAACTTGAAAACTTCACAACACAAAACTTAACAGAAAATCTCGTGAGCTCCGTTAGCGAAAGAAAACAAAACACCACTTCAAGGTACTATAGTGAACTCATTCTTTATTTATATTGGTGTTAAACCTACTGTATTCCAACTTTTCTATGGTTCATAAACTCCATTACTAGCCTGTCAAAAATAATCAAACAACACGCGAAAAACAGAATCTGTCAAAAATAGAACAGTCTGTAGTAATCTGTAACAAACGCAAACTTCTGGAACTCTAAAAATTCTACTAAAATAGGACGACCTAGATAATTTGTTTATTGATCTACGTCAGTTGGAATCAGTATTTTATCACGTTCTGGTGATTTTAAACAATTGTTTTCGTGAACAGAAGTTTCTGGAATTTTCAGCAAGATCAAATAACTATCATCCAAGAAGATCCTATAGGTTTAACTTGGCACAAACACTAATTAAAACACAAAACCACATCTAAAAAGAGGCTAGATGGATTATTTATTCCTAAACAGAACCAAAAGCAAAAAACTAAAATAAAATTGGGTTGTCTCCCAACAAGCGCTATCGTTTAACGCCCCTAGCTAGGCATAAAAGCAAGGATAGATCTAGGTATTGCCATAATAATGGTAAGGTAAATTATGGAAGCTCCTTTCGGATTCTCTATGTTCAGCAGCAAGTTTCCTTTGAGGCAAGCAAAAATAATCAAATTTAATGGGACAAAAGTCCCCATGATCAATCTAGGGAGGTATGGGTTCCTCCTTTGGCCCCTTATATTGCACAACCAATTCATCATTACAAGCATTCTTTTGGCAAAAAGTCACAAGCCTTTGTTCAAGAGAAAAACCTAACCCATTATTCTGAATGGCAAAATCATCATTAAGTTTAGAAATTCTATCAATTAAAACATCGGCTGGAACCTTTTTTCTAAGATTTTCATTATAAGCAACATGATCTAGAAATTGTAAACGCATTATGTCTTCTTGGTTAAAAAGGATAGCTTCTGTGGGAGGACGACCAGCATCCACCCTATAATGCGCAAAAATTTCTTTAGCCTCTTTCATTATGAATCTGAACTCATGAGCCAAAAAGATAGTAGCGGCACGCTTAACAGAAGAGTGCCCAATATTAGAAAATTCTAGGAAAATTCTTTGTATGCATGGATGCATATGAAGAAATTGCCTTTCAAAATCAACTACGAGCAAAGATATTGCATCCATAAGGCTACTAGTTCTATGAAGAATAGAGCCACCCATGATGGGCAAATCACCAGCACAAGTAAAGAAATCTTGAATAACTCATTTCCCAATAATATTACCACTACCGACTCGAAACTTTTTAGTGTGCAAGACAGTAGGTTCCTCAAGAGGATCATCGAAAGGATCAAAATTTCCCATGTTATTATTATTGCCTTCATTAACGATAACCTCCCCAGATTCAGACATGGCGAAATAAAAGCGAGCGGAAAGAGAGGGCGAATAAAACGGCAAGGGTGAAGTGGGGGAGAGGAAAACGAGAGGCAAATGGCAAATAATGTAATGCGAGGGATAAGAGTTTGTGATGGCTACTTGATATGTCTTGACTTGTGCGTAGACTCCACGGCAACGGTGCCAGAAATCCTTCTTGCTACCTCTTGAGCACTGCGTTGGTTTTCCCTTGAAGAGGAAAGGGTGATGCAGCAAAGTAGCGTAAATATTTCCCTCAGTTTTTTAGAACAAATGTATCAATCCAGTAGGAGGCCACGCTCAAGTCCCTTGCACCTACACAAACAAATAAGAACCTTGCAACCAATGCGATAAAGGGGTTGTCAATCCCTTCACGGCCACTTCCAAAAGTGAGATCTGTTAGAGATGATAAGATAATATTTTTGGTATTTTTATGATAAGGACTAAAAGTAAAGAAAGCAAAGTAAACGGCAAAAGAAATAGCTTGCTGAAGGAAGATTAATATGATGGAAAATAGACCCGGGGGCCATAGGTTTCACTAGTGGCTTCTCTCAAGATAGCATAAGTATTACGGTGGGTGAATAAATTACCGTCGAGCAATTGATAGAATTGAGCATAGTTATGAGAATATCTAGGTATGATCATGTATATAGGCATCACGTCCGTGACAAGTAGACCGACTCTGCTTTGCATATACTACTATTACTCCACACATCGACCACTATCCAGCATGCATCTAGAGTATTAAGTTCATAAGAGCGAGTAACGCTTTAAGCAAGATGACATGATGTAGAGGATAAACTCATGCAATATGATATAAACCCCATCTTTTGATCCTCGATGACAACAATACAATACGTGCGTTTCCCCATCATCCTTTGGGATCGAGCACCGCAAGATTGAACCCAAAGCTAAGCACTTCTCCCATTGCAAGAAAGATCAATCTAGTAGGCCAAACCAAACTGATAATTCGAAGAGACTTGCAAAGATAACCAATCATACATAAAAGAATTCAGAGAAGATTCAAATATTGTTCATAGATAATCTTGATCATAAACCCACAATTCATCGGATCTCGACAAACACACCACAAAAGAAGATTACATCAAATAGATCTCCAAGAGAATTGAGGAGAACTTTGTATTGAGATCCAAAGAGACAGAAGAATCCATCTAGCTAATAACTATGGACCCGAAGGTCTGAGGTAAACTACTCACACATCATCGGAGAGGCTATGGTGTTGATGTAGAAGCCCTCCGTGATCAATGCCCCCTCCGGAAGGACGCCGGAAAAGGCCCCAAGATGGGATCTCACGGGTACAGAAGGTTGCGGCGGTGGAATTAGGTTGTCGTGGTGCTCTTCGATGGTTTGGGGGTACGTAGGTAGATGTAGGAGGAAGAAGTAGGTCGGTGGAGCCACAAGGGGCCCACGAGGGTGCAGGGCGCGCCCAGGGGGTAGGCGCGCCCCCTGCCTCGTGGCCTCCTTGTTGGTTGCTTGACGTCCACTCCAAGTCCTCTGGATCACGTTTGTTCCAAAAATCACACTCCCAAAGGTTTCATTCCGTTTGGACTCCCTTTGATATCTTTTTTCTGCGAAACACTGAAATAGGCAAAAAAACAGCAATTTGGGCTGGGCCTCCGGTTAATAGGTTAGTCCCAAAAATAATATAAAAGTGTATAAATAATCCCGTTAAACATCCAAAACAGAATATATAATAGCATGGAACAATAAAAAATTATAGATGCATTGGAGACGTATCAGCCTACTAGGGACATGGTGTTTTGTCTATGTATCCACACATGTATCAAGTTTCCGGTTAATACAATTCTAGCATGAACAATAAAAAATTATCATGATGTAAGGAAATATAAAATGACAACTTTAGTATTGCCTCTAGGGCATATTTCCTTCAGTCTCCCACTTGCACTAGAGTCAATAATCTAGTTCACATCGCCATGTGATTTAACACCAATAGTTCACATCACCATGTGATTAACACCCATAGTTCACATCGCCATGTGACCAACACCCAAAGGGTTTACTAGACTCAGTAATCTAGTTCACATCGCCATGTGATTAACACCCAAAGATACTAAGGTGTGATCATGTTTTGCTTGTGAGAGAGGTTTAGTCAACGGGTCTGCCACATTCAGATCCGTATGTATTTTGCAAATTGCTATGTCTACAATGCTCTGCGCATAGCTACTCTAGCTAAATGCTCCTACTTTCAATATGTATCCAGATCGAGACTCAGAGTCATCCAGATTGGTCTGAAAGCTTGCATCGACGTAACTCTTTACGACGAACTATTTTATCACCTCCATAACAGAGAAATATTTCTTCAGTCTTCTAAGGATAATTTTGACCGCTGTCCAGTGGTCTACTCCTAGATCACTATTGTACTCCCTTGCCAAACTCATGCTAAGCTATCCAATAGGTCTGGTACACAGCATGGCATACTTTATAGAACCTTTGGCTGAGGCATAGGGAATGGCTTTCATTCTCTTTCTATCTTCTGCCATGGTCGGGCTTTGAGTTCTACTCAACTTCACACCTTGCAACACAGGCAAGAACCCTTTCTTTGACTGATCCATTTTGAACTTCTTCAAAATCTTGCCAAGGTATGTGCTTTGTGAAAGTGTTATTAAGCGCCTCGATCTATAGGTCTTGATGCCCAGTAGTTTCACCGAGGTCTTTCATTGAAAAATTCTTATTCAAGTATCCTTTTATGATATCCAGAAATTATATATCATTTCCAATCAACAATATGTCATCCACATATAATATCATAAATGCTAGAGAGCTCCCACTCACTTTCTCGTAAATACAGGCTTCACCATAAGTCTGTATAAAACCATATGCTTTGATTACCTTATCAAAGTGTATATTCCAACTCCGAAATGCTTGCACCAGTCCATAGATGGATCGATGGAGTTTGCATACTTTGTTAGCACCTTTAGGATCGACAAAACCTTCTGGTTGCATCATATACAAGAAATCCATTAAGGAATGCAGTTTTGACATCCATTTGCCAGATTTCATAAAATGTGGCAATTGCTAACATGATTCGGACAGACTTTAAGCATCGCTACAGATGAGAAAGTCTCATCGTAGTCAACACCTTGAACTTGTCGTAAACCTTTTGCGATAAGTCGAGCTTTGTAGATAGTAACACTACAATCAGTGTCCGTCTTCCTCTTGAAGATCCATTTATTATCAATGGATTGTCGATCATCGGGCAAGTCCACCAAAGTCCACACTTTGTTCTCATACATGGATCCTATATCAGATTTCATGGCCTCAAGCCATTTTGTGGAATCTGGGCTCATCATCGCTTCCTCATAGTTCATAGGTTCATCATGGTCTAGTAACATGACTTCCAGAACAGGATTACCGTACCACTCTGTGAAACGTGCTCTGGTTGACCTACGAGGTTCGGTAGTAACTTGATCTGAAGTTTCATGATCATTATCATTAGCTTCCTATCTAGTTGGTGTAGGCATCACAGGAACGGTTTTCTCTGATGAGCTACTTCCCAATTCGAGAGAAGGTACAATTACCTCATCAGGTTCTACTTTCCTCCCACTCATTTCTTTCGAGAGAAACTCCTCTAGAAATGATCCATCCTTAGCATAAAAGATCTTTCCTTCGGATCTGTGATAGAAGGTGTACCCAACAATTTATTTTGGGTATCCTATGAAGACTCACTTCTCCGATTTGGGTTCGATCTTATCAGGCTGAAGCTTTTTCACATAAGCATCGCAACCCCAAACTTTAAGAAACGACAACTAGGTTTCTTGCCAAACCATAATTCATACGATGTCGTCTCAACGGATTTAGATGGTGCCCTATTTAATGTGAATGCACCTGTCTCTAATGCATAACCCCAAAATGATAGTGCTAAAATGGTAAGAAACATCATAGATCGCACCATATCTAATAAAGTACGGTTACGATGTTCGGACACACCATTGCGCTGTGGTGTTCCAGGTGGCGTGAGCGTGAAACTATTCCACATTGCTTTAAATGAAGTCCAAACTCGTAACTCAAATATTCGCCTTCGCGATCAGATCATAGAAACTTTATTTTCTTATTCCGATGATTCTCGACTTCACTCTAAAATTCTTTGAACTTTTCAAATGTTTCAGACTTGTGTTTCAATAAGTAGATATACCCATATATGCTCAAATCATATGTGAAGGTCAGAAAATAACGATACTCGCCGTGAGCCTCAACACTCATCGGACTGCATACATTGGTATGTATTATTTCAAATAAGTCAATGGCTCGCTCCATTGTTCTAGAGAACGGAGTCTTAGTCATGTTGCCCATGAGGCATGGTTCGCAAGCATCAAATGATTCATAATCCAGTGATTCCAAAAGTCCATCCGCATGGAGTTTCTTCATGCACTTTACACCAATATGACCTAAACGGCAGTGCCACTAGTATGTTGCACTATCATTATCAACTTTCCATCTTTTGGCATCATTATTATGAATATGTGTAGCACTACGATCAAGATTCAATAAACCATTCACCTTGGGTATATGACCACAGAAGGTTTTATTCAAGTAAACAGAATAAAAATTATTCTTTGACTTAAATGAATAACCGTATTTCAATAAACATGATCCAATCATATTCATGCTCAACGCAAACACCAAATAACATTTATTTTAGGTTCAACACTAATCCCGAAGGTAATGGGAGTGTGCGATGGTGATCTTATTAACCTTGGAATCACCTCCAACACACATCGTCACCTCGCCCTCAACTAGTATCTGTTCATTTTGCAACTCCCTCTTTCGAGTTAGAAATCTTTGCAACTGAACCGGTATCAAATACCGAGGGGCTACTATGAACACTAGTAAAGTACACATCAATAACATGTATATCAAATAACCTTTGTTCAAAAAATTCCTACGCACACGCAAGATCATGGTGATGCATAGCAACGAAAGGGGAGAGTGTTGTCCACGTACCCTCGTAGATCGTAAGCGGAAGCGTTATGACAACGCGGTTGATGTAGTCGTACGTCTTCACGCTCGACCGATCCTAGTACCGAAAGTACGGCACCTCCGCGATCTGCACACATTCAGCTCGGTGACGTCCCACGAACTCATGATCCAGTAGAGCTTCGAGGGAGAGCTTCGTCAGCATGACGACGTGATGACGGTGATGATGAAGCTACCGGCACAGGGCTTCGCCTAAGCACTACGACGATATGACTGAGGTGGATTATGGTGGAGGGGGGCACCGCACACGGCTTAGAACAATCAACTTGTGTGTTCTAGGGTGCCCCCTGCCCCCGTATATAAATGAGCAAGGGGGAGGCCGGCCGGCCTTGGGGCGCGCCAAGGAGAGGGGAGAGTCCTCCTCCTAGTAGGAGTAGGACTCCCCCTTACCTAGTCCAACTAGGAAGGGGGAAGGGGAAAGGAAGGAGAGGGAGAGAGGGAGGAAAGAGGGGGCGCCGCCCCCCTCCTTATCCAATTCGGACTCCCAAGGGGGGAGGTGCACGGCCAGCCCTAGGCCCCCTCCACTCTCTCACACAAGGCCCATCTGGGCCCATTAGTTCCCCCGGGGGTTCCGATAACCCCCCCAGGCACTCCGATAAATATCCGGTGACCCCCAAAACTCATCCAGTGTCCAAATATAGTCATCCAATATATCAATCTTTATGTCTCGACCATTTCGAGACTCCTCGTCACGTCCGTGATCACATCCGGGACACTGAACTATCTTCAGTACATCAAAACACATAAACTCATAATACCGATCGTCACAGAACGTTAAGCGTGCGGACCCTACGGGTTCGAGAACTATGTAGACATGACCGAGACTCATCTTTGGTCAATAACCAATAGCGGAACCTGGATGTTCATATTGGCTCCTACATATTCTACGAATATCGTTATTGGTCAAACCGCATAACAACATACGTTGTTCCCTTTGTCATCGATATGTTACTTGCCTGAGACTCGATCGTCAATATCTCAATACCTAGTTCAATCTCGTTACCTGAAAGTCTCTTTACTCTTTCCATAATTCATCATCCTGCAACTAACTCATTAGTCACATTGCTTGCCAGGCTTATAATGATGTGCATTACCGAGAGGGCCCAGAGATACCTCTCTGACAATCGGAGTGACAAATCCTAATCTTGATCTATGCCAACTCAACAAACACCATCGGAGACACCTGTAGAGCATATTTATAATCACCCAGTTACGTTGTGATGTTTGATAGCACACAAGGTGTTCCTCCGGTATTCGGGAGTTGCATAATCTCATAATAAGAGGAACATGTATAAGTCATGAAGAAAGCAGTAGCAATGAAACTGAAACGATCATAATCCTAAGCTAGCGAATGGGTCTTGTCCATCACATCATTCTCTAATGATGTGATCCCGTTCATCAAATGACAACACATGTCTATGACTAGGAAACTTAACCATCTTTGATTAACGAGCTAGTCAAGTAGAGGCATTCTAGGGACACTCTATTTGTCTATTTATTCACACATGTACTAAGTTTCCGGTTAATACAATTCTAGCTTTAATAATAAACATTTATCATGATACAAGGAAATATAAATAACAACTTTATTATTGCCTCTAGGGCATATTTTCTTCGGTCTTCCACTTGCACTAGAGTCAATAATCTAGTTCGCATCGTCATGTGATTTAACACAAATAGTTCACATCTTTATGTGATTAGTTCACATCTCCATGTGACTAATACCCAAAGGGTTTACTAAGGTGTGATCATGTTTTGCTTGTGAGAGAAGTTTAGTCAACGGGTTTGCCATATTCAGAGCCGTATGTATTTTGCCAGTTTTCTATGTCTACAATACTCTGCACGGAGCTACTCTAACTAATTGCTCCCACTTTAAATATGTATCCAGATTGAGACTTGGAGTCATCTGGATCAGTCTCAAAGCTTGCATCGACATAACCATTTACAATGAGCTCTTTGTCATCTCCATAAACGAGAAACATATCCTTATTCCACTAAGGATAATTTTGACCGCTATCGAGTGATCCACTCCTGGATCACTATTGTACCCTCTTGCCAAACTCATGGTGAGGTACACACAATAGGTCTGGTACACAGCATAGCATACTTTATAGAACCTATGACCGAGGCATAGGGAATGAATTTCATTCTCTTTCTATTTTCTGCTGTGGTCGGGTTTTGAGTCTTACTCAACTTCACACCTTGTAACAGAGGCAAGAACTCCTTCTTTGACTGTTCCATTTTGAACTACTTCAAAATCTTGTCAAGGTATGTACTCATTGAAATTTTTTATCGAGCATCTTGATCTATCTCTATGAATCTTGATGCTCAATATGTAAGTAGCTTCACCGAGGTCTTTGTTTGAAAAACTCCTTTCAAACACTCCTTTATGCTTTCCAGAAAATTCTAAAATATGTCATTCACAAATACTTATCAGAAAGGTTTTAGTGCTCCAACTCACTTTGTTGTAAATACAGGCTTCACCGCAAGTCTGTATAAAACTATATGCTTTGATCGATTCATCAAACCGTATATTCCAACTCCGAGATGCTTGCACCAGTCCATAGTTGGATCGCTGGAGCTTGCACATTTTGCTAGCACCTTTAGGATTGACAAAAACTTTCTGGTTGCATCATATACAACTCTTCTTTAAGAAATCCATTAAGGAATGCAATTTTTGACTTCCATTTGCCAGATTTCATAAAACATGGCAATTTCTAACATGATTCGGATAGACTTAAGCATCGATACGAGTGAGAAAATCTCATCGTAGTCAACACCTTTGAACTTGTCGAAAACCTTTTGCGACAATTCGAGCTTGGTAGATAGTAACACTACTATCAGCGTCCGTCTTCCTCTTGAAGATCCATTTATTCTCTATTGCTTGCCGATCATCGGGCAAGTCAACCAAAGTCCACACTTTATTCTCATACATGGATCCCATCTCAGATTTCATGGCCTCAAGCCATTTCGCGGAATCTGGGCTCATCATCCCTTCCTCATAGTTCGTAGGTTCGTCATGGTCAAGTAACATGACCTCCAGAACAGGATTACCCTACCACTCTGGTGCTGACCATACTTTGGTTGACATACGAGGTTCGATAGTAACTTGATCCGAAGTTTTATGATCATCATCATTAGCTTCATCACTAACTGGTGTTGGAATCACTAGAACTGATTCTTGTGATGAACAACTTTCTAATTCGGGAGAAGGTACAATTACCTCATCAAGTTCTACTTTCCTCCCACTCACTTCTTTTGAGAGAAACTCCTTCTCTAGAAAGGATCCATTCTTAGCAACGAATATCTTGCCTTCGGATCTGTGATAGAAGGTGTACCCAACAGTCTCTTTTGGGTATCCTATGAAGACACATTTCTCCGATTTGGGTCCGAGCGTTATTAGTTTGAAGCTTTTTCACATAAGCATCGCAGCCCCAAATTTTAAGAAACGACAGCTTAGGTTTCTTGCTAAACCATAGTTCATATGGTGTCGTCTCAACGGATTTAGATGGTGCCCTATTTAACGTGAATGCAGCTGTCTCTAATGCATAACCCTAAAACGATAGTGGTAAATCGGTAAGAGATATCATAGATCGCACCATATCTAATAAAGTACAGTTACAACGTTCGAACACACCATTATGCTGTGGTGTTCCAGGTGGCGTGAGTTGCGAAACTATTCCACATTGTTTCAAATGAAGACCAAACTCATAACTCAAATATTCACCTCCACGATCAGATCACAGAAACTTTATTTTGTTGTTACGATGATTTTCCACTTCACTCTGAAATTATTTGAACTTTTCAAATGTTTCAGAATTATGTTTCCTTAAGTAGATACACCCATATCTTCTCAAATCATCTGTGAAGGTTAGAAAATAACGAAACCCGCCGCGAGCCTCAACACTCATCGGACTGCATACATTAGTATGTATTATTTCCAATAAGTCAGTTGCTCGCTCCATTGTTCCGGAGAATGGAGTCTTAGTCATCTTGCCCATGAGGCATGGTTCACAAGCATCAAGTGATTCATAATAAAGCGATTCCAAAAGTCCATCAGCATGGAGTTTCTTCATGCGCTTTACACTAATATGACCTAAACGGCAGTGCCACAAATAAATTGTACTATCATTATTAACTTTGCATCTTTTGGCTTCAATATTATGAATATGAGTATCACTCCGATCGAGATTCAATAAACCATTTATATTAAGTGTATGACCATAGAAGGTTTTATTCATGTAAACAGAACAACAATTATTCTTTGACTTAAATGAATAACTATATTGCAATAAACATGATCCAATCATATTCATGCTCAACGCAAACACCAAATAATACTTATTTTTGGTTCAACACTAATCTCGAAGGTAAAAGGAGTGTGCGATGGTGATCTTATCTGTTGGGGAATGCAGTAATTTCAAAAAAATTCTTACGCACACGCAAGATCATGGTGATGCATAGCAACGAGAGGGGATAGTATTGTCCACGTACCCTCGTAGACCAAAAATGGAAGCGTTATGACAACGCGGTTGATGTAGTCGTATGTCTTCACGATCCTAGTACCGAACGTACGGCACCTCCGTGATCTGCACACGTTCAGCTCGGTGACATCCCATGAAATCACGATCCAGTAGAGCTTCGAGGGAGAGCTTCGTCAGCATGACGGCGTGATGACGGTGATGATGAAGCTACCGGCGCAGGGCTTCGCCTAAGCACTACGACAATATGACCGAGGTGGATTATGGTGGAGGGGGGCACCGCACACGGCTTGGAACAATCAACTTGTTTGTTCTAGGGTGCCCCCTTGCCCCGTATATAAAGGATCAAGGGGGGAGGCCGGCCGGCCTTCGGGCACGCCAAGGAGAGGGGGGAGTCCTCCTCCTAGTGGGAGTAGGACTCCCCTTTCCTAGTCCAACTAGGAAGGAGGAAAGGGGAAGGAAGGAGAGGGAGAGAGGGAGGAAAGAGGGGGCGCCGCCCCCTCCTTGTCCAATTCGGACTCCCAAGGGGGGGCGCGACCAGCCCTAGGCCCTCTCCTCTCTCTCCCACAAGGCCCATGTTGACCCATTATATCCCCCGGGGGTTCCGATAACCCCCGGCACTCAGATAAATATCCGGTGACCCCGGGAACCCATCCGGTGTCCCAATATAGTCGTCCAATATATCAATCTTTATATCTCGACCAATTCGAGACTCCTCGTCATGTCCCTGATCACATCCAGGACTCCGAACTATCTTCGGTAAATCAAAAAACATAAACTCATAATACCAATCGTCACCGTATGTTAAGCGTGCGGACCCTACGGGTTCGAGAACTATGTAGACATGACCGAGACATGTCTCCGGTCAATAACCAATAGTGGAACCTGGATGCTCATATTGGCTCCTACATATTCTACAAAGATCTTTATCGGTCAAACCACATAACAACATACGTTGTTCCCTTTGTCATCGGTATGTTACTTGCCCGAGATTCGGTCGTCGGTATCTCAATACCTAGTTCAATCTCGTTACCGGCAAGTCTCTTTACTCGTTCTGTAATGCATCAACCCGCAACTAACTCATTAGTCACATTGCTTGCAAGGCTTATAGTGATGTGCATTACCGAGAGGGCCCAAAGATACCTCTCCGACAATCGGAGTGACAAATCCTAATCTCAATCTATGCCAAATCAACAAGTACCATCAGAGTCACCTGTAGAGCACCTTTATAATCACCCTGTTACATTGTGACGTTTGGTAGCACACAAGGTGTTCCTCTGGTATTCTGGAATTGCATAGTCTCATAGTCATAGGAACATGTATAAGTCATGAAGAAAGCAATAGAAATATACTAAACAATCAAATGCTAAGATAACGGAATGGGTGAAGTCAATCACATCATTCTCTAATGATGTGATCCCGTTAATCAAATGACAACTCATGTCAATGGCTAGGAAACTTAACCATCTTTGATTCAACGAGCTAGTCAAGTAGAGGCATACTAGTGACACTCTGTTTGTCTATGTATTCACACATGTACTAAGTTTCCGGTTAATACAATTCTAGCATGAATAATAAACATTTATCATGATAGAAGGTAATATAAATAACAACTTTATTATTGCCTCTAGGGCATATTTCCTTAAGTCTCCACTTGCACTAGAGTCAATAATTTAGATTACACAGTAATGATTCTAACACCCATGGAGTTTTGGTGTTGATCATGTTTTGCTTGTGAGAGAGGCTTAGTCAACGGGTCTGCAACATTCAGATCCGTATGTATCTTGCAAATCTCTATGTCTCCTTCCTTGACTTGATCGTGGATGGAATTGAAGCGTCCCTTGATGTGCTTGGTTCTCTTGTGAAATCTGGATTCCTTTGCCAAGGCAATTGCACCAGTATTGTCACAAAAGATTTTCATTGGACCCGATGCACTAGGTATGACACCTAGATTGGATATGAACTCCTTCATCCAGACTCCTTCATTTGCTGCTTCTGAAGCAGCTATGTACTCCGCTAAACACGTAGATCCCGCCACGACGCTTTGCTTAGAACTGCACCAACCGACAGCTCCACCGTTCAATATACACCCGTATTCGGTTTGCGACTTAGAGTCATCCGGATCAGTGTCAAAGCTTGCATCAACGCAACCATTTACGACGAGCTCTTTGTCAACTCCATGAACGAGAAACATATCCTTAGTCCTTTTCAGGTATTTCAGGATGCTCTTGACCGCTGTCCAGTGATCCACACCTGGATTACTTTGGTACCTCCCTGCTAAACTAATAGCAAGGCACACATCAGGTCTGGTACACAGCATTGCGTACATGATAGAGCCTATGGTTGAAGCATAGGGAACACCTTTCATTTTCTCTCTATCTTCTGCAGTGGTCGGGCATTGAGTCTGACTCAACTTCACACCTTGTAACACAGGCAAGAACCCTTTCTTTGCTTGATCCATTTTGAACTTCTTCAAAACTTTGTCAAGGTATGTGCTCTGTGAAAGACCAATTAAGCGTCTTGATCTATCTCTATAGATCTTAATGCCTAGTATATAAGCAGCTTCACCGAGGTCTTTCACTGAAAAACTCTTATTCAAGTATCCTTTTATGTTATCCAGAAATTCTATATCATTTCCAATCAATAATATGTCATCCACATATAGTATTAGAAATGCTACAGAGCTCCTACTCGCTTTCTTGTAAATACAGGCTTCTCCAAAAGTCTGTATAAAACCATATGCTTTGATCACACTATCAAAACATTTATCCAACTCCGAGATGCTTGCACCAGTCCATAAATGGATCGCCGGAGCTTGCACACTTTGTTAGCACCCTTTGGATCGATAAAACCTTCAGGTTGCATCATATACAACTCTTCTTCCAGAAATCCATTCAGGAATGCAGTCTTTACATCCATTTGCCAAATTTCATAATCATAAAATGCAGCAATTGCTAACATAATTCGGACGGACTTAAGCATCACTACGAGTGAGAAAGTCTCATCGTAGTCAACTCCTTGAACTTGTCGAAAACCTTTCGCAACAAGTCGAGCTTTGTAGACAGTAACATTACCGTCAACGTTAGTCTTCTTATTGAAGATCCATTTATTCTCGATGGCTTGCCGATCATCGGGTAAGTCAACCAAAGTCCACACTTTGTTCTCATACATGGATCCCATCTTAGATTTCATGGCCTCAAGCCATTTCGCGGAATGAGGGCTCATCATTGCTTCCTCATAGTTCGTAGGTTTGTCATGGCCAAGTAACATGACCTCCAGAATAGGATTTCCGTACCACTCTGGTGCGGATCTTACTCTGGTTGACCTACGAGGTTCAGTAGTAACTAGATCTAAAGTTACATGATCATCATCATTAGCTTCCTCCCTAATTGGTGTAGGAGTCACAGGAACATATTTCTATGATGAACTACTTTCCAATAAGGGAGCAGGTACAGTTACCTCATCAAGTTCTACTTTCCTCCCTCCCACTTCTTTTGAGAGAAACTTCTTCTCTAGAAAGGATCCATCCTTAGCAACGAATGTCTTGCCTTTGGATCTGTGATAGAAGGTGTACCCAACAGTCTCCTTTGGGTATCCTATGAAGACACATTTCTCCGATTTGGGTTCGAGCTTATCTGGTTGAAGCTTTTTCACATAAGCATCGCAGCCCCAAACTTTAAGGAACGACAACTTTGGTTTCTTGCCAAACCATAGTTCATAAGGTGTCGTCTCAACGGATTTAGATGGTGCCCTATTTAACGTGAATGCAACCGTCTCTAAAGCATAACCCCAAAACGATAGCGGTAAATCAGAAAGAGACATCATAGATCGCACCATATCCAGTAAAGTACGATTACGACGTTCAGACACACCATTACGCTGTGGTGTTCCGGGTGGCGTGAGTTGTGAAACTATTCCGCATTGTTTCAAATGAAGACCAAACTCATAACTCAAATATTCTCCTCCACGATCAGATCGTACAAACTATATTTTCTTCTTACGATGATTTTCCACTTCACTCTGAAATTCTTTGAACTTTTCAAATGTTTCAGACTTATGCTTCATCAGGTAGATATACCCATATCTAATCAAATCATCTGTGAAGGTGAGAAAATAACGATACCCGCCGCGAGCCTCAACATTCATTGGACCACATACATCAGTATGTATGATTTCCAACAAATCTGTTGCTCGCTCCATTGTTCCGGAGAACTGAGTTTTAGTCATCTTGCCCATGAGGCATGGTTCGCAAGTACAAGGTGATTCATAATCAAGTGATTCCAAGAGTCCATAAGAATGGAGTTTCTTCATGCGATTTACACCAATATGAACCAAACATCAGTGGCACAAATAAGTTGCACTATCATTATAAACTTTGCATCTTTTGGCTTTAATATTATGAATATGTGTATCACTGCTATCGAGATTCAATAAAAATAGACCACTCTTCAAGGGTGCATGACCATAAAAGATATTACTCATATAAATAGAATAACCATTATTCTCATATTTAAATGAATAACCGTCTCGCATTAAACAAGATCCAGATATAATGTTCATGCTCAACGCTGGCACCAAATAATAATTATTCAGGTCTAAAACTAATCCCGAAGGTAGATGTAGAGGTAGCGTGCTGACCGCGATCACATCTACTTTGGAACCATTTCCCACGCGTATCGTCACCTCGTCCTTGGCCAATCTTTGCTTAATCCATAGTCCCTATTTCGAGTTGCAAATATTAGCAACAGAACCAGTATCAAATACCCAGGTGCTACTGCGAGCATTAGTAAGGTACACATCAATTACATGTATATCACATATACCTTTGTTCACCTTGCCATCCTTCTTATCCGCCAAATACTTGGGGCATTTCCGCTTCCAGTGACCAGTCCCTTTGCAGTAGAAGCACTTAGTCTTTGGCTTAGGTCTAGATTTGGGCTTCTTCACTTGAGCAGCAACTTGCTTGCCGTTATTCTTGAAGTTCCCCTTCTTCCCTTTGCCCTTTTCTTGAAACTAGTGGTCTTGTCAACCATCAACACTTGATGCTTTTCTTGATTTCTACCTTCGTCGATTTCAGCATCACAAAGAGCTTGGGAATCGTTTATGCTATCCCTTGCATATCATAGTTCATCACAAAATTCTAGTAACTTGGTGATAGTGACTAGACAACTCTGTCAGTCACTATCTTATCTGGAAGATTAACTCCCACTTGATTCAAGTGATTGTAGTACTCAGACATTCCGAGCACATGCTCACTAGCTGAGCTATTCTCCTCCATCTAGTAGGCAAAGTACTTGTCAAAGGTCTCATACCTTTCGACATGGGCATGAATCTGAAATACTAATTTCAACTATTGGAACATCTCATATGCTCCGTGGCGTTCAAAACGTCTTTGAAGCCCTAATTCTAAGCCATAAAGCATGGTGCACTAAACTATCAAGTAGTCATCATATCGACCTTGCCAAACGTTCATAATGTCTGCATCTGCTCCTGCAATCGGTCTGTCACCTAGCGGTGCATCAAGGACATAATTCTTCTGTGCAGCAATGAGGATAATCCTCAGATCAAGTATCCAATCCGCATCAATGCTACTAACATCTTTCAACTTAGTTTTCTCTAGGAACATATCAAAAATAAAACAGGGGAGCTAAACGTGAGCTATTGATCTACAACATAGATATGCAAAAACTATCAGGACTAAGTTCATGATAAATTAAAGTTCAATTAATCATATTACTTAAGAACTCCCACTTAGATGGACATCCCTCTAGTCATCTAAATGATCACGTGATCCAAATCAACTAAACCATGTCGGATCATCATGTGAGATGGAGTAGTTTTCAATGGTGAACATCACTATGTTGATCATATCTACTATATGATTCACGCTCGACTTTTCGGTCTCCAGTGTTCCGAGGCCATATCTGCATATGCTAGGCTCGTCAAGTTTAACCCGAGTATTCTGCGTGTGCAAAACTGGCTTCCACCCGTTGTATGTGAACGTAGAGCTTATCACACCCGATCATCACGTGGTGTCTCAGCATGTAGAACTGTAGCAACGTTGCATACTCAGGGAGAACACTTATACCTTAAAATTTAGTGAGAGATCATCTTATAATGGTATCATCGGACTAAGCAAAATAAGATGCATAAAGGATAAACATCACATGCAATCAATATAAGTGATATGATATGGCCATCATCATCTTGTGCCTTTGATCTCCATCTCCAAAGCACCGTCATGATCACCATCATCACCGGCGCGACACCTTGATCTCCATCGTAGCATCGTTGTCGTCTCGCCAACTATTGCTTCTACGACTATCGCTACTGCTCGGTGATAAAGTAAAGCAATTACATGGCGATTGTATTTCATACAATAAAGCGACAACCATATGGCTCCTGCCAGTTGCCGATAACTTTGTTACAAAACATAATCATCTCATACTATAAAATTTAGCATCATGTCTTGACCATATCACATCACAACATGCCCTGCAAAAACAAGTTAGACGTCCTATACTTTGTTGTTAGAAGTTTTACGTGGCTGCTACGGGCTGAGCAAGAACCGTTCTTACCTATGAATCAAAACCACAATGATTTTTCGCCAAGTATGTGTTGTTTTACCTTCAACAAGGACTGGGCGTAGTCACACACGATTCAACTGAAGTTGGAGAAACTGACACCCGCCAGCCACCTATGTGCGAAGCACATCGGTACAACTAGTCTCGCGTAAGCTTACGCGTAATGTCGGTTCGGGCCGCTTCATCCAACAATACCGCCGAATCAAAGTATGACATGCTGGTAAGCAGTATGACTAGTATCGACCACAACTCACTTGTGTTCTACTCGTGCATATAACATCTACGCATAAACCTGGCTCAGATGCCACTGTTGGGGAACGCAGTAATTTCAAAAAAATTCCTATGCACACACAAGATCATGGTGATGCATAGCAACGAGAGGGAAGAGTATTGTCCACGTACCCTCTTAGACCGAAAGCGGAAGCGTTATGACAATGCGGTTGATGTAGTCGTACGTCTTCACGATCGTGTGATCCTAGTACGGAACGTACGGCACCTCCGCGATCTGCACACGTTCAGCTTGGTGACGTCCCACGAACTCACGATCCATTAGAGCTTCGAGGAAGAGCTTCGTCAGCACGACGGCGTGATGACGGTTATGATGAAGCTACCGGCGCAGGGCTTCGCCTAAGCACTATGACGATATGACCGAGGTGGATTATGGTGGAGGGGGGCACCACACACGGCTTGGAACAATCAACTTGTGTATTCTAGGGTGCCCCCTTGCCCTCGTATATAAAGGAGCAAGGGGGAGGCCGGCCGGCCTTGGAGCGCGCCAAGGAGAGGGGGGAGTTCTCCTCCTTGTGGGAGTAGGACACCCCTTTCCTAGTCCAACTAGGAAGGAGGAAGGGGGAAGGAAGGAGAGGGAGAGAGGGAGGAAAGAGGGGGAGCCGCCCCCCTCCTTGTCCATTTCGAACTCCCAGGGGGGCGGCCAGCCCTAGGCCCTCTCCTCTCTCTCCCACGAGGCCCATGTTGGCCCATTATATCCTCCGGGGGTTCCGATAACCCCGCGGCACTCTGATAAATATCCGGTGACCCCCGGAACTCATCCGGTGTCCGAATATAGTCGTCCAATATATCAATCTTAATGTCTCGACCAATTCGAGACTCCTTGTCATGTTCATGATCACATTCGGGACTCCGGACTTTCTTCGGTACACCAAAACACATAAACCCATAATACCGATCGTCACCGAGCGTTAAGCATGCGGACCCTACGGGTTCGAGAACTATGTAGACATGAACGAGACATGTCTCCGTCAATAACCAATAGTGGAACCTGGATGCTCATATTGGCTCCTACATATTCTACGAAGATCTTTATCGGTCAAACCGCATAACAACATACGTTGTTCCCTTTGTCATCGGTATGTTACTTGCCCGACATTCGATCGTCGGTATCCCAATACCTAGTTCAATCTTGTTACCGGTAAGTCTCTTTACTCGTTCAATAATGCATCATCCCGCAACTAACTCATTAGTCACATTGCTTGCAAGGCTTATAGTGATGTGCATTACCGAGAGGGCCAAGAGATACCTCTCCTACAATCGGAGTGACAAATCCTAATCTCGATCTATGCCAACTCAACAAGTACCATCGAGACACCTGTAGAGCACCTTTATAATCACCTTGTTACGTTGTGACGTTTTGTAGCACACAAGGTGTTCCTACGGTATTCGGGAGTTGCATAATCTCATATTCATAGGAACATGTATAAGTCATGAAGAAAGCAATAGCGATATACTAAACGATCAAATGCTAAGCTAATGGAATGGGTCAAGTGAATCACATCATTCTCTAATGATGTGATCCCGTTAATCAAATGAAAACTCATGTCAATGGCTAGGAAACTTAAGCATCTTTGATTCAACGAGCTAGTCAAGTAGAGGCATACTAGTGACACTCTGTTTGTCTATGTATTCACAGATGTACTAGGTTTCTGGTTAATACAATTCTAGCATGGATAATAAACATTTATCATGATATAAGGAAATATAAATAACAACTTTATTATTGCCTCTAGGGCATATTTCCTTCATTATCAACCTTGGAATCATTTCCAACACACATCGTCACCTTGCCTCTAACTAGTCTCTATTCATTTTGCATCTCCTGTTTCGAGTTACTAGTCATAGCAACTAGACCGGTATCAAATACCCTGGAGTTACTTATGAACACTTGTAAAGTACACATAAATAACATGTATATCAAATATACATTTGTTCACTTTGAAATCCTTCTTATCTGCCAAGTATTTGAGGTAGTTCCGCTTCCAGTGACCATTCTACAGTAGAAGCACTCAGTTTCAGGCTTAGGTCTAGATTTGGGCTTTTTCACGGGAGTGGCAACTTTCTTGCCATTCTTCTTGAAGTTCCCTTTCTTCTCCTTTGCCCTTTTACTTGAAACTAGTGGTCTTTTTTAACCATCTACACTTTATGATCTTTCTTGATTTCTACCTTCACCGATTTTAGCATCGCGAAAAGCTCAGGGGTCATTTTCGTCATCCCTTGCATATTATAGTTCATCACGAAGTTTCAGTAACTTGGTGATAGTGACTAGAGAACGCTGTCAATCACTATCTTATCTGGAAGATTAGCTCTCACTTGATTCAAGGGATTGTAGTACTCAGACATTCTGATCACATGCTCACTGATTGAGCTATTCTCCTCCATCTTGTAGGCAAAATACTTGTCAGAGGTCTCATAAGACCTCTCGACTCGGGCATGAGTCTGAAATACCAATTTCAGCTCTTGGAACATCTTATATGCTCCTTGGTGTTCAAAACGTTTTTGAAGTCCCGGTTCTAAGCCGTAAAGCATGGCGCACTAAACTATCAAGTAATCATCATACCAAGCTTGCCAAACGTTCATAACATCTGCATATGCTCCTGCAATAGGTCTGTCACCTAGCGGTGCATCAAGGACATAATTCTTTTGTGCAACAATGAGTATAATCCTCAGATCATGGACCTAGTCCGCATCATTGCTACGATCATCTTTCAACTTATTTTCTCTAGGAACATATCAAAAATAAAACAAGGGAGCTATACGCAAGCTATTGATCTACAACATAGATATACAAAAACTATGAGGACTAAGTTCATGAAAAATTAAAGTTCAAATAATCATATTACTCAAGAACTCCCACTTAGATAGACATACCTCTAGTCATCTAAATGATCACGTGATCCATATCAACTAAGGGATAATTAGATTTATGCCCCTAGTAGTGTCCCACTCATCTGTTTTACCCCTAATTCCCAAAAGTCACCGGTTCTGTCCAAATCACTTTGCTCCTCTTATGCTTTTGCCCTTTGACTGTTTGACCGTCAGTTTGAAAACTTCATAACTAATTCATACTAAATCAGAAAAATGCAAATAAGATACCAAAATGTTCAGAAAAAAACACCTATATGTCAGTGTCATTTGCATTCATGAAAATAGTGTTGGAAAGTGCCCATCCGAGTTTTAGCTCTTATGCTACCACCATGAATAGTAAAATCTGAAAAAGTTCAAAAAAATTCAAAAATAATTTGGTGGCAAAGAATGACAAATGTTTTAAGTTCCTGCCAAGTTTCATCAGGGAATAACATTCGTGGGTGCCGTGACAAAAAAACAATCAGCACTCCAAAATAGATTATTTTTTGCCATGACTTCCACGAATGTCGTTCCCTAATGAAACTTGGCAAGCACTTAGAACACTTGTCGTTCTTTGCCACAATATTTTTTTTTGAATTTTTTTAGAGTTTACTATTCATGGTGGTATCAAAAGAGCTAGAACTCGGATGTGCACTTTCCAACACTTTTTTCATGAATGCAAATGACACTGACATATAGGTGATGTTTTTCTGAACATTTTGGTATCTTATTTGCATTTTTTTTATTTTGTATGAATTAGTTATGAAGTTTTCAAACTGACGGTCAAACGGTCAAAGGGCAGAAGCATAAGAGGATCAAAGTGACTTGGACAGAACCGGTGACTTTTGGGAATTAGGGGTAAAACAGACGAGTGGGACACAACTAGGGGCATAAATATAATTATCCCATCAACTAAACCATGTCCGATCATCATGTGAGATGGAGTAGTTTTCAATGGTGAACATCTCTATGTTGATCATATCTACTATATGATTCACGTTCGACCTTTCAGTCTCAGTGTTCCGAGGCCATATCTGCATATGCTAGGCTCGTCAAGTTTAACCCCAAGTATTCTGCATGTGCAAAACTGGCTTGCACATGTTGTATGTGAACGTAGAGCTTATCACACACGATCATCACCTGGTGTTTCGGCACGACGAACTATAGCAACGGTGCATACTCAAGGAGACCACTTGTACCTTGAAATTTAGTGAGGGGTCAACTTATAATGCTACCGCCGTACTAAGGAAAATAAGATGCATAAAGGATAAACATCACATGCAATCAAAATATGTTACATGATATGGCCATCATCATCTTGTGCCTTTGATCTCCATCTCCAAAGCACCGTCACGATCTCCATCATCACCGGCTTGACACCTTGATCTCAATCGTAGCATCGTTGTCGTCTCGCCAACTATTGCTTCCACGATTATCACTACCGCTTAGTGATAAAGTAAAGCAATTACATGGCGATTGCATTTCATACAATAAAGCGACAACCATAAGGCTCCTGCCAGTTGCCGATAACTTTTACAAAACATGATCATCTCATACAACAATTTATATCTCATCACGTCTTGACCATATCACATCACAACATGCCCTGCAAAAACAAGTTAGGCGTCCTCTATTTTGTTGTTGCAAGTTTTACGTGGCTGCTACGGGCTTCTAGCAAGAACCGTTCTTACCTACGCATCAGAACCACAACGATTTTTTGTCAAGTGTGATGTTTTAACCTTCAACAAGGACCGGCCGTAGTCAAACTCGATTCAACTAAAGTTGGAGAAATAGACACCCGCCAACCACCTGTGTGCGAAGCATGTCGGTAGAACTAGTCTCATGAACGCGGTCATGTAATGTCGGTCCGGGCCGCTTCATCCAACAATACCGCTGAATCAAAGTAAGACGTTGCTGGTAAGCAGTATGACTATTATCGCCCACAACTCTTTGTGTTCTACTCATGCATATAACATCTACGCATAAACCTGGCTCGGATGCCACTGTTAGGGAACGCAGTATTTCAAAAAATTTACCTACGATCACGCAAGATCTATCTAGGAGATGCATAGCAACGAGACGGGAGAGTGTGTGCACGTACCCTCGTAGACCAAAAGCGGAAGCGTTTAGTAACGTGGTTGATGTAGTCGAACGTCTTTGCAATCCAACCGATCCAAGTACCAAACGTACGGCACCTCCGTGTTCAGCACACGTTCAGCAGGATGACGTCCCTCGAGATCTTGATCCAGTTGAGGCCGAGGGAGAGTTCCGTCAGCACGACGGCATGGCGATGGTGATGATGAAGTTACTGGTGCAGGGCTTCGCCTAAGACTATGACGATATGACCGAGATGTGTAACTGTGGAGGAGGGGGGCACCGCACACGGCTAAGAGAAGACTTGGTGTGTCTTTGGGGTGCCCCCCTCCCACGTATATAAAGGAGGGGGGAAGAGGATGCCGGCCCAAGTGGGGGCGCGCCATAGGGGGAGTTCTACTTGGACTCCCGGCCCAAGTAGGATTCGACACCCCTTTTCCTATTCCAACTAGGAGAAGGAGGGAAGGAGGAAGAGGGGAGAAGGAAAGAGGGGGGCGCCGCCCCCTCCTAGTCCAATTTGGGACCAGCCATGGGGGGAGGGGGCGCGGCATCCCTTGCGGCCCTCCTCTCCTTTCCACTAAAGCCCATTAAGGCCCAATAACTCCCCCCCCCGGGGGGGGGGGGGGTTCCGGTAACCCTCGGTACTCCGAAACTCATCCGAAACATCCCGAACCATTCCGATGTCCAAATGTAACCTTCCAATATATGAATCTTTAGCTCTCGACCATTTCGAGATTCCTCTTCATGTCTGTATTCTCATCCGGGACTCCGTACAAACTTCGGTTCATCAAGTCACATAACTCATAATACAAATCGTCATCGAACATTAAGCGTGCGGACCCTACGGGTTCGAGAACTATGTAGACATGACAAAGACACATCTCTGGTCAATAACCAATAGCGGAACCTGGATGCTCATATTGGTTCCTACATATTCTACGAAGATCTTTATCGGTCAAACCGCGTAACAACATACGTTGTTCCCTTTGTTATCGGTATGTTACATGCCCGAGATTCGATTGTCGGTATCTTCATACCTAGTTCAATCTCGTTACTGGCAAGTCTCTTTACTCGTTCCGTAATGCATCATCCCATAACTAACTCATTAGTCACATTGCTTGCAAGGCTCATAGTGATGTGCATTACCGAGAGGGCCCAGAGATACCTCTCCGATACTCGGAGTGAAAAATCCTAATCTTGATCTATGCCAACCCAACAAACACCTTTGGAGACACTTGTAGAGCATCTTTATAATCACCCAGTTATGTTGTGACGTTTGATAGCACAAAAGGTGTTCCTCCGGTATTCGGGAGTTGCATAATCTCATAGTCAAAGGAACATGTATAAGTCATGAAGAAAGCAATAGCAATAAAACTAAACGGTCATTATGCTAAGCTAACGGATGGGTCTTGTCCATCACATCATTCTCTAATGATGTGATACCGTTCATCAAATGACAACACATGTCTATGGTTAGGAAACTTAACCATCTTTGATTAACGAGCTAGTCAAGTAGAGGCATACTAGGGACACTCTGTTTTGTCTATGTATTCACACATGTACCAAGTTTCCGGTTAATACAATTCTAGCATGAATAATAAACATTCATCTTGATATAAGGAAATATAAATAACAAATTTATTATTGCCTATAGGGCATATTTCCTTTAGTTAGCTTTCTATCAAGCTTGGTTTCTTTGTAATTCGTGTTTGTTTGTAGAAGTTTTGACAATTCTAGTCTTCCCTGAATTTGTAGTTTGTTCCGGGCGCCCACAGGCACCACAGGGGGATTCCAATGTCGTCGGACATGTCCGGGTACCGGGGTCTCCCGTGGCCCTCTGTCCACTCCGGGTGCCCGACCCCCTGTTATGCTCTGTCCGGGTGCCCGAGGCTGGAGGCATTTTTTCCTAGATGGTCCGGGTACCTGGGGGTGTTGGCTGGCAACAGTCATTTTTCCCGTGGGAGTATAAATGAACCCTCCTTTTCACCTCCACACTTGCATGTTGTTTCAAGTTTTCCCTCCACCATTGTTGACCTCGATCGTGATCTTGCTTTCTCATTATTCCTACCATGATTCTTGCTTATTTTTTAGCTAATACAAAGAGGAGATCTAGATCTATATTTCCCCCAATCCATCTCTCCTCTAAGTGAGGGGAACATCTTGGATCTACATATTGGAGTTCTTTGGTGTTCTCCTCTTTTTTTCTTCCTCTCATATTTCTCTATAGCATTAGTTGTTGTGGTAGGATTTGAGAGAGAATGACTTGAGCACTCTGTGTGCTCTTGTCATTGCATTCGGTGCATCAGTTTGAGTTCTCCATAGTTATTAGTGGAAGTGAAAGATGAGTAGTTTATTACTCTTGGGTGCCTCCTACCATAGAGCTTGTTCCTCTTGGGTGCTTGGGCGCCCTAGATGGTTGGTGTTGTCACGAAGCTCAATCATTGTAGTGTACAACTTCGGGCAAGCTTCGGGAGCCTCCAATTAAGTTGTGGACATTACCCCAAGCAATTCGTATGAGTTTGGTAACCGCCCTCAAGGATCTCCAATTGTACGGTGTTGGGTGACCGCCCTCAAGGGTCCCTTAGTGGAGTCACAACACCTTGCATCGTGCAAGGGCGTGAGGAGAATACAGTGAGCCATTGTGGTGCGTGGGGATCATTGTGCCTCCACACCGCTCCAATGAAGATTAGCATCTGCAAGGGCGTTAACTTCAGGATACATCTTCGTCTATATGTGTCTCGGTTATCTCTTACCCGAGCCCTTTACTTATGCACTTACTTTGTGATAGCCATCTTGCTTCAAGTTAGATATCTTGCTATCACATAGTTGTTTAACTTGTTTAGCATAAGTTGTTGGTGCACATAGTTGAGCCTAGTTTATTTAGGTTTTGTGTTTGGTAAATAAACGCTAGTTTTATTCCGTCCGCATTTACTCAAACCTAAACACAATTGTTTTTAAATAGCTTACTCACCCGTCTCTAGGCGGCATCCACGCCCTTCCACTCTTAGTATGAAATAAGAGGGGAACGTCACACATATAATTAATTTTTGGAACATGAGATAAGATAGATTATCTTCCACAAACTTTTGAATCCCATGCGAAATGGAATGACTCACCGGCAAAAAAAAATCTTGGATAAAATGCTCCATATGAATTTTACTACAATTTAACATCGTGTTTTGTCGCTCATGACTATGTTCTCCATTGGTGTCTTCATCCATCGAGAGTCGATCTGTCATCCGACAGCACATTCGCGCCTCGAGATTTTTATCTTGCAAGAACGTCTATTCTGATAATCTTTCCACCCTGGTTCGGTGCTCCTGTGTGGGTTGTTTGCTCTCGTTCATCAAATGTCCTAGGGTTTCTACTAGATCGATATGGGAGATGATAGTGATTTTAGCAAAGAAGCAAGGAAATTGGTTGAAGTGCAGCTGGATCATCAGAAACTCCATGAAGAAGTTGCGAAAGAATCCGTGTGAAGATGTGGCTCAATTTTACTCGAGGAAATCCTTAGGAGTCCGAGACAAAAGGAGTCGATTCTTGGCCAGCTCGATTTATACGAATCCATCATTGTAGTGGTGTGGAACATTTGGTGGCAACGACGAGAGGCGGTTAAGGGTGAGCAGATGTCGAATCCAGTGAATACAACCTTTTCAATCCAAGCCATTGCATCAAATTACATTAGGGTTTTGTTGCTAATGTAGAACTACATTAAATATCATGGCTTAACCCCCCCACACACAAAATATTATAAGCTAAATACTGACGCGGCTTACTTTGAGAATGAATTGGAGGCAGCAGCAATTGTGCTCCGGGATAATCATGTGCATGCTATACAAGGAGGTTTTTGGTTTCTAAATCATCTCCTCGATGCTACAACAGCGGAGGCCATGGCTCTTCGGAAGGGTCTGCATTTTATCGAGAACTTGGGACGTTCTTCTGTCATTGTGGAGTCATATTCGTTGGAACTTACGCATGCCTGCAGTTGTGTCATTGAAATTTGTAGTCCATACATGGCTATTCTCACATATTGTTTCCAAACAAATCACCAAGTTAGATTAGTTTATTTTGAGCATTATCCTTCATCAAAAATTGGCAACAACCTTGAAAATTGCATCCCTAACGAGATACATGGCTAATAGTTCACCCCTTCAGCTTGAACTTTTACGTGAACGTATTAGGAAGGTGGAGGAAAAGATAGCTGAGAGCACCTCAAAGGGTCTTGCTTCTTCCTTGCGTCTCATTACCCAGCTGGAGGAGAAGGTGGATGTGCTCAAGGCTCGCATCGTTGTGCTAGAATAGAACAATGAACGTCTCCGCCAAGCACTTGCTCGCCACCCTATACCTGCTATAGAAAAATACACGGTAACACCAACTAGAGGGATGGACAAATCTCGTCGGCTTAGAATGTTAAGCTTGGGGAGATTTTGAAGCCCTTCTATCTTTCTTTATCTTCATGTGTGTTTACTTTATATTTTAACTTAATGTGTTCGCGTAATAAGTTGAATTGTCAAGTTTCTTTTTGATCATGGTTGGAGTCTTTCCAGATGACTAGTGGATATGCATGATGAGAAGTTTTCATTGCTCTTTTGAGATGACTATATTAGATGCAATATCTAGTTTTAACACTACTCCATCTTTACTTTTTCATAACTATAACTCTTCCACATCTCAGTTGTCGATTGACTAGTGGAAGTTAACAACAAATGAGATTAATTATTTGTCTTGTTAAAAAGATGTTGAGTAAAACAAAAGAATGGTTTGGGACATAATTCTGAAAAAAATACAATTTATTAAGAGCAAGAAGCGGGAAAGCCAAATTTGTCGAAGTGTTAAGAATGATCGTTGAAATTTGCAAGTCTCCTTTTTCATTTATCCTGGTAGTAAAGTATGCATACCTTACATGTTACAAGTTAAATATAAATTATTGTGACATGGGAAAATAAGTCCGCTTCCCGAGAGAAGGTGAAAAAGGAAAACACTAAATCTGAAAATAAATCAAGGGTACAAATGCTTCCTAAACAGTAATGACAACCCCTCGTAACATGCTCAGTTGAACTGAAGATGACTTATTGCATATAGTTGTTATACCTATGCTAATGTATTGATCACTAAAGGAGTGGGAGCCTTCATAATTTTCTTGATGGTAACAATATGCTAGTGTTCATCATGATCTTGTATCTTATGTGAATGTAGACTCGATGCAATGGATTCATTCATTTACATTTATCCTCACCTCATCAACATGATGGCCTTGTTCTTTCAAGTTGCGATATTTGTTCGAGGACAAGAAAAAACTCTAAACTTGGGGGAGTTGGTGACCCAAAATTGCATCATTTTTTTTACTTTTAGTTATGTGCCATAGTCATAGTATTTTTTAGAATTTTACCGCATTCGCGCACCCTTTTGTTTGTTTTTTCACAAGGATCTTAACCAAGTAGGAGATCTGGAGCCTTAAATGAGGAAACACATGTATATTGGTGAATATCACATTAATTGATGTCATGGAAACCTATCATAAAGAGCAACGAGCAAATGCAGCAATTCCCAACCGAAACATAGCCTCCAGGAGAGAAGATGGCGCCTGGTACGAGTGCCCCACTTGTACTAGCGCTCGCACCAGGTGGCGTTGCCTCCCACTAGTCAACTATTTTGTCCTGGTGTTTCGGGTCGTTAGGAACATCACTAGAGATAAAAAATCCAGAACCAAGAACCTAGCTAGCCTCTAGAGGGGGAATAGATAAAAGGGCTCGGCCATGCTATCATCTCGATCAAGGAGACTCTGACATCAATCATCTTCATCCATTCATCCCTTTGTAATACAAAACCCTAAGTTGATCCCTACATGTATTACTTTGATCGTTCATCCATGATTACCATGATTACCTCTTTGATGATGTTTGTCTCGATGTCCGAGTAAAACCCCTAGTTCTCCGGGATATGGGCGAACCCTAGGATGTTTAGGTGTTCAACGTCGATAGGGTTCAACATCCTCTTTGTATGTTTATGTTAACAATCTTACCAATTGGGTCAAGTCAACCACTCAACATTTTCCCTTAGGGACGTGAAAGTTATTACTATCGACGAATGGTGGGTTTGCAGAGGTAATGCGGTGACGCAAAAGATATTTCCCTCCTTCCATGAGCACTTGATAGCAGATTATCGAAGACCTCCTTTGCTATGTCCACGGAAGATCCTTAACCATCGTTGCCTCAATGTTTTATGGGGAGGAATGCTGGTGGCGTATGTGATACATGGTTGTGGCATGTATGCATGTATTTGTACGAGGCTCCACCAACTTACAGAAACATATACAGTGTCTTAGTTCCAAACCTAGAACTATGTGTTCACATGTGTTACATTAGATACATACTAATAGGGAATCTAGCATTCACATGTGTTACATTAGATACATACCAATAGGGAATCTAGCATTCACATGTGTTACATTAGATACATACTAATAGGGAATCTCTAGACTCCCTGAGAACGCTTTACTGCTTCGGCTTCATCGCAACCATACCCTCCTTTGCCCTTTTATTCCAATCTTGCACATTAATTAATTTTAGCCGCCAATCACTTGCAATTCTACAATCTCCATTTCCTTTTTCTTTGTATTGTAATTAACTTGCAGACACATCTCTGCAAGCCTCTACAGGAGGCAAAGACCATTTCCTAAAAAAAGCTACAATTGTACTCTATGCACCTGCAGATCATCACCGCCGAACATGCGGCAGTGGAGCTCCTCACCGGAGCGGCGGCAGAGGTGAAAGGTGGGATGGTCGCGTAATTGGGGAGGAGGTGGTGCGAGGAGGCTATGGGAGGCAAAGAGGCAGCTTGGGATCGGCGAGGGCTCGCTCTGGCTCACGGGTACGTAGCAGTGGTGGCTGGCGCCTGGCTGTTGGATCAGGCGACGACGCCCATCTTGAGGTGGGCTTGGATCTAAGGTGGATGGAGAGGGGATTAGGGCTAGAATTTTTGTTCCAAAAAGACAAGGAATGTTTTCCTTGTACATAAGGGCTAGGGGCTGGATATGTGCACTGAGGTGGGTTGACTCATTTCGCAAATTTTAATTATAAATAATTATTAATTAAAGGTTGCAACCAAATATAATTTAGTTGCAGCATCACACTTTGAATTGAATGAAATTATAAATGTGACTTCTCTAGACCATATCAAGGCCATTAAAAATAATCAAACTATCTGGACCTTGTTTACTATGTATTTAGAAAATAAATCCGTTTAATGGAATAAATGGGTTTGAATTATGAGTGATAACTAGGCTTGGGCAAAAATAGTGAAATAATTGAGATAGCTCCCAAATATCACAAAAAGACCATGTGCAAAGTGTGAAGTTGGGCCTCAGACTAAAATACCAAAATGGAGAAGGGTTTACTTATTCACCATTTAGCAAAATAGCAAAAATAAAATATCTAATGAGTAATTTAAATAGTGTCCAATTTGTATCCACCCACAAGTGATACTAATATACATGATCACTGGCTTGACGAAATACCAAATATGTTAAATATGCTAATAAGGGTGGGAGCGTCTGCCTTCTTATTACGGTCACATTTTTTATGTATAAATCACATTATTTCTAATGGCAAACCCCTTTCTTGTTTGCAGGTCGCTTTCCATTATACGCACCTACTTTGTATGCGATCTACGATGCATCGAACATAGTACCAACCGTTGCTTAAGGTGGTGCATACGCGTTGGTGGAGAGGGGGCGGGGTGGCCAGGGAGGTTTTTACCCAATATTAATGGCAACATGATCTTCAGATTGGTCCACCTTCTCGTGTGACATACACTTAGTGTCGGTCCCATAGAACTTCACTGCTGGCATTATGTCGGTATACTTTTTTATTTTTGTTGAACTTGTTTCTGTAGGCTGTGCGTAGCTATGCAGAGGTCGGATATCGCTTCATATGTATGTTCCGCTTGATGCTATATTTTGAGTTAATAAAAACGTCATCTGTCGAAAAGATTTAAAATTGCACCATGTAGGTATAGAATAAAATACTAAGTTGAGACACTTATTTTAGGACCGAGGGACCAAGTTAGTAAAAAGTTGAGACACTTATTTTAGGATAAAGGGAGTATGATCGAAACAGTCCTATAGTCTTGATGGGTCATATATTTGAAAAACTAAAAGCCTATGAACTCCTACGAAATTCCTCAATTCAAAAGGCCACAGAATTTTCAAAAATAAATTCCGCATTCCAAATTGGGAAGAGCTGACCTGCGTAACCACCGGTAGGATAAATAAAATAAACTGATGCTAGCTGACACGGATTCAACTATCAACTGTTGCATTGGCTTCCCGCTAAAAATAATATTTGTTGCATTTGCATCACACTCTACAACTCTACGCAGAGAGTGAGACAGAGTAGATAAATACGGGCACATGATCCGCGGTCCCATCCCCATGTGTCGTGCGCTCTCCCCCTCTTAATTGCAGCAGCTACTCTCTACCTCACGCTGCTCCCGTTTCCCTCCATTACCACGGCAGCTCTACTTTCTCTCTCTACAGTACAGCTCGCTCGAGCTCGTCTTCAGTTCGTTCATCTCCGGTAATCAATTCGTTCGAACCGCGTGGGGTTCCAATGGGGAAGAAAGGCCTCACCTCCATCTTCTCCAAGCTCCCCGCCGCCGCCGACGAGCCTTCTCCGCCGTGGCCGTGGCCGTCGTGCCGGAATCCCCAGACGGCCTCCTTCCGTGAGGAAGAACGCCGCCGGCCCTGCAGAACCGCCGCCGCTGTCAGCAAGAGTCCCGCGGCGGCGGCGAGGCTCATCCACGGCGGCGCCGGGGAAATGTACAAGACGGTCAACTCCGTCTACCAGCTCGACTACATCTCCGCCGACGGCTCCTGCTTCGACGACGAGGAGGAGGAGGGGCAGGGCGTGCTGGAGCTGGATGACGATGACAGTTTCTCGACGACGACCGCGTCCGAGGAGTGGTCTGAGGCGGTGATCCGCAGCCTCGGCCGCACGTCCACCGACCGCTTCTTCGTCGACCCTCCGGGCCCGGCGTCCAACTCCATCTTGGCGCTGTCGCCGGCGAAGCAGTCGGCGGCACAAGCGGATGAGGCCGAGGAGAAGCCGCAATCGGAGCCGATTGCGTCGACGTCACTGGTGGAGGAGAGCGTGGCGGTGGCGGTGGACTCGGAGGACCCGTACGGGGACTTCCGGGCGTCCATGGAGGAGATGGTGGCCGCGCACGGGCTGCGCGGCTGGGAAGCGCTCGAGGAGCTCCTCGTGTGGTACCTCCGGATCAACGGCAAGCACAACCACGCACTCATCGTCGGCGCCTTCGTCGACCTCCTGGTCGGCCTCGCCGCGCCGCCGGCGTCGTCCTCTTCCGCCGGTCCAACCACCACCACCACAGCGACGACGATGACTACCACCAGCGCCAGCGGCGGCAGCGGGAGCACCGCCAGCACCAGCACGTCCAGCAGCACATGTGGCTGCGAAGGCGACGTCACTCCCGCCACCGCAACTCCAGAGGAGCAATGCGGCGGCCGGAACGGCGACGCCTCGCGCTCTCCTGCTTCATCAAGCCACAGCCTGCAGGGCAAGGACGAGGAGGAGGAGGAGGAGGAGGGGGAGGAGGAGGACCTCACCGGCGACAAGGCAGGTGACGATCTTAGCATCATGAGGAGTGCACACTAGCTTCTTGGTTAGTTAACCGGCAAAATGTCATCGGTTATTCGAGATCTCGAAAGCACTACTGCGGCCCTGTTTGATTAGCGGCCCAGTTGGAACGCCGGAATTTCCCAAGAATTTGTGCTAGCTTCCACCAAATTCTCGTGAAATTTTCGCTTTCCAAACAATCGCACCAATTCATGTTTATTTGTTCACCTCTCCTTCAAAATTTTAAATGTTGATGACACCACAATCATACGGAGTATTTACAAACATTTCGGGGGCATCGTTGGAGCCTTGAGGGATCCAATGTACTATATCGTAGTAGGCTCCTCCAAACAGGAGTACTCCCACTGAAATCAATACTGTCGCAAAGCTTAAACAGCCGTTCATCCATTCACCCATCCATCAATTACTGCGAGTTACTACTACTGGTGAGGCACCAACCGGTGGTTAACGTGAATCTGAAACAAAGCTGCACATTTTGGCGGTGCAAATACGCGCACAGCGACGTGCTGGTGGGCAGGGCAGGTCGATGCACAGACATATTTAATATGTACAGCACCACAAGCCAATCAATTTGATCAATGTACACACATGCATGTGCCTGCGTACACATGCACGCTTGGCAGTACGACTAACCACTACTACGTCTACGTGGTGATGTGATTAGACGACGAAGTACGTGTACCTAATTGCGGTGTTCTCTGTCTGGGAAAGGAAGAAAAAAAACACGAAGTACGTGAACAGCAGGAAGCCGGTGCTAGTGGTACGTGTATTGATTAGCAGGCGAGACGAGAGGCCGACGTTGCGTCGATGACAGGTCGCCGTCGATCGTGGCGGCAGCGTGTGATGAGCGAGCCTGTGACTGATCGCACTGGGCTGGGCGGCGAGTTTGAATGCGGTCCATCTCTTCGGTGTCCCTCCCTGTATTCCGTGCACCCCCATGCTTTCCTCCTCAAGATATAAGGCCTCCTTTGATTCATGGGATAGAAATGTTATAGGAATAGGAAAATCATAGGAAGTAAGATCTCAATTCTTATAATAAAAGAGATGTCATTTGATGTATAGGATGGGAATTTTTTCATTAAGTCTAGACTAATGTTTTTTTCCTCCAAAATGTAAAGAGTTGATTCCTATCCTACATAGGAATTGGAATTCATTTCTACAAATCAAAGGGCTTCAAAGGAATTTTTTCTTTTGCAAATCCTATCCTATAGCATTCCTATAAAATTCCTACAAACCAAAGAAGGCCTAAATGAAGTGCTGGCAGTACTAGTATTCTGATGGTCAGGATCTCAAAGTGCGTCCGGCT
The DNA here is from genome assembly GCA_021605205.1 of Aegilops longissima. Taxonomy (NCBI): domain Eukaryota; kingdom Viridiplantae; phylum Streptophyta; class Magnoliopsida; order Poales; family Poaceae; genus Aegilops; species Aegilops longissima. Next base: position 118,571,429 of record CM038679.1, on the reverse strand, counting down.
GCGAATTTCCGACAATTTCCTCTCTCTTACTTGTATCATTATCCGAGGATCCTTACCGCCGTGAAGTTAAAACTGCATTCAGTTTGGAGATCACATTATTATTTGCCTCAGCACGTCGTCGTCCTCAAAATGCCCTGATCATTTTGAATCGAACTCAGTTGAACAGTGCTACTCCGAAACCCGCGCATGTTGGGGACGCCGAAACGGTCAAACAATAAGCCGCTCCTGCTTTCCAATCGATCGATTCCCGTGCAGTTGACGGAAAAAGAGAGATTCTTCCCTGGATAACGCATGCTTCCACTGCACCGCAGGGCTTGTCACTACATGGACGAACCTTCTAAACCGTCTGTATCAGTGTATACACTTGTTAATCTTGGGCGATGCGTGCGCGCTTTTCTCTCATTTTAAGGTACCCGTCTGGCGCTTATTTTACGTTGTCCTAAGATTGACTGAAATTTTCGTACTGGCGCTGCTAGTAGTTCATTAGGCACTACTAGTATCTTTGCAGGAATCAAGTTTCATAATAGCAGTCCGTGGTGTACCACACTCCATTTCATCGAAATAGAATGCAATCAAAACAGTGGGCCGTGCTAGTGGTACTTCCGACTTGGCCATCGACCCTTTCCGTTCGAAAATATACAGGGGAGTAAAACTGTAATATTTCGTCTCGGTCAAACAGATTGTGGACAGGGTAGAAGCACGTAGTACTTTTTTCCTTAAAAATGAGGATAACCTTGGCCTCTGCATCAGGACGATGCATACAGCCATATATTGTTAATAATGCAAAATTCAGTAGCCAAACACCATCGACTCAGAAATAAAGCGGGAAAACAAACCCTAAGGTCGTATACCTCGCGCCAGTACCTCCCTAGGATAGCCACATAATCCCTATGATACAAGACACTACATTAACAAAAAATATACAACTTCTAGACTACGCCTTCAAGAAGGGATTGCCGCACCTGCGCCGATGATGGCGAGTCCACCACAAGGTTGAACTCCGGATTCTCATCCCTAAAGCCAAGTTTCAATCCACCACCTTCAGCAAGGACACGACACAGGCGCGCGACGACATGGTCTGATCAGAGATCTTGTGTTTTCACCGAGTGCATAAACTCGTTGCTGAAGCTGTCTGTACCATCCGCCCTTATCCGTCTACCGATACCTCGATAGCCAGATACCTCTGGAGAAGACAACGAAAGACAAAGACATCCCATACCACCTGCCTCCCGCTACTGTTGCACCACCTTCGATCCGACAACAAAAGGCTAAACATGACACCTCCGCCAGAGACACCATGCATCACCTGCCGGTAGCAGGCATGACTTGACGTCTCCATATAAGACGCTGTGCGTAGCATCCGCCGGTAGCACATCCATAGGTGGATTCACCTGCCGGTGACAGGCACCGCCCGACAACTCCGGAAGAGGCAAATGTGTCACCTGTTGAGCCGCATCGAACCCGATCTGTTGATGGAGGGGACATCCCATACCGCCACCAGCCTCAGAATACTGACGTTAGATAAATACTCAAAACATCCCTCCTTTCCGGTTTATAAGGCTCAATTCAAAAATCTCACCAACCAAGGTAGATGGTGAGTGGTGCAATACTTTTTGTAGTTTGCAAAAGCACCTAATTAATGCTCTTGTTTTCCTTAAAAAAGTATGTTTACCAATGCATTAATTGCAATGCATGCATGCATAAATTACATGTATTGGTCAATTTTCTCTTAATACTTACATGCAATGATTTAATACATCTTGGAATCTGAACATGTGATTGGGAACAACCAAATTGAGCCTTATAAAATGAAAAAACTAAAATTTTGAGATAAGCCCTATAAACCAGAAAGAAGGGAGTATAAGGTATTTTGTTCACAAGAAATAATAAAATCGAAGCTGCAGTCGTGGTAGGGTAAAATGGCATTTAAAAACCGGGGAGCTGAATTAATAGGCTTGCCATAGAGTGCGCGCGAGAGGAGGATTTGCCCTGCCTGCATGCCTAGCCTACAACAGCATCGGGTTCAGGGCATTGAGCCTTCCAAGGGCGGACATCGATCCACCACCATTTGTCCTTTTTGTTGGTGCATCCATGCATCCATGAATTTCCTAGCACCGCACCCGGGCCGGCCCCTATTCCGGTGCCGCATTTAAGACCGCCAAGCCCAAAACGGAGGCTGCTGTTACAAGACCTCAGCCATGTGAGCGTGAAGCTCTACTCCTAGTACTACCGTGGATCTTGCGAGAAGGACATGCACGGCAACGATTCAAAATTCGTGAGCAGAGAGAGTGAACTCCACGCTTGAGTTAGAAGTCAATGCAGCGATCTTGTCCAGTTAATGCGTTGGTGGCATGGGGATTCGTAATTTATTAGCACGATTAATTGACGGGGCCCGGCCGAGGCGGTGGGCTGAACATGAAGTACTATTTTTGTTCTTTTAGACAAGCTGAACAGAACTCCTCTACTCTAGACTACACACTACACTCTGGATGGGCCGAAAGTTAACGGCCCTAATGAGCAACCTTGTCCTCCCCACAAAATCAATCCGAAACACAGAAGCAAAGAGAGCTGAGCCCAGTTAAGGCCCAGTTCTTTTTACTCAAAAAAAGTAAGGCCCAGTTTAAGAAACCGGTGCTTCCTTTACAGCGTCCATGCGCTGCTCGCTCCAGAAAACTATGAATTTCCTATTTTGACCAACGATCAAATGGAAGCTACGGTGCATCATTAGAGAGATCAATGGTTGGAGAGACTATGCTTAATAGCTCTCTTTTCGTCCATGAACGAATAAATTTCACTTGAGGGTCATAGCCTTGCAAAGCACACTACTTCTTTCCGCATAGGTTGCCATGTCTGGCTTGGTCTCCTCTATGACCCTATCACGGTATCGGTAAACATTGTGATTTCTTATTAATAAAGAGTGTGTGTGTTTGCCTAAAGAAAACTCTCCAGTGAATGCTCTTTAACTGAGCCGGTCCATGTAGAGACCCGTTCAAACGATTTTGTGAAGCTTCTAGAGCATCCAGACTGGTTTTTTCCAATGTTCTTACTGGCTTTTCACTAAAGTTTTCTTCTTCTTCTTCTTCTTCTTCTTCTTCTTCTTCTTCTTATTTTGTTAATTATATATGAAAAATATGAACATAAAAGTTCAAATTGGTGAACATTTCCTAATATTCATGGATGTTTTTAAAAACATGTGCATATTTTTTGAATTTGCCAAAAAAATGAAACTTTGATTATTTTTAAAATTCATCATTCATTAAAATCCACAAAAAAATAGAATTCATGAATATTTTTAACGTTTGCTGAAAAAATATTGAATCTATGAATATGGTTTAATTTATGAACTTTTTTTTAAATTCATGAATTTTTATTTTGTAAAAACAATGGTAGTTGACTTTTCCAGTATATTAGGGGATGCCTTTTTTTTCACTGGAGTGCACAAAAGAAAAAAAGAGCAAATTAAACTCGTATAGTTTCACGCACTAGCATCACATGGGCAAGCCCATATAAGCGCCTTCAGGTGCTATGGTGGCGAACTAGTGCCTGAAGCGCTTTATAGGAGCTCCGGAGAAAATGATACGCCAACAATCTGCAGTGTTGTATTGCGTTGGGTGACCCTTATCGGAACCTTTATATTTATGTTTCATTGCGTTGGATGTGGTCGTATGGCCCACTCTGTGATTGTTGGCTTTATTTATAAAGTTCAGCATATGCCTTTTTCTTTTATGAAAATGATTCACCATGATTAGTAATAGTTTTACCCACCCCATGATCTATCACAGTGCCATATTTTTGAGCAATCAAGGGGGAGGGGAGAGGGGAGGATCCCACCTGAATGTATTACTCAAAGAACAGTTTCCTCCACTTCAAACCTAGGATTTGCTTTGGCTAAGGATAGTCACCACCACTTCGAGCACCGCCCGCATCCGGCGAATCACCCTCTGTGGCGTTCCCCATTACTGGATATATAATGTGGCTTGGACCCGCTGCCAATGTTGTGCTCGCGTCATGCTTTACTTTTTGCCCATCATCTCTCAACATTTCCATCCTAGCGCTGCATTGAACAGTGTCGCTCGCCCCAAGCCGATACGCACTTTGGCTCAACTTCCACCCACCCTTACCAGCAATCTTCTGCTCAATCATTAGTTCTTGCATCCTACTGAAGGAAATATGCCCTAGAGGCAATAATAAAGTTATTGTTTATTTCCTTATATCATGATAAATGTTTATTATTCATGCTAGAATTTTATTAAGCGGAAACATAATACTTGTGTGAATACATAGACAAACAGAGTGTCACTAGTATGCCTCTACTTGACTAGCTCGTTGATCGAAGATGATTATGTTTCCTAGCCATTGACATGAGTTGTCATTTGATTAACGGGATCACATCATTAGGAGAATGATGTGATTGACTTGACCCACTTCATTAGCTTAGCACACGATCGTTTAGTATTCTGCTATTGCTTTCTTCATGACTTATACATGTTCCTATGACTATGAGATTATGCAACTCCCGTTTACCGGAGGAACACTTTGTGTGCTACCAAACGTCACAACGTAACTGGGTGATTATAAAGGTGCTCTATAGGTGTCTCTGAAGGTACTTATTGGGTTGGCGTATTTCGAGATTAGGATTTGTCACTTCGATTGTCGGAGAGGTATCTCTGGGCCCACTCGGTAATGCACATCACTTAAGCCTTGCAAGCATTGCAACTAATGAGTTAGTTGCGGGATGATGTATTACAGAACTAGTAAAGAGACTTGCCGGCAACGAGATTGAACTAGGTATTGAGATACCGACGATCGAATCTCGGGCAAGTAACATACTGATGACAAAGGGAACAACGTATGTTGTTATGCGGTCTAACCGATAAAGATCTTCGAAGAATATGCCAATATCAGCATCCAGGTTCCGCTATTGGTTATTGACCGGAGACGTGTCTCGGTCATGTCTACATAGTTCTCGAACCCGTAGGGTCCGCACGCTTAAAGTTTCGATGACAGTTATATTATGAGTTTATATGTTTTGATGTACCAAAGGTTGTTCGGAGTCCCGGATGTGATCATGGACATAACAAGGAGTCTCGAAATGGTTGAGACGTGAAGATTGATATATTGGACGACTATATTCGGACACCGGAATGGTTCCGGGGGTTATCGGATATATCTTAGAGTACCGGGTTACTGAACCCCGGGATTAATGGGCCTACATGGGCCTTAGTGGAGAAGAGGAGGGGCGGCCAGGGCAGGCCGCGTGCCCCCTCCCCCTCTAGTCTAAATTGGAGAAGGAAGGGGGGCGGCGCACCCCTTTCCTTCTTCTCCTCCTCCTCTTTCCCCCTTCTCCTAATCCAACAAGGAAGGGAGGGAGTCCTACTCCCGGTGGGAGTAGGACTCCTCCTGGCGTGCCCCTCTCCTGGCCGGCCGCCTCTTCCCCCCCCCCCTTTCTCCTTTATATACGGGGGCAGGGGGCACCCCAAAGATACAACAATTGATCTGTTGATCTTTTAGCCGTGTCGCGGTGCCCCCTCCACCATAGTCCACCTCGATATCTCAGTGGCGGTGCTTAGGCGAAGCCTGCGTCGATAGAACATCATCATCGTCACCACGCCGTCGTGCTGACAAAACTCTCCCTCAACACTCGGCTGGATCGGAGTTCGAGGGACGTCATCGGGCGGAACGTGTGCTGAACTCGGAGGTACCGTGCGTTCGGTATTTGATCGGTCGGATCGTGAAGACGTACGACTACATCAACCGCGTTGTGTGCTAACGCTTCCGCTTTCGGTCTACGAGGGTACGTGGACAGCACTGTCCCCTCTCGTTGCTATGCATCACCATGATCTTGCATGTGCGTATGATTTTTTTTGAAATTACTACGTTCCCCAACAGTGGCATCCGAGCCTGGTTTTATGCGTAGATGTCATATGCACGAGTAGAACACAAGTGAGTTGTGGGCGATATAAGTCATACTGCTTACCAGCATGTCATACTTTGGTTCGGCAGTATTGTTGGATGAAGCGGCCCGGACCGACATTACGCGTACGCTTACGCGAGACTGGTTCTACCGACATGCTTTGCACACAAGTGGCCGGCGGCTGTCAGTTTCTCCAACTTTAGTTGAACCGAGTGTGGCTACGGCCGGTCCTTGCGAAGGTTAAAACAGCACCAACTTGACAAACTATCATTGTGGTTTTGATGCGTAGGTAAGAACGGTTCTTGCTAAGCCCGTAGCAGCCACGTAAAATTTGCAACAACAAAGTAGAGAACGGTCAAGGCATGATGCTAAATTTTATTGTATGAGATGATCATGTTTTGTAACCGAGTTATCGGCAACTGGCAGGAGCCATATGGTTGTCGCTTTATTGTATGCAATGCAATCGCCCTGTAATGCTTTACTTTATCACTAAGCGGTAGCAATAGTTGTAGAAGCATAAGATTGGCGAGACGACAACGATGCTACGATGGAGATCAAGGTGTCGCGCCGGTGACGATGGTGATCATGGCGATGCTTCGGAGATGGAGATCACAAGCACAAGATGATGATGACCATATCATATCACTTATATTGATTGCATGTAATGTTTATCTTTTATGCATCTTATCTTGCTTTGATTGACGGTAGCATTATAAGATGACACCTCACTAAATTATCAAAGTATAAGTGTTCTTCCTGAGTATGCACCGTTGCGAAAGTTTTTCGTGCTGAGACACCACGTGATGATCGGGTGTGATAGGCTCCACGTTCCAATACAACGGGTGCAAAACAGTTGCACACGCGGAATACTCAGGTTAAACTTGACGAGCCGAGCATATAACAGATATGGCCTCGGAACACGGAGACCGAAAGGTCGAGCGTGAATCATATAGTAGATATGATCAACATAGTGATGTTCACCATTGAAACTACTCCATCTCACGTGATGATCGGACATGGTTTAGTTGATTTGGATCACGCGATCACTTAGAGGATTAGAGGGATGTCTATCTAAGTGGGAGTTCTTTAATAATATGATTAATTGAACTTAAATTTATCATGAACTTAGTACCTGATAGTATTTTGCCTGCGTTGTTGTTCCGTTGAATTTTAATGCGTTCCTTGAGAAAGCAAAGTTGAAAGATGATGGTAGCAATACACGGACTGGGTCCGTAACGAGGATTATCCTCATTGCTGCATGTAAGAATTACGTCCCGAAGCACCGCTGGGTGCCGACCTGCTACAGGAGCAACACCGGATGTTATGAGCGTCTGGCGAGCAAAGATGATGACTACTCGATAGTTCAAGATGCCATGCTTTACAGCTTAGAACCGGTCTTCAACGACGTTTTGAGCGTCATGGAGCACATGAGATGTTCCAGAGTTGAAGTTAATATTTCAAGCAAATGCCCGGATTGAGAGATATGAAGTCTCCAATAAGTTCTACACTGCAAGATGGAGGAGAATAGTTCATCGGTGAGCATATACTCAAAATGTGCGGGTATAACAATCACTAGATTCAACGGGAGTTAATCTTCCGATGATAGCGTCATTGATGAATTCTTCAATCACTCCCACCAAGCTACAAGAGCTTTGTGATGAACTATAACATGCAAGGGATGGATAAGACGATTCCCGAGCTCTTTGCAATGCTAAAGGTTGCGGAGGTAGAAATCAAGAAGGAGCATCAAGTGTTGATGGTCAATAAGACCACCGATTTCAAGAAAAGGGCAAAGGAAGAAGAAGGGAACTTCAAGAAGAACAGCAAGCAAGTTCTCGTCAGAGAAGAAACCCAAGTCTGGACCTAAGCACGAGATCGAGTGCTTCTCTTGCAAGCGACCGTCACTGAAGCGGAACTGCCCCAAGTATTTGGCGGATAAGAAGGATGGCAAGGTGAACAAAGGTATATGTGATATACATGTTATTGATGTGTACCTTACTAATGCTCGCAGAGCACTGGTATTTGATACTGGTTCATTGCTCATATTTGCAACTCAAACAGGGACTACGGATTAAGCGAAGATTGGCTAAGGACGAGGTGACGATGCGCGTGGTAAATGGTTCCAAATTCGATGTGATCGCGGTCGGCACGCTACCTCTACATCTACCTTCGGGATTAGTTTTAGACCTGAATAAGTGTTATTTGGTGCCAGCATTGAGCATGAACATTATATCTGCATCTTGTTTGACGCGAGACGGTTATTCATTTAAATCAGAGAATAATGCTTGTTCTATTTATATGAGTAATATCTTTTATGGTCATGCACCCTTGAAAAGTGGTCTATTTTTATTGAATCTCGATAGTAGTGATACACATATTCATAACATTGAAGCCAAAAGATGCAGAGTTGATAATGATAGTGTAACTTATTTGTGGCACTGCCGTTTAGGTCATATCGGTGTAAAGCGCATGAAGAAACTCCATACCGATGGACTTTTGGAACCACTTGATTATGAATCACTTGGTACTTGCGAACCGTGCCTCATGGGCAAGATGACTAAAACACCGTTCTCCGGAACTATGGAGCGAGCAACAAATTTGTTGGAAATCATACATACAGATGTATGTGGTCCAATGAATATTGAGGCTCGTGGCGGATATCGTTATTTTCTCACCTTCACAGATGATTTGAGCAGATATGGGTATATATCTACTTAATGAAACATAAGTCTGAAACATTTGAAAAGTTCAAAGAATTTCAGAGTGAAGTTGAAAATCATCGTAACAACAAAATAAAGTTTGTACGATCTGATCGTGGAGGAGAATATTTGAGTTACGAGTTTGGTCTTCATTTGAAACAATGCAGAATAGTTTCGCAACTCACGCCACCCGGAACACCACAGTGTAATGATGTGTCCGAACGTCGTAATCGTACTTTACTTGATATGGTGCGATCTATGATGTCTCTTACTGATTTACCGCTATCGTTTCGGGGTCATGCTTTAGAGATGGCTGCATTCACGTTAAATAGGACACCATCGAAATCCGTTCAGACGACGCCTTATGAACTGTGGTTTGGCAAGAAACCAAAGTTGTCGTTTCTTAAAGTTTGGGGCTGCGATGCTTATGTGAAAAAGCTTCAACCTGATAAGCTCGAATCCAAATCAGAAAAATGTGTCTTCATAGGATACCCAAAAGAGACTGTTGGGTACACCTTATATCGTAGATCCGAAGGCAAGACTTTTGTTGCTAAATTTGGAATCTTTCTAGAGAAGGAGTTTCTCTCGAAAGATCTGAGTGGGAGGAAAGTAGAACTTGATGAGGTAACTGTACATGCTCCCTTATTGGAAAGTAGTTCATCACAGAAACCGGTTTCTGCGACACCTACACCAATTAGTGAGGAAGTTAATGATGATCATGAAACTTCAGATCAAGTTGTTACTGAACCTCGTAGGTCAAATAGAGTAAGATCCGCACCAGAGTGGTACGGTAATCCTGTTCTGGAAGTCATGTTGCTAGACCATGACGAACCTACGAACTATGAAGAAGCGATGGTGAACCCAGATTCCGCAAAATGACTTGAGGCCATGAAATCAGAGATGGGATCCATGTATGAGAACAAAGTGTTGACTTTGGTTGACTTGCCTGATGATCGACAAGCCATTGAGAATAAATGGATCTTCGAGAAGAAGACTGACGCTGACGGTAATGTTACTGTCTATAAAGCTCGACTTGTTGCAAAAGGTTTTCGACAAGTTCAATGGGTTGACTACGATGAGACCTTCTCACCCGTAGCGATGCTTAAGTCTGTCTGAATCATGTTAGCAATTGCCGCATTTTATGATTATGAAATTTGGCAAATAGATGTCAAAACTACATTCCTGAATGGATTTCTGGAAGAAGAGTTGTATATGATGCAACCGGAAGGTTTTGTCGATCAAAAAGGAGCTAACAAAGTGTGCAAGCTCCAGCGATCCATTTATGAACTGGTGCAAGCCTCTCGGAGTTGGAATAAGCGCTTTGATAGTGTGATCAAAGCATTTGGTTTTATACAGACTTTTGGAGAAGCCTGTATTTACAAGAAAGTGAGTGGGAGCTCTATAGCATTTCTAATATTATATGTGGATGACATATTGCTGATTGGAAATGATATAGAATTTCTGGATAGCATAAAGGGATACTTGAATAAGAGTTTTTCAATGAAAGACCTTGGTGAAGCTGCTTATATATTGGGCATCAAGATCTATAGAGATAGATCAAGACGCTTAATTGGACTTCCACAAAGCACATACCTTGACAAAGTTTTGAAGAAGTTCAAAATGGATCAAGCAAAGAAAGGGTTCTTGCCTGTGTTACAAGGTGTGAAGTTGAGTAAGACTCAATGCCCGACCAGGGCAGAAGATAGAGAGAAGATGAAAGATGTTCCCGATGCTTCAGCCATATGCTCTATCATGTATGCAATGCTGTGTACCAGACCTGATGTGTGCCTTGCTATAAGTTTAGCAGGGAGGTACCAAAGTAATCCAGGAGTGGATCACTGGACAGCGGTCAAGAACATCCTGAAATACTTGAAAAGGACTAAGGACATGTTTCTCGTTTATGGAGGTGACAGAGAGCTCATCGTGAATGGTTACGTTGATGCAAGCTTTGGCACTGATCCGGACGATTCTAAATCACAAATCGGATACGTGTTTACATTGAACGGTAGAGCTGTGAGTTGGTGCAGTTCTAAACAAAGCGTCCTGGCGGGATCTACGTGTGAAGCGGAGTACATAGCTGCTTCAGAAGCAGCAAATGAAGGAGTATGGATGAAGGAGTTCATATCCGATCTAGGTGTCATACCTAGTGCATCGGGTCCAATGAAAATCTTTTGTGACAATACTGGTGCAATTGCCTTGGCGAAGGAATCCAGATTTCACAAAAGAACCAAACACATCAAGAGACGCTTCAATTCCATCCGGGATCTAGTCCAGGTGGGAGACATAGAAATTTGCAGGATACATACGGATCTGAATGTTGCGGACCCGTTGACTAAGCCTCTTCCACGAGCAAAACATGATCAACACCAAGGCTCCATGGGTGTTAGAATCATTACTATATAATCTAGATTATTGACTCTAGTGCAAGTGGGAGACTGAAGCAAATATGCCCTAGAGGCAATAATAAAGTTATTATTTATTTCCTTATATCATGATAAATGTTTATTATTCATGCTAAAATTGTATTAACCGGAAAAATATACTTGTGTGAATACATAGACAAACACAGTGTCACTATTATGCCTCTACTTGATTAGCTCGTTGATCGAAGATGGTTATGTTTCATAGCCATTGACATGAGTTGTCATTTGATTAACGGGATCACATCATTAGGAGAATGATGTGATTGACTTGACCCATTCCGTTAGCTTAGCACACGATCGTCTAGTATTCTGCTATTGCTTTCTTCATGACTTATATATGTTCCTATGACTATGAGATTATGCAACTCCCATTTACCGAAGGAACACTTTGTGTGCTACCAAACGTCACAACGTAACTGGGTGATTATAAAGGTGCTCTACAGGTGTCTCCGAAGGTACTTGTTGGGTTGGCGTATTTCGAGATTAGGATTTGTCATCCGATTGTCGAGAGGTATCTACGGGCCCGCCGGTAATGCACATCACTTAAGCCTTGCAAGCATTGCAACTAATGAGTTAGTTGCGGGATGATGTATTACGAGCGAGTAAAGTGACTTGCCGAACGAGATTGAACTAGGTATTGAGATACCGACGATCGAATCTCGGGCAAGTAACATACCGATGACAAAGGAAGCAACCTATGTTGTTATGCGGTCCGACCGATAAAGATCTTCAAGAATATGTAGGAGCCAATATGAGCATCCGTGTTCCGCTATTGGTTATTGACCGGAGACGTGTCTCGGTCATGTCTACATAGTTCTCGAACCCGTAGGGTCCGCACGCTTAAAGTTTCGATGATGCTTATATTATGAGTTTATATGTTTTGATGTACCAAGGTTGTTCGAGTCCGGATGTGATCACGGACATAACGAGGAGTCTCTAAATGGTTGAGACATGAAAATTGATATATTGACGACTATATTCGGACACGGAATGGTTCCGGGGTTATCGGATATATACTGAGTACCGGGGTTACTGACCCCCTCCCCCGGGGATTAATGGGCCTACATGGGCCTTAGTGGAGAAGAGGAGGGGCGGCCAGGGCAGGCCGCGCGCCACCTCCCCCTCTAGTCCGAATTGGACAAGGAAGGGGGGCGTCACCCCCTTTCCTTCTTCTCCTCCTCCTCTTTCCCCCTTCTCCTAATCCAACAAGGAAGGGAGGGAGTCCTACTCCCGGTGGGAGTAGGACTCCTCCTGGCGCGCCCCTCTCCTGGTCGGCCGCCTCTCTCCCCCTTGCTCCTTTATATACGGGGGTAGGGGGGCACCCCAAAGATACAACAATTGATCTGTTGATTTTTTAGCCGTGTGCGGTGCCCCCTCCACCATAGTCCACCTCGTTAATACTGTAGTGGTGCTTAGACGAAGCCCTGGTCGGTAGAATATCATCATCGTCACCACGCCATCGTGCTGACAAAACTCTCCCTCAACACTCGGCTGGATCGGAGTCCGAGGGACGTCATCGGGCTGAACGTGTGCTGAACTCGAAGGTGCCGTGCGTTCGGTATTTGATCGGTCGGATCGTGAAGACGTACGACTACACCGACCGCGTTGTGCTAACGCTTCCGTTTTCGGTCTACGAGGGTACGTGGACAACACTCTCCCCTCTCGTTGTTATGCATCACCATGATCTGTCGTGTGTGTAGGATTTTTTTTTGAAATTACTACGTTCCACAACACCTACAACTCGAGAAAAGGTCTCCAGGTAGAGCTCGAGGTATGGGATTCTTGCACCATCAATTTCGAGGAAGATGGAAGACCGGGATAAATTGACCCATGCGCATGTGATTTTGCTCCGACAGGGCTTTGACAAGCCTAAATCGGCGAGTTCAATCAAAATGTTTCACGGTGATAGTGTCTTTTGAATTTTTTGTATCGTTATGTATGTTCTTTCAACATGTTACGAGCCCATTTTCGATTTGCGACACATCACCCAGCCGACACGTTGCGATTGATTCTATAATTGGTGTGTTCATGCTGCAAAGTGTTACAACCGTTGATTTTTATGCTGCTACGTGTGATGATTTCTCTTGGAGAATTTGTAAAACTTTTGATTTACAAACAACTATTTTTCAGACGATCTAAAAATGGGAAAATACTCGTAAAGATAATCCCCACATAGACACGTACTCTACATAGATATGTCAGAAGAGCGTAAATACCGAGCGAGCGAGATCCCATCCGTGGTCCAGTAGGAGTATTATACATCCAACTGTTGAAGGACGCCCGTGATCCAAGCAAAGCAAGTACTCGATCGATTGGCACAGCGAAACTTTGGCAGTCAGTCACAGGCACAACAGGACACGCACCAACATAAATGAGGGTTGGATCAGAGCCCAAACAGTGGCGTACGTACGTACATAAATGTTCATCAACATAAGCAACTTGCGAGCCCGCACACACACACACACACACACACACACAAAGCTAGGTCTGTATGGGGAGCCTCTTGCGGTCATGAGATCTGCATGGCCTGTATGCTTGTTCTTTCCGTTTCCCAGCAACTCGATCTAGCTCAGATGCACACCCAGGTGTGTGTGTGTGTGTCCGGATGCACCCTGGTGTGATCTACTTCTACTTCCCTGCCACAGTACCAAGTTTGGTAACTTGGGCCCTGTTTTTGTTGAGGAGACGATATTCACCCTTGTGTAAAAAATTAAGCCAGAAAGAACCTGAAAAGATCACATGCAGTGCTTTGTTTCAGAGATGGCCGGTAATGTTAACTGAATTTATAATTTGACTAGAACAATGCCCATGCCCGTGCGTTGCAACGGGATATAAATATTCTAATATATTAGCTTGTGATTTACCTGTCAATATTAATGTGATTGCGTAAGTAAATGTTCATCAAATTTCTGCCAGTGAAATACCTTATATTTTGATTAAAAGTTTGGTAAGTAAACTAAAATGGAATTGGTTCAGAATGTAAGTAAATTAAGGTGATAGATTATCATAAACAAGGAAGGTTGGACGAAGGGGTCGTGAGAAGAAACGTGAAATGAGAACCTTACGTTTTTTTTAAAATAGTATATAGAGATTTTAAGTAGTAGAGAAGTAGAGATTAAGTCGATATTATGGGAAGAGGAATCGTTGGAGGAAGAAAGCCGGAGGAAGAAAAAAGGACGGCGTCCGATCTTAATCTAATGATGAAGAAAATTAACTTACCCAAAATAAATTCACAGTAAGCTAACACAGTCTCATTCACTAGCAAAGTTACAAGGGCTTCATATAACACAGAACACTACACCCGGACTTTGACATACGTACATAGCTTAGTTACTGACTCTGTAATTAGCAAACCCTACCAATTATTCTAGTGGCACTGTCCATGCATGGACCTTCACACAAAACCAAAGGCCATGCACTAACTAGGCACACACTAGCACAAACTCCTCGCAATACATACTAAGCACTAATAATAGGGGCACTAAAATAACTTGCAAAGCAAACTAAACATTTAAGAAACTAATTACCCACCAACAAGAACAGACTCCAGAAATCAAACACCTGGTACTGCTACATTTTTTAATGAGCTTTTTGTCCTAGTGCTCGTACTAGCGGTACTAGCGACCTTTGTTTCTTCTACGAGATCCTATCACCACCCGGCAGCCTGGCCGGGAATGCGCGACGCCGGCGCTCGCACGCCGGGTGGTACCAGGATCTCGAGACCTCAGCTGGCTGGCTAGCTTGCTTGCTTGCTAGCTAGAGCTGGTAGTGGTACGACGATGTCGCCGGCGGGGGCGGCGAGGCTAGCTGGGCGCAGAGCTCGGCGAAGGCGGTGAGGATGGCGGCGTGGTGGCGCGGCGAGTTGAGGGCCAGCAGGCGGCGGAGCATGCTGCGGAGGTCGTCCCAGCTGCACAGCCCCGTCTCCACCACCATCTGCACCATGCTCTCCCGGAAGTCGGCGCGCGGGTCCGACGAGTCCTTCTCCACCGCCAGCCCCACGTCCTCCTCCGGCCCCGCTTCTGCCGTAGCTGCTTTGTTCTCCACGTAATACCTCTTCTTCTGCTTCTTCTTCATGCTCGCCAGCTGCCTCCTGACCGGCGAGGCCGGCGTCACAGCCGGCGCCTCATTGGCGGAGGGAAGGTGCTGTTGTTGCTGATGCAGCTTGGGAACGGCGCCGAAGCCATGGTAGGAGGAGTAGTAGTTGGAGCAGTTGGAGGAGGCGTAGCTGGTGGAGAAGGAGGCGGTGGAGGAGGACGACGGGAAGAGGCTGGACGAGCTGGTGCTCCTCGCCGGCGCCGCCGGTGTCTTGCTCGCGGAGGAAGGCTTGAGGAAGGACGGCAGGCTGAGCAGCATCCTGGGGCGGCGCGGGCGGCAGCTGCACCCGGTGTCGACCACCGCCACGTGGCGGCGCCGGCCCACCGGGAAGTGCCCGCCGCCGCTGCCGCCGCCCCTGCGCGCCCCCGTCGACGACATCGCCGGTACGCTAGCTAGGATATATAGTTCAGCTTAGCTCTGCGAGGCTCCGTCGGCGTGTATATTGGAGGGGTGTATAAAGCTTGGTTCCGCTTCCGGTGCCCGGTGGTGTGCAGGCGAGCTGGGATTGGGATTGATTGCGTGCAATGCGACTATGCGAGTGTGCTGTTGGTATATTGTCTCGTGTGGGATGGTGATACGCCGCGTGCAGTTTATATATGCTGTAATTTGACTAAGAGAGGTGGTGGGATAGTTAATTGAGGGGAGGGGTGGGGTTTAGCTGGGCCATGTGGGGGATAGCTTGCTCATCATTCCTGCCCTGCCATTTCCATTGACCTTGACCGTCCTCTCTAGCTAGGCTGTGATGCTCGAGTGAATTTTGTAGACGGGATCAATCCGTCCGTGAGTCCGCCTGCCCTCTCCGCCGGCGGCCACTCCGGCCCCGGCGTCCACCTCCCCCCGCCGCGCTCCGCCCGGACGCGGCGGTCATCTCATGGTGTCTGGCTCGCGCAGCCCGCCTTCTGTCTCAGCGCCTTTTCAGGGCGAGCGCCCGGTCGTCTCAAGGTTGGAGCTCTCTAGTTCACTGGGCTCTGCCCGCTCCTCGTCGGTCGCGGGAGCTGGGGTAGAGGTCGTGTCGCCGGCGGCGGATGGCCCCTGGAGGAGGAAAGGGCCGTCCCGCAAGGCGATGTGGCGCCGCCGTAAGGCGTTGCACCGCCTGATGGAGATTGCCCGTCCCGGATCGTCTTCTTTCTCGGAGCGGCGTTTGATTTCACCAGATCTGTATGGGCTTTGCTTCCGCTGCTTCGGAGAGGGTCATCGCCGCCAAGACTGCACCAAGGAGCCTCTTTGCATTTGATGCGGGCTGTCGGGGCACGTCTCATCCCAGTGCGCGCAGCCGCGCAGCCCAATCTCGACGGAGGAGCTGCGCAGGGCGGTCATCGCCAAGGCAGCCAGGGATCGACCTGCACCTCTTTCGGACCATGGCTGGGAACGGAGGCTGTTGGAGCCCAGGCAGAGCGCGCCAGGGGCGCCGCTCTCGCTGGTTGCGCCCAACCCCCCTTCTTTCGTCATCCTCCCTTCCGGTGGCGGCGTCCCTGTCGGAGGTGTGCATCGTGCAGCGGTCGGAAGGCATGGAAGATTTGGAGCGGCGCCTCCAGCTTGCGGTGGTCATGTACATTAGCTGGGCCATGCCGCAGGTGTCATGCGCTGAAGCATCGGTGATGCTCGCGGCGCATCTGGACATTCCTCGGTATCAGTTCTCGGTCCATAAGTTTCACCCGGAGGACTTTCTGGTCGTTTTCGCGTCGCAAGAGCTCAGGAACAGAGCACTGGCGCGCCTGCTGGTCTTGCAGTTGGGCGTGCAGCTCCATATCAAGCCATGGCTGCGGCAAGCTCTGGCGACGGCGAGATGCATGCGGGTCCAAACTGACATTCTGATCGAAGGTGTGCCTTCTCATGCGTGGTCTCGGGATACGGCAGCGGAGCTGCTCGGCAGCTCCTGCCTGATTGACAACCTCGCTCCGGAGACAGAGAGTCGTGAGGATCTGTCCCTCTTCAAGCTGAGAGTATGGTGTGTTGACCCAGATGATGTGCCGGTCAGCCGCAAGCTGTGGGTGCCGGAGCCGGCGAGTGTGGATCCAGCGGCGAGGCGTCCGTCCTTCCGACAACTGCTCGAATACCCCACGCTGATCCATATCGGGAGACTGAGGGATTTCTCTCCGCCGGAGTTGTGGCGACGGAGTTCAAGAACAGACAGTGACAGTGGTCAGAGTGGTTTGCCCGATAGCTCGCCGGGATCGTGCGCCGGAGGAGAATGGACGGTGCAACCCTGGACGCGTGGTGTTCGCGATCGCCATGGGATGGATCGTTCTGGCGCCCGCCCAGACGACGTGAGTCTGATCTTTGGCGATCGTCTGAGCAAAGGCCGAGGGACGCGGGCCCGTCTCGACCGAGGATCCCACCGATGACGACTCCGGGTCAGGGGCCCCCACCGCCTCGGGTGGCCAATACGATGGTGGTCTGCGAGATGAGGCGGATCGCATTCGAGCCGCAGAGGAGGTTGGTGGTGCCGGCTGAGCTGGTGGATCAGGCCATCCAGAAGACGCCAGCTGGGGAGTCGGTCCTGGTCAAAAGTGCTAGTTTGGGTGCATCGGATGGGGGGCAGGCTGACAAAAGTGGCGAGTTGGGCTTATCGGATGAGGTGCAGGCTGACAAAAGTGGCGAGGGGCACGTAGGATTAGCGGATGCGACAACGGCATCGGATCATGTGGCTTGCCCGGTGATTGGCTCGGTTCCCGCGATCACAGAGGAGGGCACGTTGGCTCAGGTGGCCCACGAGAGACTGATGGAGACAGCCGGTCCCTCGACGGCCTACGTGGCCTCGGATGTTGCTGTCCTGTTGGTGGAAGGCACGGATGGACAGATTGTGGGGCCGCTTGATTCTCTGCTCCCCTCATTGGCCGCGCCGCTGGTGGATATGTGCGCTCGTGTGGGTTCGGCTACACAGGGATTGGCGCAGCAGATCCGGTCGCCTTTGGGGCCGGTGGGTATCACGTCTATCGCCCACGCTGATGGTTGGGCACCCATTTCGGAGCTGGGTGGGATCCCGGAGCGCGGGCTGGTCTCATTGGACGCGCTCCCCAGGTTGCTTCGATGATTCCATGCATGGACGTGACCACGTACGTAGAGATGCCATGCAATAATGCTCAGCCCTTGGTGGTGGATCCGCATGCACATTTGGAGAAAGCACAGGCGAATGTTACGGCTAAAGAGCTGGTAGCCTTGGGAAATATCAAATCTTTTTGCGCTGGATTACTCAAGAAGCTGGCTCCACCTCTTCTCAAGGAAATTGAGGGGGCACGTGCTGTACGTCCGGGACAGGACCCTTTCACACCTAGGCGTACGACCAGGTCTGTAGTGAGCTCGGTGGGGGCCGGTAGGAAGACCAAAGCTACAGTGGCAGAAACGATATTGTTGTAGGCTTTGGGAGTTTCTTGCGATGATTTGGCAGTCTCGGATGACACGCTTGGTATCCTTCGGTCCGTGTTCGACTCGCCACTCCAAGAGCAGCAGTTGAAAGCCATTGCGGCGATCTTTGGGAAGACCGTGCCTACTAACCTTGCGACACAAATGGAGTCCGCGGCTATGATGGTAGTGTAGGTAGGGTCTTGGTACTGACATGGAGGATCTACTTTCCCTATGTCGTACAACCTACGGATGTGGTGTGCTGGAATGTGAGGAGTTTAAATAGCCCGGTTAGAAAGAAGGTGTTGAGGGAGTTTGTAGACTCCTTGCGTGTGGCGATCGTTTGTATTGTGGAATCTAAATTGGAACATGTTGATCAGTATATCATCTTGCAATGCTTAGGACCGTCCTATGATGGATTTGCGTACCTCCCGGCTACCGAGACTAGAGGAGGGATCTTAGTGGGTTGGGACTCCACACGTGTCCAACTAACTAACTTTGCTCTTGACTCCTTCTCTCTGTCCGGATATGTGGCGCCAAAGGAGGGGAGCCCGTGGTGGATTACCGTGGTGTATGGGCCTCAAGATGACACCCAGAAAATATAGTTTCTCCAGGAGTTGACTGAGAGGAGATCGCTCTGCCCAGGACCGTGGTTGGTGATTGGCGACTTTAACTTGATCCTGCATGCGGTGGACAAAAATAACACGCTACTGGATCATAGGATGATGGGGAGGTTTAAGAGATTTGTCGATGACAACGCCCTCAAGGAGCTGTTCTTGCATGGACGAACGTATACATGGAGTAATGAGAGGGAGGTGCCTACCCTTACGAAGATTGATAGGGCTTTTGTCTCTGTAGATTGGGAGCTTGACCATCCCGACAGCCTGTTGCAAGCACTGTGGACGGCCTCATCTGATCACTGCCCTCTATATCTATCCTTGGAGGAGCGCATGGAATCGAAGAGAAGTTTTTCGTTCGAATTATTCAACTAAGCTGGAGGGATTTTTGGAGGTGGTCCAACAGGCGTGGACTTGTGACTCTATGATTGTGGACCCGTATCATAGGTTGGACGTCCTTCTGAGGAACACGGCTCGTGCGCTAACTTCATGGGGCCAAAGGAAAATGGGAAATATCAAGCTACAAATTGGGGTGGCTAAGTTGGTCATTCTCAGATTGGATTGTGCGCAGGATGTGCGGTTGCTTACTCCAGGCGAGAGGTGGCTACGAGGCATGCTCAAACAGTTGGTGCTTGGTCTTGCTTCGCTTGAAAGGACTATTGCCCGTCAGAGATCAAGGATACGTTGGCTCGCGGATGGGGATGCTAACACCAAGTTGTTCCACTTAGTAGCCAATGGCAGGAAGACGAAGAACTTCATCCCGGCCATTGTTGTTGATGGTCAGGTCATCACGGACCAAAGAGGGAAGGAGGAGGCCTTTCTCAAAGCTTACAGAGCTATGCTGGGTGAAAGCACAGCTAGATATCACACGTTGGATTTGGAGGCGCTCAACATACGACAAGTTGATCTAGCCGAGCTAGATCGGCCTTTCACAGAGGAGGAAGTTTGGGCGGTTATCAAGGATATGCCTAAGGATCGTGCCCCGGGACCGGATGGCTTCATTGGAGTGTTCTTCCATATAGCTTGTGATATTATCAAACATGATGTGATGGCTGCGCTCCACAAGCTGGTCCTTAATAATGGCCATGGCTTTGGTCGGCTCAATCAGGCACTAATCACTCTCATTCCAAAGAACCCGGAAGCATGTCGTGTTAATGACTTCAGACCAATCAGCTTGGTGCATTGCTTTCCTAAGTTGGCCTCAAAATTGATGGCTAGCAGGGTGTGCCCGCGGATGGGAGAGCTGGTGAGCATTAACCAGTCGGCTTTCATTCGCGGTAGGAACCTCCACGACAACTTTTTGCTAGTCAGGCAAATGGCAAGAAGATTGCATCAAAGGAAAGCTAAGGGTGTTCTTCTCAAGTTGGATAGCGCTCGAGCTTTTGATTCCCTATCTTGGCCCTTTCTCTTTGAGGTGCTTCGTGCTAAGGGCTTCCCGGAGAGATGGCTTTATTGGTTGGCAACCATGCTCACTACTGCCAGCTCGAGGATCGTGGTGAATGGGTGTTTGACTGACAAATTCATGCATGCTTGTGGCCTTAGGCAGGGAGATTCTATCTCTCCGCTGCTTTTCGTTATTGCTATGGAGACCCTCACGGAGATCATAATCAAGGCGCATGAGCTCAGAGTTTTGGAGAATTTGAATGGTTGCAAGCCCTTGCAGAGGTTATCGCTATACGCGGATGACGTGGTACTCTTCATTAGACCTTCCCGGACAGATATTGCTTTTGTCAAGGAAGTACTCATGATCTTTGGAAAGGCCTCGGGATTGCATGTTAATTTTGCCAAGTCTTCAGCTATCCTGATCCGTGGAGAGGAGCAGGACGAGGAGGTGGTCAGAAGTGCGCTACCGTGGAAGATTGATCACTTTCCGTGTAAATATATTGGTCTCCAGCTTGGGATCAAACAATTGACTCGCTCTGAATGGCAATGCATGGTGGATGGAGCGCTCAAAATCTTGCCAGGATGGCAAAGAGACCTGGTTACACGTCTGGGAAGGCTGATTCTTGTGCAACAAGTGATGAGGGCGCGTCCCACGCATCACCTAATTATGGCGGAGGCGCCGAAGTGGGCGATCGAGAAAGTGGATCAGGGCTGTCGTGCTTTCTTTTGGGCTGGTTCTGATGCCGTCAATGGCGGGAAGTGCGCGGTATCTTGGCAGAGAGTGTGTCGCCCTAAACAGTTGGGTGGACTGGGCATTTTGGACCTCAGTAAACACGGACTTGCCCTTCGGTTGAGATGGGAATGGTTACGCAGGCTGGATGATAGCAGGCCATGGCAAGGGTTGAATCTCGCACCTGATAAGCAGGTCCAGCACACGCTCTATAGCCTGGTGAAGTGGGAGATCGGAGACGGCACGAGAATTATATTTTGGAAGGACAGATGGGTGCAAGGTTGCACGATCGCTGAGATGGCCTTGGCCTGGTAGCTAAGGTCAAGACGAGGACAGTCAATTCACGGCTGGCCAGCGAGGGGCTACACCAGCACGCGTGGCTCAAGGACTTGCCGGAGAATCTGTCGACGGAGGAGCTGATGCAGTTTATACATCTTTGGGACGCACTTGTGCATGTCGATATTTCTCCTGGCAGTGGAGACAAGGCGATCTGGGCATGTCATGAGTCTGGTAGCTATTCTGCGGCGTCGGCCTATCGGATGCTCTGTTTCGGTGGAATCAGTTTTGCACCTGCAGCCGCCATATGGAAAAACGGAGCCCCACTGGCCTATAAGATTTTCATGTGGCTAGCTATCCAAAACCGTATCTGGACGTCGGACCGGAGACTAAGGCATGGTCTGCAGGACACGGCCTCCACGTGCTTTCTCTGTGACCAGGAGGAGGACAATGTAAATCACCTCATGATTCAGTGTGTCTTCGCGTGATAGGTCTGGTTCCAATGCTTTGCCAAAGTTGGCATCGATACCAACCTGAGCCCCGTGCATCACGATATGCTGCAACAATGGTGGATGAATGCACGCAAGCAGGTTAGCAGTGCAGACAAGAAGGACTTCGACGCGTTTGTCATGTTGATCTGCCGGACGTTATGGAAGCAAAGGAATGATAGGGTTTTTCAATCCGGTGCTATTTGCGATGAGTTCGCGACAGTGAATCTAATCTTCCAGGAGATACACCTCTGGAAGTTAGCAGGAGTGGTAGGAGTCCAACGTTTTTATGAGTAGTCCGCTTAGGATACGGGAGTGGTTGGGTGGGATCGTCGGTTTGTGACGATCTACCATACAAACTTTTGTACATATATTTCTCTCTTCTATATAAAGCTAAGGTACGCCTTTAGCGTATTCTCGAAAAAAAATTTGTAGACGGGAAAACCGTTTGTCCGTGTACCAACAGCCGAGGCCGAAGAGGTTGCTAGGCATGCCATGGCATCGACCCACCGTGCGTGACTGCGTGTAGTGTCTCTCGTTTTGTTTTTGCATTTGTGTTGCTTGTGTGTTTCACGGGCGCAGCGGCATATGCATGCCTGTGTGTGTGTGACGTGGCATGCGCATCGTGTTCCGTGTTGATGGCTTTACATGGCCGGTCTGGCACGCCGCACGCATGACTCGCCGAGTTTCACAGACGTCTCTCGTCATGAGCATGACGCACGCACATCCGGTGTGAATACTAGCTTCCATCTTGTTGATTCTGAGGAGTAGACTCGTACAGTGCAGCGAGAAAAATCGCGTACCTTTCATTGTCTTGAGGAAGTAAATTAAATTTCTCGCTCGATCGGTTATTATATTTCTAGAATTTCGAGCATGCATGTTATTGCATTGCTCACCTTGCACAATAGCCAGCCATGCCGATCGATGAGATCACAACGACGGATAAACTAAGCTAGGGCCGGCGGGGATCGAACATAAGAAATTGTACCTGTGTTTATTGCTGTGAACACGTACTAGCCCATAGCCGTGTTCAATGACTTATCCACGCAACGCGTCTGAATATGATCGTTGGGCAATTAATCCTTAGTTGAGCGCGACAATGTTTTCCACGTATGCGGCAAGTACGTGCTAGAGAGATAAGTTTTGATTGGTGATCCATCGATAGCGACTATTAATCGTTTGGTAGTAATATATGTTCCCTCTTTCCATAGTTCTTGTCGTTGTCTTAATTCAATTTTAAACTAATATGGAGTACGACGACAAGTTATTTATGGAACCGAGGGAGTACTTGTTAGTGTTTTTTTACTAACTATTTTTTCAAAAAAACTAACGCCCACATCTGTGGGCGTTTGCACATCGCCCACACGTCTCCATTAACACTCATTTTGCCACGTATGAATAGATGACATCAGCAGAAATCTTTTTGGTTTTGGCTTAAAATGTTTTATCTCCTAATTAAAAATTCAAATTAAAAATCCGTTTTCACCATTAAATTTGTCTCGACGAGATCTTCAAAACTAGGCCCCATGTTGATATGTTTCGATGAAAAATTTTTTTGCCGAAAAGTTGCCATGATGTTTACACTGTAGTTGCCATAGTGCTTAAACTAAAGTTGTCATGTGACAATTTTAGTTTGTAGAGCATGGTAATTTTAGTATTTTGATGATGGCAATTTCAGTACTTTGACTATAAAAATATTTTTTTGTATGAACTATGCAAATTTTAAGTGCATGTATCATGGCAATTTTGTTTAATGGTGCATGACAAATCTAGTTTCTTAATTCTCTGTTTTATAATATGTCAAAATTTACTTTTAAATGTAGAAGAAAATAGTTGAAACATATCATGACAACTTCAGTGTAAACATCATGGCAATTCTTATGCAATAGACATGGCAACTTTTAACCCAAAAAATATTTCGTCAAAATATATTGATATGAGATCTAGTTTCGAAGATCTTGTCGCGAGGGATTTAATGGTGAAAACGGATCTTCAATCGGATTTTTCATTTAAGAGATAAAATATTTTATAAACTGAAAATCAAAAAAGATTTTCACATGCATGCATACGGTGGCATGGCGTAGTCTGTGCGTTATAGCGCATGTGGGCGGATTTGGCTCCCACCACACGTGTGGGCGTTAGCGTTGTCCTTTTTTTTGAATCCCACAGAAAACGTATCGTTGGAAATGCTAAAATAAATCCAGGAATAATACGAGTATCAGGACTTAGAAACCTGGTGGGCTGGGGATACCACTATCCCTCTAACCATCCTGCGGTTCGCAGATAATTAGCCTTCATTTCTTAAACATCACAAAATACTATTTGTATTCATAAAATTTGACAAACAATATAATACAGAAAAATATACTCAACATCTAGAATACCAAAACAAAACCATTATATTCGTCATAAAATATATATTCAAACGATATATATTTGGTATTGTAGATATAGATAATTTTCTCAATATTGTTGGTCAAAACTTGTGAGGTTGACTTTCACGTAAATCAATATGCACTATATTATGGGATGGAGGGAGTAAGGGCAACTCCAACGCGCCGACGTAATCTGTCTGCGCGCGTTCGTCTGTGTCGAAACGGACACGAACCGCGGCCCAACACGCCGATGCTAACGGACGAACGTCTGCCTTTTGCTCGCGCGCGACCCATTTCAGGCTCAAATTTGGGTTTGGTTTGCGTCCGCGCGGACACTCACGATGCTCGCCTTTGTCCTCCCCATGGCCTGCGAGTAGGGGGCACATTGGATATTCCCCCTCCCATGAACAACCAACACACTTGGCCACCCCGCTGTTGCCGCCATCGCCCAATTCCGACCGATTGTACGCTGCCTAGGCCGCCGCCGCACCCAAAAACTTCCCCAAGCAACACTAAGGGCTTGATCCCAGGGCTTGCTCCGATGTTGAATCGCAATAGGGAGAGCGGCCATTGCCTACCCTGGGAGTACCACTTCGAGTCTTCTTCCCCACTCTTCAAACACAACTATTTCGGTGCCATTTCCGGATGGCTAGACATGTGTTCGATCTTATTCGGGAGAGGATGGTGGCGTATGATGATTATTTCATATGCAAGGAGGATGCCCTGGGAAAGGTTGTCTTCTCCTCTTATTAGGGATGGCACCCATAGGGTTTGGGTACGGGTGGAGCCACCCCATACCCTTACTCGTCCCTCATGAGCTTATTCCATCATCCTTATCCATACCCACTAATGGGTACAATTTTTTCCCATGCCCGTTACCCAACAGGGTAGACGGGTACCCGCGGGTAAAGTTACCCATGTTTGTAAAGCAGCAATAGGCAACTCATAGTCATAAATAACAACATATAATCATGATTTATAAACAACAACACACTATAACAGAAATATATACTTATGAACAACAATAACAACACATTTAGTAAATAACATCACATTCTCATAAACAACAACACATTAAAACAACAATGTTGCACGGAAAACAAAAAATTTCTACGCACACGCAAGATCTATCCATGGAGATGCATAGCTACGAGAAGGGGAGAACATCTTCATACCCTTGAAGATCGCTAAGCGGAAGCGTTTATCAACGCGGTTGATGTAGTCGTACACCTTCACGATCCGTCCGGATCAAGTACCCAACCGTACGGCACCTCCGCGTTCAGTGCCCGTCCAGCTCGATGACGTCCTCGCCTTCTTGATCCAGCAAGAGGGGCGAAGTAGTAGATGAGTTCCGGCAGCACGACGGTGTGGTGACGGTGGTGGTGAAGAACAATCTCCGCAGGGCTTTGCCAAGCACAACAGAAACTAGACGGAGGATAAACTAGAGGGGACGGGGTTGCCGGCACACGACTTGGTGAATCTTCATGTGTTCCGGGTGCTAGCCCTACCCCTCTATTTATGTTGAGCCCTGGGGTCGTTTCTTGGAGAAAGAGCCTCCTCAAAGTCGGTTTAGACCGCAAGGCAAGAGTCCTTCTCGGACTCCAGGACCTAGACGCCAGGGTTCTTGGCGTCTAGCCCCAGACGCTAGTATCCCTGGCGTCTGGCCCTTGGCCTCTGCAAAACTTCCTATTGCACCTTCGTAAAGCCTCGTGGGCTTTACTCCTTAGCCCAAATAAAGTGTTCTCGCACCAGAACATTTCGGGAAACATCTGAAACCCCTTCCGGTGAATTCCGGAACACTTCGGGAGACCAAACACTGTTATCCCATATATCAATCTTTACCTCCGGGCCATTCTGGAGCTCCTCGTCATGTCCGTGATCTCATCCGGGACTCCTAACAACATTCGGTCACCAACATACATAACTCATATAATACTATCTCATGAACGAACGTTAAGCATGCGGACCCTACAGGTTCAAGAATGATGTAGACATGACCGAGACGCTTCTCCGGTCAATAACCAATAGCGGGACCTGGATACCCATATTGGTTCCTACATATTCTACAAAGATCTTCATCGGTCGAACCTTTATGACAACATACGTAGTTCCCTTTGTCCGTCGGTATGTTACTTGCCCGAGATTCAATCATCGTTATCTTCATACCTAGTTCAATCTTGTTACCGGTAAGTCTCTTTACTCGTTCATCCTTAGTCACTTTGCTTGCAAGCTTCTTGTGATGTTGTATTACCGAGAGGGTCCAGAGATACCTCACCGACACACGGAGTGACAAATCCCAATCTTGATCCATGCCAACTGAACAAATACCTTCGGAGATACCTGCAGAGCATCTTTATGATCACCCAATTACGTTGTGATGTTGGATAGCACACAAGGTATTCCTGCGGCATTCGGGAGTTGCATGATCTCATGGTCGAAGGAATATGTATTTGACATTAAGAAAGCAGTAGCAATAAACTAAATGATCATATGCTAAGCTAACGGATGTGTCTTGTCAATCACATCATTCTCCTAATGATGTGACCCCGTTATCAAGTGACAACACATGTCTATGGTTAGGAAACCTTAACCATCTCTTGATCAACGAGCTAGTCTAGTAGTTGCTTACTAGGGACACAATATTTGTTTATGTATTGCTACTTCTTGAGCTTGCGTTGGTTTTTCCCTTGAAGGAGAAAGGGTGATGCAGCAAAGTAGGGATAAGTATTTCCCTCGGTTTGAGAACCAAGGTATCAATCTAGGAGGAGACAACGCACAAATCACCAATACCTGCACAAACAATCAAATAACTTGCACCCAACGCGATAAAGGGGTTGTCAATCCCTTCACGGTTACTTGCAAAAGTGAGATCTGATAGAGATTGAAACCAAACAAAAGGTAAAGTAAGTATTTTTGGTATTTTTGGTTTATATATCGAAAAGTAAAAGATTGCAAAATAGTAGATCGGAAACTTATATGATGGAAAATAGACCTGGAGGCCATAGGTTTCACTAGAGGCTTCTCTCAAGATAGCAAATAATGCGGTAGGTGGACAAATTACTGTCGAGCAATTGATAGAAAAGCGCAAAGTTATGATGATATCCAAGGCAATGATTATGAAATATAGGCATCACGTCCGTGTCAAGTAGACCGAAACGATTCTGCATCTACTACTATTACTCCACACATCGATCGACTCCTGCCTGCATCTAGAGTATCAAGTTCATGAAGAACAGAGTAACACATCAAGTAAGATGACATGATGTAGAGGAATAAACTCAAGAAATATGAAGTAAACCCCATATTTTTATCCTCTATGGCAACAATACAATACGTGCCTTGCTGCCCCTACTGTCACTAGGAAAGGACACCGCAAGATTTAACCCAAAGCTAAGCACTTCTTGTTGGGTAACGTAGTAATTTCAAAAAAAATTCCTACGCACACGCAGGATCATGGTGATGGCATAGCAACGAGAGGGGAGAGTGTATGTCCACGTACACTCGTAGACCGTAAGCGGAAGCGTTATGACAACGCGGTTGATGTAGTCGACGCGTCTTCACGATCCGCCGATCCAAGTACCGAACGACGGCACCTCCGAAGTTCAAGACACGCTCAGCTCGATGACGATCCCGGACTCGATCCAGCAAAGTGTCGGGATGAGTTCCACAAGACGACGGTGTGGTGACGATGATGATGCTCTATCGCGCAGGCTTCGCCTAAACTCCGCGACGATCCGACCGAGGTGGAATATGGTGGAGGGGGGCACCGCACACGGCTAAGGAGCGATCACGTAGATCAACTTGTGTATTCTGGGGTGCCCCCCTGCCCCGTATATAAAGGAGGGAGGGGAGGTGCGGCCGACCCCAAGGGGTGCGCTGAGGAGTCCTACTCCCACCGGAGTAGGACTCCCCTTGCCTTGTTGGAGAAGGAAGCGGGGAGGGAAAGAGGAAGGGGCGCCGCCTCTCCTTGTCCTATTCGGACTAGGGGGGGGCGCGCTGCCTGCCCCGGCCGCCCTCCTCTTCTTCCTCATGGCCCACTAAGGCCCATTATCCCCGGAGGGTTCTGTAACCCCTGTGTTCCTAAAAATCCCGATTTCACCCGAACCATTCCGATATCCAAATATAGGCTTCCAATATATCAATCTTTATGTCTCAACCATTTCGAGACTCCTCGTCATGTCCGTGATCACATCCGGGACTCAACAAACTTCGTACATCAAAACTTATAAACTCATAATAAATCACATCGTAACGTTAAGCGTGCGGACCCTACGGGTTCGAGAACTATGTAGACATGACCTAGAACTATTCTCGGTCAATAACCAATAGCGGAACCTGGATGCCCATATTGGTTCCTACATATTCTACGAAGATCTTTATCGGTCAAACCGCATAACAACATACGTTGTTCCTTTGTCATCGGTATGTTACTTGCCCGAGATTTGATCGTCGGTATCGAATACCTAGTTCAATCTCGTTCTCGGCAAGTCTCTTTACTCGCTACGTAATGCATCATTCCGTAACTAACTCATTAGCTACATTTCTTGCAAGGCTTATAGTGATGTGAATTACCGAGAGGGCCAGAGATACCTCTCCGACAATCGGAGTGACAAAACCTAATCTCGAAATACGCCAACCCAACATGTACCTTTGGAGACACTGTAGTACTCCTTTATAATCACCCGATTACGTTGTGACGTTTGGTAGCACCAAAGTGTTCCTCCGGTAAACGGGAGTTGCATAATCTCATAGTTACAGGAACATGTATAGGTCATGAAGAAAGCAATAGCAATATACTAAACGATCAAGTGCTAGGCTAACGGAATGGGTCATGTCAATCACATCATTCTCCTAATGATGTGATCCCATTAATCAAATAACAACACATGTCTATGGTTAGGAAACATAACCATCTTTGATTAATGAGCTAGTCAAGTAGAGGCATACTAGTGACTATATGTTTGTCTATGTATTCACACATGTATCATGTTTCCGGTTAATACAATTCTAGCATGAATAATAAACATTTATCATGATATGAGGAAATAAATAATAACTTTATTATTGCCTCTAGGGCATATTTCCTTCAGTCTCCCACTTGCACTAGAGTCAATAATCTAGATTACACAAGAATGATTCTAACACCCATGGAGTCTTGGTGCTGATCATGTTTTGCTCGTGGAAGAGGCTTAGTCAACGGGTCTCGCAACATTCAGATCCGTATGTATCTTGCAAATCTCTATGTCTCCCACCGGACTTGGTCCCGGATGGAATTGAAGCGCCTCTTGATATGCTTGGTCCTCTTGTGAAATCTGGATTCCTTTGCCAAGGCAATTGCACTAGTATTGTCACGAAAGATCTTCATTGGTCCCGATGCACTAGGAATGACACCTAGATCGGAAATGAACTCTTTCATCCGACTCCTTCATTTGCTGCTTCGAAGCAGCTATGTACTCCGCTTCACATGTAGATCCCGCCACGACGCTTTGATTAGAACTGCACCAACCGACAGCTCCACCGCTTTAATAAAAACACGATCCGGTTTGCGATTTAGAATCGTCCGGATCGGTGTCAAAGCTTGCATCGACGTAACCATTTACGACTAGCTCTTTGTCACCTCCATATCGAGAAACATATCCTTAGTCCTTTTCGTATTTCAGATGTTCTTGACCATTTGTCCCAAAGATCCATTCCTGGATTACTTTGGTACCTTCCTGCCAAGCTTATTGCTAAGCATACGCAGTCCGGTACACAGCATTGCATACATGATAGAGCCTATGGCTGAAGCATAGGAACATCTTTCATTTTCTCTCTATCTTCTGCTGTGGTCGGGCATTGAGTCCGACTCAATTTCACACCTTGTAATACTGAGTAAAAATCCTTTCTTTGCACGATCCATTTTGAACTTTTTCAAAACTTTATCAAGGTATGTGCTTTGTGAAAGTCCAATCAAGCGCCTTGATCTATCTCTATAGATCTTGATGCCCAATATGTAAGCAGCTTCACCGAGGTCTTTCATTGAAAAACTTTTATTCAAGTATCCTTTTATGCTATCCAGAATTCTATATCATTTCCAATCAATAATATGTCGTCCACATATAATATTAGAAATGCTCTGAGCTCCCACTCACTTTCTTGTAAATACAAAGCTTCTCCAAAAGTCTCAGATAAAACCATATGCTTTGATCACACTATCAAAGCGCTTATTCCAACTCCGAGAGGCTTGCACTGGACCATAAATTGATCATTGGAGCTTGCACACTTTGTTAGCCCCTTTTGGATCAACAAAACCTTCTGGTTGCATCATATACAACTCTTCTTCTAGAAATCCATTCAAGAATGCAGTTTTGACATCCATTTGTCAAATTTCATAATCATAAAATGCAGCAATTGCTAACATGATTCGGACAGACTTAAGCATCGCTACGGGTGAGAAAGTCTCATCGTAGTCAACCCCTTGAACTTGTCGTAAACCTTTCGCAACAAGTCGAGCTTTATAGACAGTTATATTACCATCGGCGTCAGTCTTCTTCTTAAAATCCATTTATTCTCAATGGCTTGCCGATCATCGGCAAGTCAACCAAAGTCCATACTTTGTTCTCATACATAGATTCCATCTCAGATTTCATGGCTTCTAGCCATTTTGCGAATCTGGGCTCATCATCGCTTCCTCATAGTTCGTAGGTTCGCCATTGTCAAGTAACATGACTTCCGAATAGGATTACCGTACCACTCAGTGCGGATCTTACTCTGTTGACCTCTGAGTTCAAGAGAAACTTGATCTGAAGTTTCATGATCAATATCATTAGTTTCCTCACTAATTGGTGTAGTTGTCACAGAACCGGTTCTTGTGATGAACTACTTTCCAATAAGGGAGCATACGCTTATCTCATCAAGTTCTACTTTCCTCCCACTCACTTCTTTCGAGAGAAACTCTTTTCTAGAAAGGATCCGAATTTAGCAACGAAAATCTTGCCTTCAGATCTGTGATAGAAGGTGTACCCAACAGTCTCCTTTGGGTATCCTATGAAGACACATTTCTCCGATTTGGGTTCGAGCTTATCTGGTTGAAGTTTCTTCACATAAGCATCGCAGCCCCAAACTTTAAGAACGACAACTTTGGTTTCTTGCGAAACCACAGTTCATGAGGTGTCGTCTCAACGGATTTTGATGGTGCCCTATTTAACGTGAATGCGGCCGTCTCTAAAGCATAACCCCAAAACGATAGCGGTAAATCAAGAAGAGACATCATAGATCGCACCATATCTAGTAAAGTACGATTCGACGTTCGGACACACCATTTCGCTGTGGTGTTCCGGTGGCGTGAGTTGCTAAACTATTCCGCATTGTTTGAAATGTAAACCAAACTCGTAACTCAAATATTCTCCTCCACGATCAGATCGTAGAAATTTTATTTTCTTGTTACGATGATTTTCCACTTCACTCTGAAATTCTTTGAACTTTTCAAATGTTTCAGATTTGTGTTTCATTAAGTAGATATACCCATATCTGCTCAAATCATCTGTGAAGGTGAGAAAATAACGATACTCGCCGCGTGCCTGAACATTCATTGGACCACAAACATCAGTATGTATGATTTCCAACAAATCAGTTGCTCGCTCCATAGTTCCGGAGAACGGCGTTTTAGTCATCTTGCCCATGAGGCATGGTTCGCAAGTACCAAGTGATTCATAATCAAGTGATTCCAAAAGCCCATCAGTATGGAGTTTCTTCATGCGTTTTACTCCGATATGACCCAAACGGCAGTGCCACAAATAAGTTGCACTATCATTATCAACTCTGTATCTTTTGGTTTCAACACTATGAATATGTGTATTACTACTATCGAGATTCAATAAAAATAGACCACTCTTCAAGGGTGCATGACCATAAAAGATATTATTCATATAAATAGAACAACCATTATTCTCTGACTTAAATGAATAACCGTCTCGCATCAAACAAGATCTAGATATAATGTTCATGCTTAATGCTGGCACCAAATAACAATTATTTAGGTCTAAAACTAATCCCGATGGTAGATGTAGAGGTAGCGTGCCGACCGCGATCACATCGACTTTGGAACCATTTCCCACGCGCATCGTCACCTCGTCCTTAGCCAATCTTCGCTTAATCCGTAGTCCCTGTTTGAGTTGCAAATATTAGCAACAAACCAGTATCAAATACCTGGTACTATGCGAGCATTAGTAAGGTACACATCAATAACATGTATATCACATATACCTTTGTTCACTTTGCCATCCTTCTTATCCGCCAAATACTTGGGGCAGTTCCGCTTCCGATGTCGATCGCTTGCGGAGAAGCACTCGCCTCGTGCTTAGGTCCAGACTTGGGTTTCTTCTCTTGAGCAACAACTTGTTTACTGTTCTTCTTGAAGTTCCCTTCTTCTTCCCTTTGCCCTTTTCTTGAAACTGGTGGTCTTGTTGACCATCAACACTTGATGCTCCTTTTGATTTCTTCCTCCGCTGCTTTTAGCATTGCGAAGAGCTCGGAATAGTCTTGTCCATCCCTTGCATATTATAGTTCATCACGAAGCTCTTGTAGCTTGGTGGCGATGATTGAAGAATTCATCAATTACACTATCATCGGAAGATTAACTCCCGCTTGAATCAAGTGATTATTATACCCAGACATTTTGAGTATGTGTTCACCGATGTAACTATTCTCCTCCATCTTGCAGCTATAGAACTTATTGGAGACTTCATATCTCTCAATCCGGGCATTTGCTTGAAATATTAACTTCAACTCCTGGAACATCTCATATGCTCCATGACGTTCAAAACGTCGTTGAAGACCCGGTTCTAAGCCGTAAAGCATGGCACATCGAACTATCGAGTAGTCATCAGCTTTGCTCGCGGGACGTTCTTAACGTCGTCGGTTACATCAGCAAGAGTTCGGCACCCAGCGGTGCTTCGGGACGTAATTCTTCCGTGCAGCAATGAGGATAATCCTCGTGTTACGGACCCAGTCCGTGTAATTGCTACCATCATCTTTCAACTTTGCTTTCTCAAGGAACGCATTAAAATTCAATGGAACAACAAAGACGAGCCATCTATCTACAAGAAACATAGACAAGCAAAATACTATCGGTACTAAGTTCATGATAAATTTAAGTTCAATTAATCATATTACTTTAGAACTCCCACTTAGATAGACATCCTCTAATCTTCTAAGTGATTACGTGATCCATATTAACTACACCATGTCCGATCATCACGTGAGATGGAGTAGTTTCAACGGTGAACATCAATATGTTGATCATATCTACTATATGATTCACGCCGACCTTCGGTCTCCGTGTTCCGAGGCCATATCTGTTATATGCTAGGCTCATCAAGTTTAACTTGAGTATTCGCGTGCGCAACTGTTTTGCACCCGTTGTATTTGAGCGTAGAGCCTATCACACCGATCATCACGTGGTGTCTCAAAGACGAAGAACTTTCGCAGCGGTGCATACTCGGGAGAACACTTCTTTATAATTTTAGTGAGAGATCATCTTAAAATGCTACCGTCAATCAAAGCAAGATAAGATGCATAAAGGATAAACATCACATGCAATCAATATAAGTGATATGATATGGCCATCATCATCTTGTGCTTGTGATCTCTATCTCCGAAGCACCATCGTGATCACCATCGTCACCGGCGCGACACCTCGATCTCCATCGTAGCATCGTTGTCGTCTCGCCAACTATTGCTTCTACGACTATCGCTACCGCTTAGTGATAAAGTAAAGCAATTACATGGCTTTTGCATTTCATACAATAAAGGGACAACCATATGGCTCCTGCCAGTTGCCGATAACTTCGGTTACAAAATATGATCATCTCATACAATAAAATATAGCATCACGTCTTGACCATATCACATCACAACATGCCCTGCAAAAACAAGTTAGACGTCCTCTACTTTGTTGTTGCAAGTTTTACGTGGCTGCTACAGGCTGAGCAAGAACCGTTCTTACCTACGCATCAAAACCACAACGATAGTTTGTCAAGTTGGTGCTGTTTTAACCTTCGCAAGGACCGGCGTAGCCACACTCAGTTCAACTAAAGTGAGAGAGAGACACCGCGGTCACCTTTAAGCAACGAGTGCTCGAGCGGTGAAACCAGTCTCGCGTAAGCGTCTGCGTAATGTCGGTCCGGGCGCTTCATCTCACAATACCGCTGAACCAAAGTATGACATCTTTGGTAAGCAGTATGACTTATATCGCCCACAACTCACTTGTGTTCTACTCGTGCATATGGCATCAACGCATAAAACCAGGCTCGGATACCATCATTGGGTAACGTAGTAATTTCAAAAAATTCCTACGCACACGCAAGATCATGGTGATGGCATAGCAACGAGAGGGAGAGTGTATGTCCACGCACCCTCGTGAGACCGTAAGCGAAGCGTTATGACAACGCGGTTGATGTAGTCGTACATCTTCACGATCCGACCGATCCAAGTACCGAGCGTCACGGCACCTCCGAGTTCAGCACACGTTCAGCTCGATGGCGATCCCGGACTCGATCCAGCAAAGTGTCGGGGATGAGTTCCACAACCTGACGACGGTGTGGTGGCGATGATGTTGCTCTCTCGGCGCGCAGGCTTCGCCTAAACTCATGACGATATGACCGAGGTGGAATATGGTGGAGGGGGCACCGCACACGGCTAAGGAACGATCACGTAGATCAACTTGTGTATTCTGGGGTGCCCCCCTGCCCCGTATATGAAGGAGGGAGGGGGAGGTGCGGCCGGCCCCCAAGGGGTGCGCCTGGAGGAGTCCTACTCCCACCGGAGTAGGACTCCCCTCTTGCCTTGTTGGAGAAGGAAGGGGGAGGGAAAGAGGAAGGCGCGCCCCCTCTCCTTGTCCTACTCGGACTAGGGGGGGAGGGGGCGCGCGGCCTGCCCTGTCCGGCCCTCCTCTTCTCCCTCATGGCCCACTAAGGCCCATTATCCCCGGGAGGGTTCCGTAACCCCGGTGTTCCTAAAAATCCGATTTCACCCGAACCATTCCGATATCCAAATATAGGCTTCCAATATATCAATCTTTATGTCTCGACCATTTGAGACTCCTCATCATGTCCGTGATCACATCCGGACTCGAACAAACTTCGTACATCAAAACTTATAAACTCATAATAAACTGTCATCGTAACGTTAAGCGTGCGGACCCTACGGGTTCGAGAACTATGTAGACATGACCTAGAACTATTCTCGGTCAATAACCAATAGCGGAACCTGGATGCCCATATTGGTTCCTACATATTCTATGAAGATCTTTATCGGTCAAACCGCATAACAACATCGTTGTTCCTTTGTCATCGGTATGTTACTTGCCCGAGATATGATCGTCGATATCCAATACCTAGTTCAATCTCGTTCTTGGCAAGTCTCTTTACTCGTTCGTAATGCATCATTCCGTAACTAACTCATTAGCTACATTGCTTGCAAGGCTTATAGTGATGTGCATTACCGAGAGGGCCAGAGATACCCCTCCGACAATCGGAGTGACAAAACCTAATCTCGAAACGCCAACCCAACATGTACCTTTGGAGACACCTGTAGTACTCCTTTATAATCACCCGATTCGTTGTGACGCTTTGGTAGCACCAAAGTGTTCCTCCGTAAACAGGAGTTGCATAATCTCATAGTTACAGAACATGTATAGGTCATGAAGAAAGCAATAGCAATATACTAAACGATCAAGTGCTAGGCTAACGGAATGGGTCATGTCAATCACATCATTCTCCTAATGATGTGATCCCATTAATCAAATAACAACACATGTCTATGGTTAGGAAACATAACCATCTTTGATTAATGAGCTAGTCAAGTAGAGGCATACTAGTGACTATATGTTTGTCTATGTATTCACACATGTATCATGTTTCCGGTTAATACAATTCTAGCATGAATAATAAACATTTATCATGATATGAGGAAATAAATAATAACTTTATTATTGCCTCTAGGGCATATTTCCTTCACTTCTCTCATTCCAAGAAAAAACAATCTAGTTGGTCAAACCAAACCGATAGTTCGAAGCGAATTACAAAGATACCAAACCATGCATAAAAAAATTCAGAGAAGATTCAAATAATATCCATAGATAAGCTGATCATAAATCCACAATTCATCGGGTCTCGACAAAAACACCGCAAAAGAAGACTACATCGGATAGATCTCCAAGAACATCGAGGAGAACATGGTATTGAGAATCAAAGAGAGAGAAGAAGCCATATAGCTACTAGCTATGGACCCGTAGGTCTGTGGTAAACTACTCACGCTTCATCGGAAGGGCAATAAAGTTGATGTAGAAGCCTTCCGTGACCGAATCCCCCTCCGACAGGATGCCGGAAAAGGCCCCTAGATGGGATCTCACGGGTACAGAAGGTTGCGACGGTGGAGAAGTGTTTTTGTGGATACTTCTGGTGGTTTGGGAATATATGTGAATATATAGGCGAAGGAATTAGGTCAGGGGAGTCACAGGGGGGGCACAAGGAAGGGGCGCGCCCTCCCCCTTAGTGGCTGCTTATTGGCTCCTCCGACTTGATCTCCAAGTCTCTGGGGTGTCTTCTGGTCCAAGAAAAATCATTGCGAAGGTTTTATTCCATTTGGACTCCGTTTGGTATTCCTTTTCTGCGAAACTCAAAAACAAGGAAAAAATTGAAACTGACACTCGGCTCTAGGTTAATAGGTTAGTCCCATTAATAATATAAAATAGCATATTAATGCATATAAAACATCCAAAACAGATAATATAATAGCATGGAACAATAAAAATTATAGATACGTTGGAGAAGTTTCATGTATCTACACATGTATTTAAGTTTCCGATCAATACAATTCTTGCATGAATAATAAACCTTTATCATGATTAAGTAAATATAATAACCACTTTATTATTGCCTCTAGGGCATATTTGCAACAATAAACAGCAGCACATAGTCAAACATTTTGAGTTCACAAATTCGTGACAAAGTGTAGAGATAATTTGGCCATACTTGTTAGACAATATGGTGGAGCTCTAGGCCTTTGAATCGAGCTGAGATTGTTAGGAAAACATCCCTATATGCTGTCATCTTGGGATCCTTGGCATCGAATTTTCTTTTGACTTGAGAGATGGCGGGGTTGGAATCTCTTCGGACCTTGAGACGTCGGACGCCCATTGAGACTGCTATCCGGAGTCCATTGAGAAGAGCATCATATTCAGTTGCGTTGTTTGAATCGGTGTACATAATTTGGAATACATATCGAATATTTTCGCCTGTCTATGATGTGAGAACCACTATAGCCCCTAGTCCGGCGAGCATTTTGGAGCCGTCGAAGTACATGCGCCAATGTGAATATGTATTGTGCTCTTTGGAGAGCTCGGCTTCCGTCCATTCGGCCACGAAATCTGCTAGCACCTCAGATTTAATAGTTCAGCGTGGGTGGTATGTTATTTCAAAGGGAAGGAGTTTGATTGCCAATTTGGCGATGCGTCCGGTAGCATCCTGATACGTTTCTGTCGTATCTATAATTTTTTATTGTTTCATGCCAATATTATACAACTTTTATACACTTTTGGCAACATTTTATATGATTTATTTGGATTAACATATTGATCAAGTGCCCACTGCCAGTTCCTGTTTGTTGCATGCCTTTTGTTTCGTAGAAAATCCATATCAAACGAAGTCCAAACGCGATAATAATTTATGGAGAATTATTTTGGAATATATGTGATTTTTTGGACTTGAAATCAACGCAAACGGAGGGCCACAGTGACCACAACCCACTAGGGCGCGTCGGGCACCCCCTGGCGTGCCCAGGTGTCTTATGCCCTCCTCGAAAGTCGGTTGGGGATCTTCTTATGGTGCAAGAAAGATAATTTATGGAAAAACTTGTGTAAAAATTTCAGCGCAATCGGAGTTACGTATCTCCGGGAATTTAAGTAACGGTGAAGGGCCAGATCTGGGGAACGCGAAACAGTAGAGAACAGCGAGGGAGATCCAATATCGGAGGGGCTCCCGCCCCTCCGCCGCCATGGAGGCCATGGACCAGAGGGGGAACTCTCCTCCCATCTAGGGGGAGGCCAAGGTAGAAGAAGAAGGAGGGGGGCTCTCTCACCCTCTCTCCCGGTGGTGCCGGAGTGCCGCCGGGGCAAGGATCGTGACGGCGATCTACATCAACAATCTTGCTACTGTGAACACCAACTTTCTCTGCCTCTATGCAGCGGTGTAACCTGCCTTCTCCCCACTATAATCTCTACTTAAACATGGTGCTCAACTCCATATTTTGTTTCCCAATGATCTATGGTTATCCTATGATGTTTGGGTAGATCTGTTTTGTCCTATGGGTTAACCGTGATCTTGGTTGGTATGATTGTATATTTTATTTATGGTGCTATCCTATGGTGCCCTCGGTGTCGCGCAAACAGAGGGCCCCCACTGTAGGATGTTGCAATATGTTCATGGTTTGCTTATTGTCGTCTTGCGGGGGTGACAACAGCCTAAACGCGGATAAGTGGGTTATGGCGTATGGGAGTAAAGAGGACTTGATACTTAATGCTATGGTTGGGTTTCATGACCTTAATGATCTTTAGTAGTTGCGGATGCTTGCTAGGGGTCTAATCGTAAGTGCATACTAGATCGTTGATGGTGCGCGTTGCCGCGCCCGTCTATTTTGACAATATAACAATAGGAAGTTCTGCAAATATACATATTACTTGATCATAAATTCAAAGGTAATGTTACTTTTAGTGCTCCAACATGAAAAAAAATGGCATGAGTTCTCGCGCGGCACATATTGACATGAACACGGTGCAAAAAGAGATATGTTCACATAAGTGGCCTATATAGTACAAAGCCACAAGAAGAAAACAAAGTAGAGTTATGTGAGAGATAATAACATCAAGCTTGTGAACCAAAAAAGAAAGCAAAGAACAGAAGCTCATGTTCTTGCATTTACACACGATTTGCATTTTTTGGCATACACTAATAAGGCAACAGAAGGAAATGTTAAAGTCAACATCCACCTGTTCGCCAACATAAAGATTAGACATATACGTCAAGCAGATTTAACATCTTTCATAGACATCACATCAACATACATGAATTTTTTAACCACCAATAGCAATTATTCCATGACTTATGCTTGTGCGTTTGAAAAATGCCTTCCTAGCTTGGATCTTTTGTTCCTTCCATGATTAATTGGTTCAACTGATGAAAGTATGCATCCAGTCTACATTAAGAGAGTAAAATTATATAGCATCAAGCAATCTCATCTGAAAATACATGCATATTTACTAATCACTATTATATTAGATTTTTCAAAAACAAACAAAGATGATCGTAGCTCATATGACTTCTATTGAAATAAAAATAACTATTGTGCCCCTACCCTTATAATCCTACACATGGCTGAAATAGTTTCTAGGCATAAGAGAGTCAGACCAAAGAGAGTTGTTTCATTTGACAAATACATGACCAGTAAAGCGAAGAGCAACAAGTAGTTCACTTGTAAATGTGCTCTCGGTATTTCTCACAAAGGCATAATATTTTCTTATGAGTGGGCTCATGATGTGCTAGTGGGACAACATGTTAGTCATGAACTTGGGCTCACCCATGAAACAATCTGAAGACATTTGCATGGTTCAATTCATCGATGGACAATACAAAGTGATAAAACCAGAACATTCCATGTAAGAATGGCTTGCATATGGCTTAAAGTAACTGTTGTTTGTTTTTTGCAGGGAGGCTTAAAGTAACTATGTACCATCGGGAAGCCAGCCTCAAGTATCTGTGGGGTCATAGCTATTTTTTCGAAGAACAAAATTCTTCACAATGAATAGTAAGTATACAGTATTTTAGGCTGTTTTATGCAAAAGGCTGTGGGTCAGATGACCCCACAGCCAACACGTAGAATCGCCTCAGCTATGTATGATATATATATATATATATATATATATATATATATATATATATATATATATATATATATATATATATATATATATATCAATGGTTAGCTTAGTTTACACAAACTTTCCGTGATGCAACAGCCGAGTCACAAAAAATATGATATAAGAAGATTGAGAATGATAAGACACATCACACATACGATTCATCAAAAGGGAAAGCAACCATGAGAGCAATTAGAAAAGTTAGAGGCGCTTGCCATCTTGGAAAAGTCATAAGTTAACAAAGCATGCAGACTGGAAAAAAAGAAGAAAGCATTTTGTAATGATAGATTAACATAAATTCACCGACGATTAGTTAGGGAAATATCTGATGAATTAAACCTCTAGCAGCAGGGGATCATTCTGTGAGGTTTGTAAGTTGAATCCAATTTAAGATGTATAAATAAACCTTGTTAGTTAAGCAATTAAGCCCTCCTGCTTTGCAGCTTATAAGTGGCATCGTTTATGCCAAAGCTTCATCCATGCTTGAATTATAATTTTCTAAAATCACATGAGCAACCAGTTTCGATATCGCAAGATGGAGAGCATGGCACACTTACCTCTGTGAGATTTTGAGTGTTCCCACCTTACAAATTTCTTCATTGCTTTACTTTTGCAAGGTGAGCAAAACTTCCCATCGACCCGTGGAAGGCATCCAAGAACTGTCTGAGCCAAATATAATGCGACATAACAAACTTGAATCTTTCTTAAAGTACAAAATTAATATTGAGTTTCTGACTAACATCATTCCCAAAGAGGATATTCCAGTTTTTTCCCAAGTTAGAGCCAAGACAAGAATGAATCTGACCGTGGACGACTTAAAAGAGGCACATAATCATCCTCGTTGTGCATGGAAACTTCAAATATGATTTGCACACAACAGCCAAAAAAGATATTTGTTTGTATAACAATTTCAAGAGATGAAGAGTGACTGAAATGAGTAATGAATACATAGAATAAAAAGAGAAATACATAGGTGGATAGCTAACCTGGTTAGACAGCTCATTCTTGTTTTTTCTCTGGATGTGATTTCTCCTTGGAATAAAATGCAGACACTAAGGCATCCATTCCTGTGATATAAATGAAATGTGTTTCAGTCTTTCTCCACTAAGCTAAACCAAAAGCTCTGTTCTTTTCTTTCTGCTCCATTTTGAAAATACCTTCACATACATACAAATACAATTTACAGAATTGCATATACTAAGAATCTCACACAATTCAACATTTTTACATTTTCAGAATGTATCTGCAGTCAATGTTGACACCTCTGAAGCCATGACACCCATCTCCAGCCTAGTCATATTGCAGGAGAGAAGCGAGCTGTACCTGTAGGGAAAACACGACCGGCATGGAGGTAGTGTGAAAGGGCAGCAGCTGTGTTGGACAATAGCACACATGGGGGCCATGATTCTTGCAGCGTTCCCGCTGGGCGTGATGGATAATCCTGTTGGTCAACACAACTTTCTTTGACTTGAGTATATTATCACACTCCACTACGCAACTCTGGCATCTTTTCTCCCATGCACCTCCTTCCACATACGAATCTGCGAGTTGAAATCAACAACAACATGTATTAGTACAAACATACTACATTGTACCAGCAAGTAGTCAACCATAAATTACTGTTTAAAACAGGAAGTCCCACATTCAGGATATAAATTATTTATCAAGCCTGCAGAAAAGGGTTTTCCTCGCACAAGGTCATGGCCTTTATTTCTTTTCCGGCTGCAAATCTAACACCACAAACTATGGAATAAGATTCGGCAACTAATGTTCCCCAAACAGTCCTCATCCCCAAATCATATCTCGATCTCCTGGATACAATTTTTTCTCACCAGAACCGATCAAGACCTGGGCTTAACACCCACATATGCGTAGCTGCGTCATCGGGATGCGCCCGATCGCCCCCGAAAACAGTAGCCCAAACCAGCCGCCTACACAGAACAAACACACAAATTTGCGCCACGGAAAGGGGAGATCGGCGGACGCCACAGGCGGGGGTGGGGGGTAGGGGTACCTTGAGGTGTCCGGCGTACTGGTGGCATGGGGAATCTAGGACACGATGGGGACGCAGGATCTCGCCGGCTTCAGCGCCGCGACGGCGGCGGTACACCACCAGTTCTTGCCGTCGGTAGAGAAAACGAGAGGTCGGGGTGGAGGTCTCCTGAGGGAGGGGAGCGCTCAGGGGAGGAGGTCTCCTGAGGTAGAGCATAAAGAAAATATGCCTGCCGCTCCTCCCCTCAGGAGACCTCCCGTCGGGATTAACCAGATGAGCAACGGACCTGGCGGCGGTGCACACATCGTGGGAGAGAGATGAGAGGTCGGGGAGAGGGGACATCTTTCTTCTCTGCATCGAGACCCTCGAGCGAGTGGCTTAGCGGCCTGTACCTAAATGGGCTTGCAGACCGTACAAAGCCCAATCAATCACAAGCCTTCAAAAAAGTTTCCAGAATAGCGGCCTGTTAGGACAGTCAGCCCACTTCGCGGTAAACTATTGCTTAGACATAGATCTGACGGCCAGAAACTAATTAAACGCGAAATCTAACGGCCAAAAACGTTGATGGCCTGAGAGGGCTCGCTTAGTGTTCAGTTTTAATGTATCTAAATGATCCAAGCAGAGAAAGTATGTTAGCTCATGACTCTCCTTCATGTAAAATTGCAAGAATGATTACCGGTCTTGTTATCGATTTCCTAGGGATAAATGACTTTCTTGTTGATAAAAGCTATCCACTTTTATTACCTTGCAATTTATTCATAGTTTTTATTCTCGCAAAGTACTCATAGTTTTATTCTTGCAAAATAGTTTCATACTTGTTTTCGGTAAAGCAAACGTCAAGTGTGCGTAGAGTTATATCGGTGGTCGATAGAACTTGAGGGAATATTTTTTCTACCTTTAGCTCGTCGTTGCGTTCGACACTCTTATTTATCGAAGAAGGCTACAAATACTTATGGGTTATCAAGACCTTTTTCTGGCGCCGTTGCCGGGGAGCAATAGCATGGGCTGAATATTCTCGTGTGTGCTTCTTTTCTTTATTACTAAGTAATTTTTATTTTATGTTCTAAGTTGTTCTCTATCTTTAGTTATGGATATGGAACACGAAATACCAAAAAAAAATAGTTGTACTTGCTACTCATGGAGATGGGGAACCTCCTAAAACCCTCGATGCTCGTTATGTGAAAAAAATTAAACACTACTTTGATAATCCTGAGAAAACCCCATCCAACTTGATAATGGGAGACACGTTAGATCAACGTGAATACTTTAGGTGTCGGGGGTTGGGTGCGACATATGCCAAAGGATGACTTATCATGGAGGGGGCGAGTAGAACGTCGCCGGTGCCTGGAAACGGGATGAGGCGAAGACATGCACGCCGGTGAATCTTACCCAGCTTCAGGGCTCTCCGAGGAGATAACACCCCTACTAGTGCTCTGCGGGGTCTCCGCATGATCACTAAGGCAAAGTGAGTACAAGATGCTCCTTGAGCTGTTTGGGGTGAGGAAGGAGAAGGGCACAGTTAGCTCTTCTCTCCCTCTATGCGTGTGTCTAAAACTACTAGATTCCAACCCTTTGCATGGGTGCCCCGGGGGGTTTATATAGGCCTACCCCCGGGGGTACAACGGTAATCCGGCTGGGTGCGGGCCCAAGCCGTCAGTCTCTAAGTCGCCGTCTTCTCCGCCGACTTCTGGGCCCCGCCGACCGGTGGGCCCGTCGGCGACGTCCCCAAAGATGGGGCCGACAGCCTTTGTCCGCCATGGCGGGTCTTGCCGGCTGCTGATTCATCAGGCCGTGCTTCTAATGACGCGAAGCTTGGTCATGGGGTCATGGCAACAGCAGCCGCCACGGGCGATCACTGTTGCCATTCCTTGTCTTGTCTGGTTAATGGCGCGTGGATCCCGCGGGAGGGGCGGCCGACTCGGAGGCCGACTCCATCGGGTCCGTCTTTGGGCGCTCTCGCCGTCTTGATACTCCGCCCGACAAAGCGGGTCCCGCCGTCTTCGGGTTGTATAGACAGCCATCGTGGAGTACGAGAATCTGCCCACGGCGCCGATGTCGGGGCAGGTGTGGCAACAAGGTCTTTGCGCAGACGGAGATCTCCGCTCGATGCGCCTATAGCCATACCTGCCCTTTATGAGCAGGGTAGGGATGGGCAGCGAGGCGGCTTTACCCCATCCCGCCAGTAGTCGCCAAATAGGAGGTGGTTGGGGTCGCGGGCCGCCTCCAGTGGCCGGCCTCATTGGAGGTCGCCGGCTTGGAGTCGGCTTGTCACCGAGGTCGCCGTCTTAAAGTCGGCTTGTCTTGAGGCCGCCTCTGGGACTCGGCCCAGAGGGGTAGTCGGCGACTCTGTTGCCGACTCTCTGAAGGCG
This sequence comes from Aegilops longissima, assembly GCA_021605205.1. Classification (NCBI taxonomy): domain Eukaryota; kingdom Viridiplantae; phylum Streptophyta; class Magnoliopsida; order Poales; family Poaceae; genus Aegilops; species Aegilops longissima. Next base: position 118,526,773 of record CM038679.1, on the reverse strand, counting down.
GCTCTTTGTCTTGGGGTCTTGAGGGGCGCAGTTCGCCCCGATGTTTTGAAAGGTTCAGGGGCTCGGGTTTGCCTACTCGTGGTCCATTACTCCGACAGTAGTCCCCGAAGCTGGGGAGGCGCCGAGGGCAGCCCGTTGAGGAGCCTCGACAGCTTGATCCCTTTGATGGAAGAATCTGGACTCGGCCCGCCGTCTCTATCTTGAGTTGATTAGCCGGAATCGGCCTTTGCAGGGGGCCGTCTTGCTCTTCAAAGGTTTCGAAGGTCGCAGCGGGATCCGGGCGGCGTGCCTGATAAGCTTCCCAGCAGCCGCCCGTCGCGGGCCCGCCACGTGACGCCACGCGGCAGGGCCAGTCTGCCAGCCCACGCTCGTGAAAAGACAGGCCCGTCAGGCGGGGCCCGCCACTACCGTGCCCCGACGCGCAGCGGATCCGCTATGATGCGTCGCGGCGGTTGGGCTTCACGCCGTTATCGCGCGCGCAGAACATCGTGGGTTAAATCGTGGGGGCGTGGGGACGTGGGCGCAGTTAATCCCATGCCCGCCCCCTCGGCTTCGCAGCCTAGGCACCTATAAGTAGGCGGGGGGAGGGAGGGGGCGGCGACGCACGCGCACTCTCTCATCCCCGCTCCCTGCCTCGTCTTCTTCCTCGCTCCACCGCGCCGAGCCTCGCTTCTTCCTCGCCGCGGAGATGAGCTCCTCATCCGCCGCCGCGCCTCCCACCGCGCGCTCCGGCGTGTGGGACGGCTCCATCATTGACAACGACATAATCGAATTCCATCGTCAAACGCGCCGCATCCCCGGCAGCCACCTAGTGCGGGCCCGCGCCGCGCCGGAGGGCGAAATCACGCCGGCGCCGGAGGAGGGCGAGCGGGTGATTTTCCGCTCGCACCTCATGCACGGGCTGGGGCTGCCGGCGAGCGGCTTCTTCCGCACGTTCTTGGAGTTCTTCGAGCTCCAGCGCACCACCTCACCCCCAACACGGTGGTGCTGCTGGCCGCCTTCGCATCCTTATGCGAAGGTTTTCTTGGAGTGCTCCCCACCATCGAGCTGTGGGGGGAATTCTTCCATGGCTCAGGACCCACGTCGCTCGCGTGCGGCTCTGTCTTGCACGCTCATCGCCAAGAGGAGGCGGTGCCCGAGAACCCTTTCCTGCCATCCCCTCATCAAGTCGGTGAAGATGTGGCAGCGTTCATATTTCTCGTCAAGAACGTCGCCCCGTGCGCATCGGGTCAACTTGCAGCCCTCGTGGGCGGCGAATCTGCGGGCCGACCCACTAGCTGGTCCTCACGGGCCCGGACGCCGACTCCGCAGTAACGCCGCCGTCGCGCAGCTCGCGAATGATACAATCGGAGGGCCTGACTGGGCAGACTTGCTTGGCCGCCGCAGTGGCGCTGCTGAGTTCCCTCTTCAAGGCCGACCTCATCTAATCTGCCAGATGGCGGCGCGGGACCCCACCGGCTGTGCTCCAGGACATGCCCCACGCGGAGGTGGTGGACACGGTGAACTTCTTGGCGAACTGCGACCTCACGGAGGAATGGCATTTCGGCAAGGAGCCATACTCGCGCGCCAATCCCCCGCCGTTGGTAAGTTGTCTCTTGCTTCTCCGTTTCCTTCCTTAGCCGGATCCAGCTCTTACTTTCCTTGGTCTTTTCGACTCGAAATCCTCTCATGCCGCCCTCGACCGGGCGCCCATGAGCCGGCTCATGGTCGTCCCGATCGGGCGGAGAGTGACGCCGACGACCCGACTTGGGTGTGGCGGCGATGGAGGCCGGCGCCGAGGGAGGGAGGGGCCGACTTCCAGCCCTCGGCCACTTTTGCAGACCGCCCGATGATGGCGCCGAGAAGGAAGTCGCCTCGCCGCCAGAGAGCCGGCCATCCAGGCGTGAGCTCCTCCGCCGCCTTTGGGGGTCGGCGGCGTGAAGAAGCGTCGGGCGGGCCGAGTCAATAAGCGGCCAGGCCAAGAAATTCAGGGGCGGCCGCGCGACTCGGTAGAAGCGGTCAAGAGGCTAACCGCTTCCAAGGAGGTGAAGAAACCACCGCTGGTCTCCGCGTAAATCTTTTTTATTCTGTCTTGTTTTCTTCCGTCCGCCTTGCCCGAGTCTTCTCATGTCCTTTTTTCTCATCAGGGCTCCCCTCACCTTGGAGAGGGTCGCCGCCGCCTCCGTCATGGGGTCGGCGGAGACGTCCGCCAACAGTCGGCGGGTTGACCCTGCGGCCGCCCTCCGGGAGGCAACAGAGCGGAATGTGCAGGAGAAGCGCGACGAGGAGGAGGCCGCCCGTCGGGAGAAGGCGGAGGCCGAGAAGGCGGTCGAAGCCGCTGCAGCAGCAAAAAGGCAAGCCGAGGAGGCCGCCCGCCTTCAGTCGGCGCTGCTCGTCACCCTGCTGAGCTCAGCGCCACCACCGCCGGAGTTCACGGGGCAGTCGGTGGGAGTCGGTTGTGAGGTCCCGTCGCGGGAGGGAAGGCGGCGAGGTCTCGCCGGCGGCGCGCAGCGCCTCCGCCGCCTCCGCCGCAGTCTGAGGTCGCGCGAGGTAAACAGCCGGCGGACCCACCCGTGCCGCCGACGACGGCAAGCCGTGGCGCAGCTTCTTCTTCAAATCGCCTCGCCCGGTATGGCGCCGTCTTGAGAAGGCGACCTCGGCGCCGCGCCCCTTGGAGACCGGCGCCGCCAGCTCGGCCATCCCTGACGCTGAGGCGACAAGCGCCGCGCCCGTTGGGTGGGTGCGAGGAGGCGGCACAGGCCCGCTGAACACGGCGCTCCTGGACGTCCAAGCGAAGCTGCGGGCTGAAGGCGACGCCCTCCAGAACCTTTCCAAGGCGCACCTGGCGTCGCGATCCGCCGTGCGGGTATGTTTCATTTCCGAATTTTCTCTTGATCTTCTTCGTGCAGAAGCGGCGCACCCACCATGGTGTAGTCCCCAAGTTTGGTTGACTCGAGGCAGCGACCCGAACTTTATTTGCTACTTCAAGTTTTTATCGTATGCGGAATCCTTGTTACAGGAATATCACAACCTCCGCGCTACCGCCTTCAACCGCAACGTTGAAGAACTGAATAAGCGGGCTGCTGACCTGGCTAGGAGCCAAGGTGAGTTTTCTTCTTGGCGAGCGCTTGCGCTTGCCACCTGGCTGTAGTCCCGAGATTCGGCCGCTACTGCGCATCGGGCGGATCTTCTGGCGACCTTCTTAACCAGCGACCTTGCGTCCTTCTTCTTTTTACTCTTGAGTCCGCGCCACTCTGCGGGGTCAGCTGGGTACGGCCGAGACCGCCTTGCGCGCCAAAGAGGAGGAGTGCGGCAAGCTCGCCGCAGAGCGCGACCTGCTGGCTACACAGCTGACGGAGCAGAGGGAGCTGCTCAAGGCGGCGCGGGCTGAGGCGGAGAAGAAAGAGGCCGCCCTCTGGCGGGTGAGAGCGAAGCGCTCGCTGGACCGACAGGGAAGCGCAGCTGACCTCCGGCTTCCATGAAATCAAAGATATCGTCGATGGTAAGTTTGCTTTTACTTTCTCTTATGGGTTGCCGACTATGGGTGAGGCCGGCTCCAGTTTTTTTTTCTAACTTGCTTTTTCTTCTTCTTCTTGGCAGACTTCTTCCCTGGTCATACGCAGGCGGCCAATCAGGCCATCGAGGCTGAGCGCGAGGCGCGGAGGGCGAGTGGCGCTGAGATCGCAGCCAATGCCACCCGGACCCTTGACGAGCAGCTCCTGAGCATTGAGGCTCGTTTGCGGCCGGCACATCGGATGCTGCGCCGTCTTCAGTGTGTCGGGGCCCAGGCAATTGCTGCCCTGTGGCCGGACATGCCAGTTCTGCGCACTCCCAGCCGGACCGCCGACTGGCTGGAGGTCGCGGCTGGGCGTCTTGAGGCTTGGAAGGGCTCCGCGGCTCGGGCTGGAGCTCGCCGAGCACTGGAGTTCGTCAAGGCGTGGTATCCAGGGCTCGACCTAGACCGGCTGGCCGCGTTCCGGTCAGAAGCCCAGGCGGAGCTGCTGGCCGCGGAGGGCGCCCTCGTCAGCGTCGGCGCGGCGATCGCCGACTATCAGACACACAATGTCTTCGTCCCAGCGGGCTGAAGACGGGGGGAGGCACCGCCGAGTGGTTCGGATGAACCCGGACTCGGCGAGGACTCGGCGGAGGTGATCGACTCCAAAGACCGAGGATGAAGACGAGGCGGAGGACGGAGACGGCATGGAGGTGCCGAAGGCGGAGTGGGCGGCCAGCCTCAGCTCGACCCGCGCTCTACAGAACGAGCCAGCGCCCATCTGAGCCAGCCGCTGCGAGACGATCAAACCGAGATCGCCCAGCCAGCCCCCGGCGCTGGCCGCGCCGCCGCCTCCGGCCTTCCAACCCCATCCGCTGCTTCTTAGGCCGCTGCCTTGTCTTTATTTTATCTGTTTGTTAGTCTTTCGAAAGAACTTTGTTAATTCTCACAATTCCACCCGCGGGGTGTATTCTGAACCTCTGTTCGAAGATCCGGCCAAGGGCCTAAGTTTGTGTAAATATTATTCTAATTTTATGTTCCCTTGCTTATTGCTCTTGTGGCTTTTTCCTTTGCCGCCTTCCCTTAGATGCCGCCTTGTCCGTCGGGCAGCCGCTCTGCGGATTGCCGTCTAGGTCAAGTGCTTGGCTACTTTGAGAAGGCAAGTACTTGGCCATTTTAGAGTCGTTTAAGCAAGTTGGGTAGAAAACGGCAAGCCGGCTTCTTAAGAGTCGGTTTCACGAAACGGGCTGGGAGCCGATTTAAACTATGTTTATGCTTTGGGTCCTTAGCCATTTTTTTCATGTGGGCGCCCGCTCTACCTTACTCCTGCCCACCAAACAGTCGCTCTGCGAGCTGCGGCTTCTGACAGGAGACGGCTTGGGCACCGCACGCTACTTGTCGGACTTCAGGAAGCACTTCATAGCTCAAAAGCGGCGAGTCCCCGGGCCGACTAGCCGAGCCCGGTGCCAAACAGCATAATCAAGGGTAACATACTCAAAGGCATAATTTTATCATACAGATAACAAAGAGGGCAGTCCCAGAGCTCGTCTCGGGGCCCGAGTCTTGGTATTTCAAACACAAAAGGGTAGCGTGGTACATATGCATCAATCAGAAAATCTTGAGGAGATTCAGATTCCATGGCCGCTCCGTCTCTTTGCCGGAGTCGTCCCTCTTGCATGCTCGGGGCTTCTGAGCGTCGATCAGGTAGTAGGAGTCGTTGCCCAGCACTTTACCGATGATGAACGGTCCTTCCCAAGGCGCCGACAGCTTGTGCTAGCCGGCTGTTCGCTGGATCAGCCAGAGCACAAGGTCGCCCTCTAGGAATGATCTTGGCTTGACCTTCTTGTTGTAGTAGCGGCGCAGCTCTGTTTGGTAGATGCTTGGACCGGTGAGTGCCAAAGAGTCGGCCTCTTCCAGCGGATCGACGCCGCCTTGACGTGCTTCTTCCGCTTCCTCCTTGGTGTACATGGTGACTCGCGGGAGTCGAACTCTATATCCGTTGGGATGGCGGCCCGGCACCGAGACGTGGAAGAAGGGTGTGAAGCCGTTGACCTGTTTGGAGTCGTGACGCAGACTCCAGAGGACGGTAGGCAACTCCTCAAGCCAGCAGCCGGCGAACGCTCCAAAGGTTCGACCAGACGAGGCTTGATGCCGAACAAGATGAGGCCGTTCGCTTTCGCTCCACCTGGCGTTTGATCATGGATGGGCAACGAACGCTAAGTCCAGTCGGATGCCTTGCGTCGCGCAGAAACGGGCCAGGGCGCCCTTGGCGAAATTTGTGTCATTGTCGGTGATGATGCTGTGTGGTACGCCGTACCGAGCCGTGATGTCGGCGATGAAAGTCACTGCCGTAGGACGATTCAACTTCTTGATGGGTTTTGCTTCTATCCACTTGGTGAACTTGTCCACCGCGACAAGTAAGTGAGTTAGGCCGCCTCGTGCCGTCTTGAATGGTCGCACCATGTCCATGCCCCAGACAGCAAAGGGCCAGGCGATAGGGATAGTCTTGAGCGCTGAAGCCAGCTGAAGCGGCTTGGAGCGGAACACCTGGCACCCCTTGCATTTTTGAACTAATTCCTTGGCCTCTTCTAGGGCAGTTGGCCAGAAGAAACCGTGTCGGAAGGCTTTGGCGACGAGTGCTCTGGAGGCTGCATGATGGCCGCTCTCGCCCTGATGGATGTCTTCAAGGATTGCTTGGCCTTGCTCTGATTCGATGCAGGGCTGGTAGACACCGGTGACGCTGCGCCTGACAAGCTCTATATTGACTATAGTGTAGGCTGGCGCTCGGCGTTGCACTTGCCGAGCCAAGGTTTCATCGGTTGGTAGCTCTCCGTTTACTAAAAACTTCAGGATGGGCTGGGCCCATGAGGGTGCTGCTATTTCTTTGACTGCCAGTACTACTACTTGGACGAGGGCGGCTGGGCTGGGAGGCGGCGGGTTGGAGTCTGCAGCAGCTTGCTGGGTTGAAGAAGTCTCCGGGCCGACTGGCGCAGTCCCCGGGCCGAGTACTGGAGTCTTCGCAAGGGTCGCAGCAGTCCCCGGGCCGGGTTCTGAAATCTTCGCAAGGGTCGCCGCAGTCCTCGGGCTGGGTTTTGAAGTCTTCGTAAGGGTCGCCGCAGTCCCCGGGCCGGGTTCTGAAGTCCCCGGGCCGGCTTCGATTGCCGCGTTCTTGGGGGCGTATTCAAGGATTCTTGTGTCGTCTGCCGAGGCTCTGGAGTCAGATCTGCCTACTTCAGGGGGGGGGGGCACAAAATGGAGTCTGACTCTGGTGATGGTTTGACGGATGGCTTGAGAAGGCGCTGAAGGGCGGCCGGATGGTATTGCCTGTCGGGTGGAACCGATTCTTGCCAGGGCATCTGCTTGGTCGTTGTCGTTCCTTGGTACATGGAGGAATTCGCATCCCTCAAAATATCTACTCAACTGTTGTACCAGAAAGCGGTAGCTCACCATATTTGCATCTTTGGCGTCCCAGTCGCCGGATGACTGTTGGACCACCAAGTCGGAGTCGCCATAGCACAGGATCCGGCGAATGCCGAGCTCTTTGGCAAGCCGGAGCCTGTGGATGAGCGCCTCGTATTCGGGGACGTTGTTGGAGGCGGCGAAATGGATCTGCAGCGCGTACTTGAGCTTTTCGCCTTTAGGGAAGTGAGGACCACGCCGGCTCCCAAGCGGTGTGCATCTTGAAACCATCAAAGTGCATCCGCCAATGGTTGGAGTCGGTATTTGGCGGCGGCAATCTTCGGTCTCGCCCAATCGACGAGGAAGTCGGCGGCGCTTGTGACTTGATGGCGGTGCGGGGCTGGTAAAGATGGTGTAGGGGCCAACTCTATGGCCCATTTGGCCACTCGACCTGAAGCATCTCGGCTTACGATGATCTCTACTAGTGGGGCCGTGCAAACCACGGTGATTGGATGCTCTTGAAAGTAAGGCTTCAACTTCTTGGCGGCAAAATGCACGCCGTAACACATCTTCGGTAGTGGGGTAGTTACGCTTGGAGGTCGACGAGACCTCGCTCAAGTAGTACACTGGTCTCTGGACGGTAGCGCCTTGCCTTCCTCCTTATGTTCAACTACAATGATCATCTTGACTACCCCGCTGGTGGCGGCAATATACAGAGCATGGGCTCCTTTGGAGTCGGAGCCGCCAAAGACTGGGGAGTAGTCGACATTCTCTTCAAGCGGAGAAAGGCTTCATTCGCCTTGGAGTTCCATTCAAGAAGGTGGTCTTCTTCATAAGCTGGTACAAAGGAGAGCTTTCTCGCCACCGATGATGAATCGGCTGATAGATGCCAAGCAGCCGGTGAAATTTTGCACATCTAGCGATCGGCAGGTACTTCCATCCTCTCGATCGCCTTGATCTTCACGGGTTGCACTCTATGCAGCGTTCAGATACCAGGAAGCCAAGGAGCTGGCCGGCTGGTACTCGGAAGACGCATTTCTCTGGGTTGAGCTTGATCCGGAATCGACGTAGGTTTTCAAAGGTCTCTTTGAGGTCTTCCAACAGCGTTCCTCGCTTCTCCGTCTTCACCACCACGTCGTCCACGTAAGCGTGGGCGTTTCGCCAAGCTGCTTGAGGAGGCACTTCGCATGCAACGCCGAAAGGTGGCGCGGCGTTCCTCAAGCCGAGCGTCATGGTCGCAGCGAAGGCTCCAAATGGCGTGATGAAGGCGGTCTTCAATCTGTCTGCCGGGTTCAGCTTGATCTGATGATATCCTGAATATGCATCTAAGAAGCTCAACAGCTCGCATCCGGTTGTGGAGACTATCACCTGATCAATTCTTGGCAGAGCGAACGGGTCCTTGGGGCAGGCTTTGTTGAGGCTTGTGTAGTCAATACACATCCGCCACTGCTTGTTCTTCTTTAGTACCAAGACCGCGTTTGCCAACCATTCTGGAAAGAAAACTTCCATGATGAAACCGGCTGCGAGGAGCCGGGCTATCTCTTCTCCAACAACTCTTCTTTTTTCTTCTGACAGGCGGCGCAAGGGCTGCCTGACGGGCTTCACATCAGATCGGACATGTAACTTATGCTCGGCGAAATCCGTCAGTACACCTGGCATGTCTTTGGGGGACCATGCGAAGATGTCCCAATTCTCATGGAGGAAATCGACGAGCTCGCCTTCCTATTTGCTGTCGAGGTTTGCACCTATGACAGCGTATTTCTCTGGGTGCTCCGGGTCCAAGGGTATCTTCTTGGTCTCTTTGGCCGGCTTGAGCGAGCCTCGACCGACTCCTTGGGGTCGGACGATATCTCTGGCTGCTTGCCGGCCACCGCCACAATCCGATCCAGGAGCCGCTTCTCGGCCGCGATCACGGGGACTCGGCCAGCCGGTTGCTTTCAATTGCTTGAGCGGACGACTTCTGTAGTCGCCGGCTCTGGTCGAAATCCCTTGAGCTCGGCATCTTCATTTTGAGGTAGGCGTAGTGGGGACCGCCATGAACTTGGCCAAAGCAGGTCGGCCAAGCAAGGCATGGTAGGGGCTCTCGAGGTCCACCACCAACCAGACCGGCTCTCGGCGAAAGTGATCCTTGTCCCCAAAGAGGACGTCTATCGAATCTTGCCAATCGGTGGCAGGAAAGGCTGGTACAATTCCGTGGAACACAAATCAGACTATCTTTGAAGCTGTCTTTGCTTGATTCCTAGCTTCTCCATCGTATCCTTATACAGGATGTTGATCTGCTGCCTCCGTCTATCGATTACTTTCGCGAGAAGCGGCGGCCCGCCTATCCGTGGCAAGGGTGGCTACCAAGACCAGAGCGTAGGGCCCGGATTCGCATCACCTCGGGTGATCGGCCGACGGCTCGGTGATGGGTTTCTCGGACGGTGCATGAATTCGGGGTGTCCGGCGCTGCATTCACTTCTTCTTCTTCTGCCCGCTTTCTTTGCGGCGATCATCACCACTGCTGTAAACACGACATAGGCGCCGTGCTCTTCCGGGTAATCGTCTTGTCTTGTGCCGACCGGCGGATAGCCGCTCTTTGGGTGGTGGTGGAGGCGGCGCCCAGCGAAGGAGGAGGGCAAGGCCGTCTCCTTAGCGATCTGGTGAGCGAGTGGCACTTCCGGGTGGTGTGATTTGGCGGCCGGCGCGGCTGTGGAACTTGCGGGGTCCGTCCCGTGTCTTTCGTAAGAGAAGGCCGGCAACCAGTTGGACTTGCCGCCTTTACGCCGCTTGGCGAGGCTGCCCTCTGCTGCTGGTCTTGATCGCCGCCACCGCCGGCTCTTTGGAAGCTGGCTGCGGGCCTTGCGCTTATGATCATTCTGCTCTTTGCTGCTGATCGGCTGGCGTCGCCCGGAGTTCTGGGAGCATGAGGAGCTACTTTGCGGTCGATCGACTTTGATCTCCGACTTCATGGAGGAGTCGGCGATCAGCGTGCTTATGCTGCTATGACCAGCAGCTCGTCGAGGTCTCGGCTCGTCGCAAAGCAGCTTGTGCTTGAGGAGGGTGCCGTCTGTGCACCCGGCGGTGAAGTACTCGATTGCCTGCACCTCATGCACTCCTTCGCAGGAGTTCCGGAGCTCGGCCCAGCGCGTGAGATAGTCACGAGTAGACTTGTTGGGGCCTTGCACGCACAAGGACAGTTGACGAGGCTTGGGGGGTCGCTTGTATGTGCTCGTGAAGTTGCGGACGAAGGCCTCGGTGAAGTCGAGCCAGCTGTTGATGCTGCGGGGCTTCAAGCTGTTCAACCATGTCCGGGCCGTGCCCTGGAGCATGAGGGGAACATACTTTACGGCAACGCTTGTTGCCGTTAAGCTATCTTGACGGCCGTGGAGTAGTCCACCAGCCAGTCCTCCGGCTTCACGGAGCCGGTGTATTTGGGTGTGTCTCGGGGGAGTGTGAATCCTCGGGGGAAAGGCTCGTCTCGGATGCGAGGTCCGAAACAGGGTGGGCCCAACTCGTCTTCTTCTTCTAGCGCCGAGATCGGTGGAGTCGCTCGATCCGGTGGCGGCGCCGTTCTCTCCGACTCCTCTCGGCGGCTAAAGGCGGTCGCCGAGTCGGATCTTCGGCGGGTGGCGGGGAGACTCGCCTTTCTCTATGGGGAGGAGGAGGTGATAGTCGTCCCGCCGCTCCCATCGCTCTTAGGCGGCCGTCTTTGTCGCGCTTCGATGGAGATGTGAGTCCGGCTATGGCTGACAGCCGGATCCTTGTTCTTTCTTCGCGACGCCGCCAACGGCGTCCGAGATGTCGCGCTTGATCTCGGCGAGAGGCAAATCGCCGTGTTGTCGTCGTGGCGCCTCCGTGCGGCAGCAGCCGTCTTCTTGCGCGCGTTGTCGAGGCTGCTGGACTCGCTCCGTCATCGGCGGCGCTCTCGCCCTCGAAGTTATCCAGCTCATCCACCGCCGCTGGGCAGCGCGAATGTTCTCGCGGCGTGGCATACACAGGCGATCGCCCCAAACAGATCGGCGATGGCGCGCCAAGCCTGCGGACCGCGCCTAAGCGGCTGGCCCGGTCGGGCTGGCGAAGCCGCCCAGCCGCGATCCATCTCGCGCGATAGGCTTCCGACAAGCGTCTCATGCTTGCCAGCTTCAGGCGCCTACAAGGAGCTGAAGGCGGCGTGCCTCCAGCGCGTTCGGCATCGGCGTCCTCCGGAATGGGCGGTCAGTCTTGCGAACGCGTCGAGAGGGTCACGAGCCCCCCGCGGGCTCACCGTGGTGATGACGAGTACTTCAGTGGCGGTGCTCCCGCCGCTCTCCGCGCGAGGAGAGGCTCGTCGTGAGACCACCACGTTGGTGGGGAATGCGTCGGCGACGCGGTGTCGGAGTCGACCAGATCGGGTCGGTGGAGCCTCACGGACTCTGTGTCGGCTGCAGCTCGCCCGTCGGCGTGGAGCTGCTCGAGGAGGCCCGCGAGGAGGCTTCGGGGCCATCCGTGCCTGCGTCGGATGCAGAGCTCGTCGGAGAGGCGAACCTCGCCGACAAGTTCGGCGAGGCAGCTCGCCCAGCGTAAGCACCTCGGCGCCATGCGGCAGCGTCAGCGCAGACTCCGTCTGGCGTGCGGGCTGGCTGCGCTTCGCCGAGGAGGAAGAGGGTTCCGTCCCGGCAGGTCTCCGGACGATGGTGCACCAGGCCCCATGGTGGGCGCCAAATGTCGGGGTTGGGTGCGACATATGCCAAAGGATGGCTTATCATGGAGGCGAGTAGAGCGTCGCGGTGCACAGAAGCGGGATGAGGCGAAGACATGCACGCCGCGAATCTTACCCACCGGGGCTCTCAAGGAGATAACACCCCTACTGCTGCTCTGCGGGGTCTCCGCATGATCACTAAGGCAAAGTGAGTACAAGATGCTCCTTGAGCTGTTTGGGGTGAGTAAGGAGAAGGGCACGGTTAGCTCTTCTCTCCCTCTATGTGTGTGTCTAAAACTACTAGATTCCAACCCTTTGCATGGGTGCCCCAGAGGGTTTATATAGGCCTACCCCCGGGGGTACAACGGTAATCCGGCTGGGTGCGGGCCCAAGCCGTCAGTCTCTAAGTCGCCGTCTTCTCCGCCGACTTCTGGGGCCCGCCGACTGGTGGGCCCCGTCGACGTCCCAGCATGGGGCCGACAGCCCTTATGCTGCCTTGTGGTGAGTCTTGCCGCCTGCAGATTACTGTAGTCGTGCTTCTAATGACGCGAGCTTGGTCATGGGGTCATGGCAACAGTGCCGCCGCCGGGCGGGCGATCACTGTTGCCATTCCTTGTCTTGTCTGGTTAATGGCGCGTGGATCCCGCAGGAGGGGCCGGCCGACTCCATCGGGTCCGTCTTTGGGGCGCTCTCGCCGTCTTCGGTACTCCCGCCGACAGGCGGGTCCCGCCGTCTTCAGGTCGTATAGACAGGCCATCGTGGGTACAGGAATCTGCCCACGGCGCTGATGTCAGGGCCGGCGTGGCAACAGTGCTGCGCCGGACGGAGATCTCCGTCGGTACGGCGCTCTGTAGCCATACCTGCCCTTTATGAGCAGGGTAGGGATGGGCCGCGAGGCGGCCTTACCCCATCCCGCTCGTAGTCGCTCAAATAGGAGGTGGTTGGGGTCGCGGGCCGTCTCCCTGTAGCCGGCCTCGCTGGAGGTCGCTGGCTTGGAGTCGGCTTGTCCTGAGGTCGCCGTCTTAAAGTCGGCTTGTCTTGAGGCCGCCTCTAGGACTCGGCCCAGAGGGGTAGTCGGCGACTCTGTTGCCGACTCTCTGAAGGCGGCTCTTTGTCTTGGGGTCTTGAGGGGCGCAGTTCGCCCCGATGTTTTGAAAGGTTCAGGGGCTCGGGTTTGCCTACCCGTGGTCCATTACTCCGACATTAGGGATTATCGCTTAACTCAAAAAGGAAAACTTTTATGGGATCAAATTCATATGTTGCATTGGTATGCTCGGAAGCTATGCTTAAGATATGATTATACTTGTTGCTCTAGGATGAATGCTCCACACCTTCCCTTTTCATGCAAATTTAATGATAATGAAACCTTGGCTTCTTATGCTAATGGTAGATATGATTATTATGATGTGGAACGAATAGAAAAGTTTGTTGCTTTTAAGGGTGCTTGGAAATTGAATCTTTGTTTGAAAAGTCTGAAGATTTTGATGATTCAGTTTATAAAACTGAAAATTTTGCTATCCTTAAATATTGCTATGATAATTATAAATACAATTCCGATATTGATGAATTTATTGAGAAAGTCTCGACTATCCAAGAAGAGACTAATATTTTGCAGGAGTCTATTGAAGAAGGAATTGATGAAACTGTGAGCTCATTGGATGAAAAAGATGATGAGGAGAGCGAAGAACAAAAGGAGGAAGAGCGGATTAGCTACCCGTGCCCACCTTCTAGTGAGAGTAACTCTTCAACTCATACATTGTTTAATTTCCCTTCATGCTTACTGAAGGATGAATGCTATGATAATTGTTATGATCCCATTGATTCGTTTGAAATATCCCTATTTGATGAAATTGATGCTTGCTATACTTGTGGCCAAGATGCCAATAGGAATTATGCTTATGGAGATGAACTTGCTATAGTTCCTTATGTTAAGAATGAAATTGTTGCTATTGCATCCATAGATAGTCCTATTATCTTTTTGAATTCTCCAAACTACACTATATCGGAGAAATTGGCACTTATTAAGGATTATTGCTACTTCTTGAGCTTGCATTGGTTTTTCCCTTGAAGAGGACAGGGTGATGTAGCAAAGTAGAGATAAGTATTTCCCTCAGTTGAGAACCAAGGAACGCGCAAATCACCAATACCTGCACAAACTATCAAAACACTTGCACCCAACGCGATAAAGGGTTGTCAATCCCTTCATGGCCACTTGCAAAGGTGAGATCTGATAGAGATAGATAAATAAAACTAAACAAAAGATAAAAATATTTTTGGGGTTTTTTGGTTTATATATCTGAAAATAAAAGATTGCAAAATAGTAGATCGGAAACTAATATGATGGAAAATACACCCGGGGGCCATAGGTTTCACTAGAGGCTTGATACGTCTCCAACGTATCTAGTTTTCCTAACGCTTTTCCTCTTGTTTTGGACTCTAATTTGCATGATCTGAATAAACTAACCCCGCGCCGACACTCTTTTCAGCAGAACTACCATGGTGTTGTTTTTGTGCAGAAATAAAAGTTCTCGGAATGGAACGATACTTTGCGAGGATTTTTTATACAATAAAACAGAATTTCTGGAGCCAAGAGTCACCTAAGGGGGGCACCTGGCTAGGCACAACCCACCAGGGCGCGCCTGCCCCCCCAGGCGTGCCCAGGTGGGTTGTCCCCACCTGGTGGCCCCGTAGACTAAGATTTATCCCTCTTGGCAGGGGGCCGCCTGCCGGAGTCCGGAACCACTGGAGGTTCCGGCGCGGTGTTCGGCTGAGGGCCGAACTTGGAGCCCTTGGGAGTCTTGCTCCCTTTGCGCCTAGAGTCCAGAAGGTCGCCTTGAGGCGCCTCCAGGACTACCTCCCCTCGACTTGGTGCCCTTTGAGACAACACCTCGGCGTTGTCCGTGGGGCGAGGGGTGGAGGCGGTCGGAAGCGAACCGCTACTCATGGCCGACGGGTCCAAGAACCGTCCGAAGAGGACACGTCGATGCGGGCTCGAGACGGACTGCATAATCATATTCGGCGTTAGGAGAAGCAGTGCGACAAAAGTATACTATGAGTTACTCTGGTATCTGAATACTTACGGCTTCGCCAGGGGCTTGGCCTTGGGTACCCACTCGTCTTCGCTGTCGGCGGCGGTGGTGGAATAGTCCGGAGGGAGAGTCCTTCCCTTCTTGGACCCCCCCCCGGTTGGGGCGGCTTTCCTTTTCTTTTCTCCCCCGGCTAGAGGGGGAGAACCTTCTTTTTCCTCCTCCTCGTCTTTGTGGGAGGAGTGCACTTCAGAGTGTTCGGAAGACGAGTCCGATATAGCCTGGCGCCGGAGACCCTTCCTGGTCCCCGTGGCCTTCTTCTCCGGCACCACGTAAGGTGCCGGAACTACCATCTTCGCTAAGCGAGCGTCTGCTGGATCTTCGGGCAGAGGGGCCGGGCAGTCGATCTGTTCGGCCGTCTCTAGCCATTCCTGTCAAAGGTATGGGAGCTTAGATCCCGCGTATGGTTATACTGGGAAAAATAAATACCCTGTAAGTAATAAAGAGCTTATTGCGCCGGCTTGGCACTGCGCGCTGAGCCTGTGATCCTCGGTGAGGGGTGGGGGAACCTCGGCACTCTTGAACAGCACCCTCCAGACGTCCTTGTGTGTCGTGTCGAAGAGCTCGCTCAGAGTCTGGTGCTGGGCCGGGTCGAACTCCCACAAATTGAACGCCCGTTGTTGACACGGGAGGATCCGGCGGATGAGCATGACCTGGACTATGTTGACAAGCTTGAGCTTCCTGTTTATCATATTTTGGATGCAGGTCTGGAGTCCGGTCAGCTCTATCGGATTACCCCAGGGCAGGCCCTTCTCTTTCCAGGAGGTGAGCCGTGTGGGGATTCCGGATCGGAATTCTGGGGACGCCGCCCATTTGGTGTCGCGCGGCTCGGTGATGTAGAACCACCCCGATTGCCACTCCTTTATGGACTCCACATAGGAGCGTCAAGCCATGTGACGTTTGGCATTTTGCCCACCATGGCGCCTCCGCACTCCGCCTGCTGGCCGCCCACCACCTTCGGTTTGACATTGAAGGTCTTCAGCCATAAGCCGAAGTGGGGCTTGATGCGGAGGAAGGCTTCACACACGACGATAAACGCCAGATGTTGAGGATGAAGTTCGGGGCCAGATCGTGAAA
Organism: Aegilops longissima; assembly: GCA_021605205.1. NCBI lineage: Eukaryota > Viridiplantae > Streptophyta > Magnoliopsida > Poales > Poaceae > Aegilops > Aegilops longissima. The sequence continues at coordinate 118,511,079 of CM038679.1, read as the reverse complement.
ATCCAGGCCGTAGTAGAACATGAGCCCATGGATGAATGGGTGAAGGGTAAATCCCAGTCCACGGAGGAAGTGGGTAAGGAATACTATCCTCTCATGGGGCCTTGGGGTGGGGATGATCTTCCCCCCATCTGGGAGCCGGTGTGCGATATCCTCGGACAGGTATCCGGCTCCCCTCATCTTTTTGACGTCTCCCTCCATGACGGAGGAGACCATCCACTTGCCTCCCGCTCCGGACATGTTTGGAGAGGTTTGAGGAGAAGGATGTGGACTTGGACGCTGGAGCTCGAGTGCGCGAGAATGGATGAGCAAGGCGGAAGAAGGCGTGGGTAGGAAAAGGTGAATCCTTATCCCTTTATAAGGGCGGACGAAACTATGCGTCCCCACCAGCCTGGTAAAACTCGCTTATCCCCCAGGCGCCGTAATCAATGGCACGGTTGGGTTACCCACGTTCGTATCGATGGGAATCCCGTAATAAGGGGACACGATCTCTGCTTCGACAAGACGTGCCAAGGAAACCGCCTCGCGAAACACGCCGAGGTTGGTTGTAAAAAACGATTCGAATGGTGACTTGGCTGTGGTGTGATGACACACTGTGAAATACGTCAGCAGATTAGATTTGTGGAAATATTATTCTCTCTACGGTGGTATGTGGAACTTGTTTTGCAGAGCCGGACACGATCCTCGTGTTCAAAATCTTCTATGAAGTATTCGGAGGAGGAACCCGCCTTGCAATGCCGAAGACAATCTGTGCGCCGGACTCATCGTCGTTGAAGCCTAGTTCAGGGGCTACTGAGGGAGTCCTGGATTAGGGGGTATCCGGACAGCCGGACTATATCCTTTGGCCGGACTGTTGGACTATGAAGATACAAGATTGAAGACTTCGTCCCGTGTCCGGATGGGACGCTCCTTGGCGTGGAAGGCAAGCTCGACAATGCGGATATGTAGATCTCCTTCCTTGTAACCGACTCTGTGTAACCCTAGCCCCCTCCGGTGTCTATATAAACCGGAGGGTTTAGTCCGTAGGACCAACGACAATCATGCCATAGGCTAGCTTCTAGGGTTTAGCCTCTTCGATCTCGTGGTAGATCAACTTTTGTAATACTCATATCATCAAGATCAATCAAGCAGGAGTAGGGTTTTACCTCCATCGAGAGGGCCCGAACCTGGGTAAAAACATCGTGTCCCCCGTCTCCTATTACCATCCGCCTAGACGCACAGTTCGGGACCCCCTACCCGAGATCCGCCGGTTTTGACACCGACAAGGTCCCATATAATCAAAGCCCCAAACATCAAATGGTTCAATAACAAGTGAATAATTCATAGGCATTTCTTGACGTCTACTAATATTACCAATTCTTTGACATTCATCACAAGACAGGACAAACTTACGGGCATCCTTGAAGAGAGTAGGCCAATAAAAACCGGATTGCAATACCTTATGTGCAGTTCTATCTCCAGCGTGGTGTCCTCCATAAGCCTCGGGGTGACACTTGCGTAGGATCTGTTCCTGTTCATGCTCGGGTACACAACGTCTAATAACACCATCTACTCCTTCTTTATAAAGATGTGGGTCATCCCAAAAGTAATGTCTCAAATCATAGAAAAACTTTTTCTTTTGCTGGTATGTGAAACTAGGTGGTATAAATTTAGCAACAATATAATTAGCATAATCAGCATACCATGGAGTAGTACGAGAAGCATTTATGACACTTAGTTGTTCATCCGGAAAGCAATCATCAATAGGTAGTGGGTCATCAAGAACATTTTCTAACCTAGACAAGTTGTCTGCAACGGGGTTCTCAGCTCCCTTTCTATTAATAATATGCAAATCAAATTCTTGTAGCAAGAGAACCCATCTAATAAGTCTAGGTTTAGCATCTTTCTTTTCCATAAGATATTTAATAGCAGCATGATCAGTGTGAATAGTTACTTTAGAATCAACAATATAAGGTCTGAACTTATCACATGCAAATACAACTGCTAAGAATTCTTTTTCAGTAGTAGCATAATTTGTTTGAGCATTGTCTAGAGTTTTACTAGCATATTGAATAAAATTTAATTTCTTATCAACTCTTTGCCCTAGAACAGCACCTACAGCATAATCACTAGCATCACACATAATTTCAAAGGGTAAATTCCAATCAGGTGGCTGAACAATAGGTGCAGAGATAAATGCTTTCTTAAGTATTTCAAATGCTTCTACACAATCATCATCAAAGACAAATGGTGTATATCTTTTTGTAACAAATTAGTCAGAGGCCGAGAAATTTTTGAGAAGTCCTTAATGAACCTCCTATAAAAACCGGCATGACCAAGGTCTTATACCTTTGATGTCCTTAGGACATGGCATCTTTTCAATAGCATCAACCTTGGCTGTATCAACTTCAATACCTCTTTCAGAAACTTTATGCCCCAAGACAATACCTTCATTAACCATAAAGTGGCACTTTTCCCAGTTCAAGACAAGATTAGTTTCTTCACATCTCTGCAAAACTCGATCAAGGTTGCTCAAGCAATCATCAAAAGAGGATCCATAAAGGGAGAAATCGTCCATAAAAACCTCACAAATCTTTTCAGAAAAGTCAAAAAATATAGCCATCATGCATCTTTGAAAGGTAGCAGGTGCATTACATAAACCAAAAGGCATACGTCTATAAGCAAAAGTACCGAAAGGGCAAGTAAAAGTAGTCTTTGATTGATCATTGACTGACACAGGTATTTGAGAGAAACCAGAATAACCATCTAGAAAGCAAAAATGTGTATGTTTGGATAATCTTTCTAGCATTTGATTGATAAAAGGTAAGGGGTAATGATCTTTTTTAGTAGCCTTATTTAATTTGCGAAACTCAATTACCGTCCTATAACCTATAATAATTCTTTGCGGGATCAATTCATCTTTATCATTAGGAACGACGGTAATACCTCCCTTCTTAGGGACACAATGGACAGGACTTACCCACTAACTATCAGCAACGTGATAAATTATACCTGCCTCAAGGAGCTTTAGTATTTATTTTCTTACCACTTCCTTCATCTTAGGATTCAGCCGTCGTTGATGATCACGAACTGGTTTGGCATCTTCCTCCAAATTTATTTTATGTTGACATAGAGTGGGACTAATGCCCTTAAGATCATCAAGAGTATATCCAATAGCAGCACAGTGCTTCCTCAGAGTTTTGAATAATCTCTCTTCTTCATGCTCTGAAAGGTTAGCACTAATAATAACATGATATATCTTTTTCTCATCAAGATAAGCATATTTAAGTGTATTAGGTAACGGTTTATGCTCAAACACGGGGTCACCCTTAGGTGGAGGAGGATCCCCTAGGATTTCAACAGGCAAATTGTGTTTCAGGATGGGTTCCTATTTAAAGAATACTTCATCTATTTTCCTTCTTTCATTCATAAACATATCATCTTCATGGTCTAGCAAATATTGTTCTAAAGGATCACTGGGAGGTACGACAATAGAAGTAAGACCAATAATTTCATCCTTACTAGGCAATTCCTCTTCACGATGTTGTCTACGAAATTTAGAGAAATTAAACTCATGAGACATATCACCCAAACCAATAGTAACGACATCCTTTTTGCAGTCTATCTTAGCATTAACAGTGTTCAAGAAGGGTCTACCAAATATAATGGAACAAAAGCTATCTTGTGGGGAGCCAAGAACAAGAAAATCAGCAGGATATTTAGTTTTCCCACACAAGACTTCAACATCTCTAACAATTCCAATTGGTGATATTGTATCTCTATTAGCAAGTTTGATGGTAACATCAATACCTTCTATCTCAGCAGGTGCAATTTGATGCATAATTTCTTTGTATAAGTCATGAAATATAGCATTAGCACTGGCACCCATATCGCATAAGCCATGATAACAATGATCTCCTATTATAACAGAAATAACAGGCATGCCTACACAGGTTTATGTTTATCTATAGCACAAGGTTTGGCTATTCTAGCAGTTTCATCACAGAAATAAAAAACAAGCCCATCAATATTATCAGCCAAGAGATCTTTAACAATAGCAACATTAGGTTCAACTTTGATTTGCTCAGGAGGTGTATAAGTTCTAATATTGCTTTTACGAACCACAGTTGAAGCTTTAGCATGATCCTTTATTCTAACAGGGAAAGGTGGTTTCTCAACATAAGAAGTAGGAACAATAGGATCATTATAAGTGATAGTCTTTTCTTCAACTTTAATAGGTGCAGCTACTTTTACTTCTATGGGAGGATGATATTTAAACCACTTCTCCTTGGGGAGATCAACGTAAGCAGCAAAAGATTCACAAAAAGAAGCTACTATCTCAGAGTCAAGTCCATATTTAGTGCTAAATCTACGGAAAACATCGGTATCCATACAAGATTTAACACAATCAAACTTAGGTGTCATACCTGACTCCTTACCTTCGTCGAGATCCCAATCCTCAGAGTTGCGTTTAATTCTATCCAATAAATCCCATTTGAATTCAATAGTCTTCATCATAAAAGAGCCAGCACAAGAAGTATCGAGCATGGTGCGATTGTTATCAGAAAGCCGAGCATAAAATTTTTGAATAATTATTTCTCTTGAGAGCTCATGATTGGGGCATGAATATAACATTGATTTAAGCCTCCCCCAAGATTGAGCGATGCTTTCTCCTTCGCGAGGCCAAAAATTATATATATATAATTACGATCACGATGAACAAGTTGCATAGGATAAAACTTCTAATGAAATTCCAATTTCAATCGGTTGTAGTTCCATGATCTCGTATCATCACATAGCTTATACCATGTCAATGCATCTCCCTTCAAAGATAAAGGGAAGGCCTTCTTCTTAATGAAATCACCGGGTATACCTGCAAGCTTAAATAATCCACAAACTTCATCCACATATATTAGGTGCTCATCATGATGCTTTGTTCCATCTCCTGCAAAAGGATTAGCTAGCAGTTTTTCTAACATAACCAAAGGAATCTCAAAGTGGACATTTTCATCTTCAGTAGGTTCAGTAGGTTGAGGAGCAACTCTTTGCTCTGCTGGTCGGGATGAAGATACCCCGAACAAGCCCCTCAGAGGATTACTTTCCATAGTAACGAGTGACAGTAAATTTCAGCACACTATATAAATTTTTCCTTACCAAATTCCACCTACCAAAGGCGCTTCACTCCCCGGGAACGGCGCCAGAAAAGAGTATTGATGACCCACAAGTATAGGGGATCTATCGTAGTCCTTTCGATAAGTAAAAGTGTCGAACCCAACGAGGAGCAGAAGGAAATGATAAGCGGTTTTCAGCAAGGTATTCTCTGCAAGCACTGAAATAATAGGTAACAAATAGTTTTGTGACAGGATAATTTGTAATGAGTATGTAACATCCCAAAATTCTAAATTTTGTAATGTTATAATAATTAAAATATATGATTGTTTGATTGATTGTTGAGTGATCGATTGAGTGAAATTGATTGGAATTTTAAACTTTTGAAGTTTTGTTGAGAGGGAATAAAAGGACTTTCCAAAATTCCGTTTGAAAATATTTGAATTTGGAAATATTTCAAACTTCATGCCACTCAATGATCCTCATGATTTCTTCAATGAAAGAGAGTGGGAAGTAAAGAAAATTTTCATTTTGAATTTGTCATTTAAATTTTGTTTTTAACTCAAAGTGGCATTTGAGTTTTATTCAAAAACTTTTCTGACAAAGAACACTTGAACAAAAGTGTTGAGAGGGAGTAACATGACACCCCAAAAATGTTGGAATAAATTTTCCATGGAGTTTTGAAAGTCATTTTGATTTTTGTTTGAATTTTAAAAAAATAATTTTTCAAAAAGTATTTTATTTGCCCCTGGAAAATATCCCATTAAATTCGGCTTATTTTTTTGATCATTTTGATATATAATACTCCTATATTTTATTTTCATTTTATTTTCTAAAATGATTTTTCTTCGCGGGTTATACAAAAAAGGAAGGTACTGTTTTTTTGGGCCAAATCCGGCCCGATCCGTACCGGATCATCTCTTTCCTCGAGGCAAGATACTCACGATCTCCAGCCACCGCCAGAGCACCGCCGGAATCGCGGGATTTGCGAAATCCCTCGCCTCCTCCTCCAAGTCGACCTCCTCCCCCTATAAATAGCCACCTCGCGCATCCATCCCCCCTCCCCCTAGTCCCTCCTCTCCTCACCCCATGTCGTCGCGCCGCCCCGCCGGAGTTCGCCGGAGCTGCCGCCGCCATTTGCTCCGCCCCACCCACCTTCGGCCCTCCCCGCCACCCCCCGCCGCCACCAGCCGCTCCGCCCCGCTTCGCCATCCCCGCCCATCCCCTCGCCTCGCCCGGAGGACCACCGGAGCCACTCCGCCCGAGCCCCTCGCCGGAACAGCTCCAGTAATCCCGACCTGCCTTTTTTTTCGTTCTGTTTTTAAAACAGAATAGTTTCAATCTTGTAAAATCTGTAGTTAATTATCTACAAGGTATTTTTGAGTGATTCCAACTGCCTTGGATCACAAATTTTATGAAGTTTCTGTTAGTTCAATTGTATTTCATATTTGAGCAGTTTAAATTTGTGTTTGTATGAATTTTCTCAAATCACTAGATTTGAGCTATTTTGAGTTAGGAATATTATTTTTGACCGATTCTTTTTGCTACTGGTTACTTATTAGACTAGCTACGCAGTATTGTTTAGTTTGCATGTTAGTGAGTTAGTTAGATTAGCTTTTTATTGTAAACAGTACTGTTTACTCTATTTTTAGTATTGTTTGTAGTTTAATTATTATTAATTAGTTTTAATTAGTTTCTTTTGCTATTTTTCGCCAAAGGTGTCATATATTCTATTGTTTAACAGTAGGTAATTTATAGGATTTATTAGACTTAGTATTCTTGAGGTTCTAGGTGTTGTTTGTTGTATGACTAGTTGCTAGCAATAGAAATAGTGTTATTTTATTGTTTTGTTAGAATTTTATTATAGGAAAAATACTTTATGTTACTTAGTGAATAATTATTTTTACCTTGTGTTAAGTATTTTTGTTTTAGGCTTTTTACTTGTTGTTAAGTAGAGTTGTTGTGGTGTAGATTAGCCCTATAAGTTTATTTGAGTGATTTGGATTTTTATTTGGTTTTACCTTCGATCCTATTTCGATTTCGTTGTTATTTTGATTGTTATGATTGAGTGCTAGAATGATTGCTTATGTGAATACTATGCTTGCTTGTATAGATTTCATCGGAGAGTGACGACTAGTTTTTTCAAGTTTTTGAGAGCAATAATATCTTCACCAACTGACCAGGCAAGTTCACTTTGACCATGTTTTTCATACCTATGTTTTTATTGCATCTAGTGTCATCTTCGCAACAATCCCTCGAGTAGTGATATTGAATCCTTGTAGTTGAGTAGTATGCATGAGGTAGGAACCCATCACCCTGTTACCAAGGCCGGGACGTTATTTATTTTAATGCTATGCTATAGTAGACGGGGTTGGTATGAGTGCTCGGGAGTGGTGTGAGAATGGAGGACTCTACGTCAATGACGACAACTCCATGATGGCATCTGCAAGGACTGCATCTTCAAGGCCTCAAGACTTCAAGACTTGAGACAAGAATTCAATACACACTACTGGGTGAAGGACGGTTGACGCAAGACCTGGAGAAACCAAAGGATGGCGGGATGCATGGAGAAGCGCCATGACATCTTGCGGAAAGCTTCACCCAGACTCAAAGAGACGGAAGAATACTTCATGCCCGAAAGCTTACCTGTGCAACCGCAAGTCACTATGGGCTCTGGCTTGGTTGACCTTAGTGGTGACTCTGGCAGGGACGGTGCTAGCAGATGTAGAACTAAGGTAGGGTTGGATGAGCACCGGACAGTGGTTAGGGTAACTCTTCGGAAGACCATGTTTCGATCATCCAGTTCTCAAACATCATGAAGTGCGAGGACGAAAAGGGAGGGATCGAATCTTGCGGGTAAAGTGTACAAACCTCTGCAGAGGGTTAAAACCTAATCGATTAGCCGTGTCCCCGGTTACGGACAATTTGAGCCTCTAGACTTGGATCTATCTCGGAACTCTCAACACCAGACTGATAACTTAATTGTGGGCAACTTATGATGATTTTGGGCTATGAGACATCGGTTGGCGGAACCATGTCATGATAGAAAACTCCAAAGTACAGACTTCATTTATTCCTTTGATGTAGGGAAAATAAATCAGCTTTTACGCAAACAAAACTCAGATACAGAGCCATAATGCATATAGTATAGTTTATCATCTGTTTTTCTATTATTGTGATCTTGCCGGTACATTCAATGTACTGACCTATACGGCTGCAATGTATCATGTTGCAGATACTTTCTTCCGACGAGTAAGAGTACGGTACAGGGTTATGGTCTACACTCAACCTGCCGATGGCGTTGATGGGACTCCACACCCGATTGATTGTTTTCGCTGTGACTTATGAGGTATATATCAGTTTTATGTTATTTATACATGTGATTGCACTTTGATATATATATATTGATGTACTGTGTGTGCCAGCATACTTATATATATATATATTGATGTACTGTGTGTGCCAGCATACTGATCTAGGGATGGCACAGAAACACAGAGGCTTGACCTTCTGAAGTCGGGTCGCTACAGAGCAACAAGTAACAAAAGTAAATAAGTGCAGCAAGGTGGCCCCATCCTTTTTGTAGCAAAGGACAAGCCTGGAAAAACTCTTATATAAAGGAAAATGCTCCCAGGACACATGAGAATTATCGTCAAGCTAGTTTTCATCACGTTCATATGATTCACGTTCGGTACTTTGATAATTTGATATGTGGGTGGACCGGTGCTTGGGTGCTGCCCTTACTTGGACAAGCATACCACTTATGATTAACCTCTATTGCAAGCATCCGCAACTACAACAAAAGTATTAAGGTAAACCTAACCATAGCATGAAACATATGGATCCAAATCAGCCCCTTACAAAGCAACGCATAAACTAGGGTTTAAGCTTTTGTCACTATAGCAACCCATCATCTACTTATTACTTCCCAATGCCTTCCTCTAGGCCCAAATAATGGTGAAGTGTTATGTAGTCGACGTTCACATAACACCACCAGAGGAGAGACAACATACATCTCATCAAAATATCGAACGAATACCAAATTCACATGACTACTAATAGCAAGACTTCTCCCATGTCCTCAGGAACAAACGTAACTACTCACAAAGCATATCCGTGTTCATAATCAGAGGGGTATTAATATGCATATAGGATCTGAACATATGATCTTCCACCAAATAAACCAACTAGCATCAACTACAAGGAGTAATCAACACTACTAGCAACCTACAGGTACCAATCCCAGACTATGAGACAAGAATTAGATACAAGAGATGAACTAGGGTTTGAGAGGAGATGGTGCTGGTGAAGATGTTGATGGAGATTGCCCTCTCCCGATGAGAGGAGCGTTGGTGATGATATGACGATGGTTTCCCCCTCCCGGAGGGAAGTGTCCTCGGCAAAACAGCTCTGCCGGAGCCCTAGATTGGTTCCGTCAAGGTTCCGCCTCGTGGTGGCGGAGTCTCGTCCCGAAAGCTTGCTTATGATTTTTCTTTGGCGAAAGACTTCATATAGCGTAAGATGGGCACCGAGGGCCAGGGGGCCCACGAGGCGGGCGCGCCAGGGGTAGGGCGCGACCCCACCTCGCTGCTGTGGGGGCCCCGACATACTTCTTCCGCTCAATATTTTTTATTATTTCCAAAATAACTTTCGTGGAGTTTCAAGACTTTTGGAGTTGTGCGAAATAGGTCTCTAATATTTGCTCATTTTCCAAATTTAATTCCAGCTCCGCATTCTCCTCCTTATGTAAACCTTGTAAAATAAGAGAGAATAGGCATAAGTATTGTGACATAATGTGTAATAACAGCCCATAATGTAATAAATATCGATATAAAAGCATGATGCAAAATGGACGACGTAGACGATCAACTCCCCCAAGCTTAAACCTTTGCTTGTCCTCAAGCAATTCAGTTGATAAACTGAAAGTGAAAAAGAAAAAAAATTACGAACTCTTTTGCTCTTGTTTGCATAAATAGACTTAAATAGCACCCATGTTTTCAGCCAACATTTTAACTAACCATGCCGACAATAACCCTTAAAGATTATAATGACTCATATCAATGACATAATCAGCTAGCGAGCAATAATAAGATATCTCAAACGACAACAAGTTTTCAAAACAACCATGATATAATATGGCAATAGTGGTATCTCGCTAGCCCTTTCTAAGACCGCAAAACATAAATGCAGAGCACCTCCAAAGTTCAAGCAGCGACTAAACATTGTAATGCATGGTAGAAAAGATCCAGTCATGATGCACCCAACATTAGCTACACACAATGCATAAGTCATGACAGCTGTGCTCTCAGGTTCTAGCGCTTTTTTAGAAGGTGACTAGTAAGCTTGCACGTGCACGCACGTATCGTCATGTGAAAACAATCAGCATTCATCCTAGAAAGAAATATATTAATAAAATGAAAAAAATATATCTTGTACAAAATATATAAGAGAGGCAATAAAGATGTTTAAAAATGTTGTATCACATGAAAATTACTCGGATTAAAACCCTAGTGAACATATTGGCAAACCCTTGTATTCAAGTTTTCCTATCAAATAGGTAATGTTGAGAACCTACTTTTTGTAATTACACAAATGAAAAATTGGCAAAAAAATACTGAAATATTTTTCCTAGTGGAGCGCATCATTCATCGTAATCAACTCCATATCATTAGGGAAAATCTACAAGGCTGCAAACATAAACCAATGCATCCATCCACAAAATAAGCTCTGCTACATGAAACCAGCCAGTGATTCTAATAAGAATTATTATAATCAAACCAGTCGGGCATCATGCAATATAACTGAAAATCATTCAAGTTTGTCATGTGTATTTAGGTAAAAAGCAAATATTGCAGTAACTTTTTGTGATGAAGTAATATAAAAGAGGTTCTGGAACATACTCATTGGCTTCTTCTATGCCTTGGTAGAAGCTTGCTTGCTTTCATTTGAGATGGTGGGAAGAGAAAATGACATTCAGAAAGGCACCCGCATGCTTCAACCGATTGAGAAAATCAGAAGCACCTCAAGTCCTCAACTAACAACTGAAAAGGGTTTCCTGAAATAGAATCCCACGGATAAAGCTACGCATAAATAACAAGCAATGTAAAATCAAAAAAGATACATATCTGTGCAGCACATAATACTTTTATATTAGTATTCCTATGGATAAAAATCAAAAGAGATACATATGCCATCATAACTCAATGCCGAACTAAACCAAATAAGAAGGGAGTTTGCTGGCCCAAAGAGCAATAACCAATACATTTTCTGTTGGGAAATGTTTCACCTGAAATATAATCAAGTAACCATTTTCATAGGATAAAATTTGGCCATTCTGTACTATAGATAAAAATTCTAATGTATGAAATTACACACGAAAACAAATAAAATATACTTGGTTGTACTTGAATTTTGTGTTGTTATCCCTCCTTTTCATATATCTAAACTGCGAGACTCGTTATAAACACTGAAGCAGTGTACAAAGTTACTATTCTCAAAATGTAAGACGCTTTTGTAGTCTAGTTTATCTACAATAACACCTTATATTTTGAGATGGAAGTAGTTTCATCAAGCAGTATATAAAGCAATCACATTGCTATTCCGCTTTCCCTCAAGTGTATTTTAAAACCACAACTTAGTTCTGTACTTTTGTCGAAATATCCACCCGGTGATTTTTCTTTATATTTGCATAATAATATCTAGCCTCTAAATATTCGAGTAATACATCTTGCCCGGGCCGCCATGTGGAAGCCCTCTTGTAAGGTCAAGATCCCTACAAGATCAAAATGGTAGAAGGTCCCAGATGTTGGTAATCGCCGTGGACCGTGGCACAGATGGGCTGGGTCCTCGACTCCATCGTCTCGATGGGTTGCACCTACATGACATACTACACCGCCGTCATCCTCTTCGATCGCTACCTCGCCTTGAGTCGCCCACGGCAAATGGAACTAAACTCAGTACATGGTTGCCTTCCGCCATCGCATGGGTAACAAATAATCCTCAAATTAACTACTCTTGCCATGTATAAAAGGACGTTGTCGGACGCATGCGTATCCATGGTTAGGCGGAATAAATGGGTATTACAGCCTTGATCATGTCCATGCAGGCCTAGAGATCAAGGTGTAGCTGTGTGGCATTACACAATACACGATTCTCTATGGTGCAATAGTGGGTTACAGGATCATATAAGCACAAGCAGTTTCACTACTTAAGCATCTTTGGCTTCTGAAGATCTGTAAATATTTTGTTCACAAAAGTGATGAGACTGAAAGAAGTTCCTTGCCTCGAGAGGGTAGGTTGTAGCGACCCGACCCGAATGGATCAAGTCTCTGTGCTCAGGTGTCATCCCTGGATCAGTAATGTTGACACCACACAGTACTTCGAAGGATTTATAACAGAGTAGCAATCACATACTTATTACATCATTGTCCAAAAGAGGACTTATTACAATAAAAATGGCTTAAGGCCATTTAATAACGATAACAAATGGAAGACTTGGAAGATAAGTGGGTCCATCAACTCCAAATGCATCATCGAGTATAGAACCACGACCTAAAGCACCTTACTGTTGTTCGAAAAGTCTCGCAACATGAAAGTTGCAGCCCGAAATGGGTCAAGACATGGAATATGCCGCAATGTAACACATAGAGAATAATGAATGATAAGCATGTATTGCATGCATATGTGGCTGGTGGTAAAGCTCTACGGTTTCAGCTTTTGCATAAAGCCGCTTTTTCCCTCTCGCAAAGGAATAAATTTGTTTAACTATCATGGTGGTTGTTAAACATTGAGAATGGTTGACAGCATTCTCAATCGCAATTAAATATAATCCTTAACAAACCCAACAATATTAGATTAGAGTAACATGTTGAGATTCACATGATATTCAAGTACTAGATACTCAAGATGTCCATAACCGGGGACACGGCTAATCATGATTAGTTTATACACTCGCAGAGGTTTGCACTTTTCCCCACAAGACTCGATCGCCTCCGCTTGGTTTCTCGATCGCAGGTGTTTGAGAAACGGATTACCGAGACATAGTCTTCGTAAGCACTAGCACCTTACGATGGGTAGACCGCACACCTACATCCCCTACATCTGCTAGTCCACCACTATAAGAGTTTGCACGACTTAATCAACTATGCCAGAGCCCATAATGTCTTGTGGCTGCACACGGAAGTTACTAGTTTGAATAATCTCATGATCCCTTGGAGCCTGGGTGGCGGTCCGAAGAAAAACAGGCAAGTCCTGATGGAAACCAGGTGCCTCAATCCACCCAGATGTGTATTCAAGTTGCCACCTTAAATAAACCATTAATTTAACAATCTCACATCTGTCATGGATACACTCACCCAATCCACGTCTACTAGCATAGCATGGCAAAATAAGCAAACGTAGAAGTAACTCCCAAGGTTTCATAAGTAAAACAGGTAATAGGTACTACCTCATCTACTTCCCATCCCACAATTTAATTAGATCCTAATCATGCAAGTGTTTGAGGACTAATCTAATGCAGAAAAACTGGGTAGTAGAAAAAAGGTATGATCAAGTGTTACTTGCCTTGTTGATGATCCGCGAAACCTAGAGATTCGAAGTAACAAGCGGCGCACTCCGGGTGATCTATCGCAGACAAACAACAAGCATACAATAAGTACTCATCTAATGCACGGGTAAATCTCGAATAAAAGATCTAACCAGAAATTTCAACTTAAGAACCCTGGTTGCAAAAGAAAACGAATCAAACAAAACAACGGAAAACAACCGGCGGAAGAAAACAGCTCGGTTCTAGCAAGTTGAAACTAGGTCAAATTTTACAGTAGCAAAACTTTGTTGAAGTTGATTAGTCGGAACGGCGGTTTCGAAACGAAACTCCAGGCGCTTGAATCACCTGATTCCGATAAACGAGCGAGAAGATAAACTAGAACGAAGATCGGATCTGAAATCGTGATCAGCAAAAATAGCGGAATAAATCCGATTAAAAGAAAAAACGACGAACGGTTAAACGAACGGACGTTCGTTAACCAGGAATAACCGGTGATCACGTTCGTTAAGACGAACGGTCCGGCGAACGCTCGCTAAACAAAACCGGAAATAAAACCGATCTAGGGTTTCGAAAAAAAACCGAACAACGGAACAAGAAAACCGGAACGGTTTTTTTTTTGTAAATAAAACCGAACCGAGGGAAGTGTGGCGCGGCGCGGCTACCTCGACGAGGCGGGCTCAATGGGCGGCGGCGGCGACATCGGCGGCGGCGCGCAAGTGGCGGCGGCGGGGAGTGCGGTTTGGGGAGGAGAGAGGTGTTGGGTATTTAAAGGGGCGGGGAAGGGTGGCTTGGGGAGGGTAAGCAAGAGGAGGAGGAGTCCTCCTCGGTTTCGGCCGGCGGGGCGGCTACATGGCAAGGCCATGAGGAGGAAAGGGCGGGCAGCTGCTCGGCCGGGCCCTTGGCCCGATCGGTATGCTTTTTTTAAATATCGCAAGAAAAAAACGAATAAAATAAAATCTAAACGAACTCCAAAATTAACAAAGTAATTTTCCCGACTCCTAAAAATGAGTCGAACAAAATGAACTTTACTCGGGGCCTAAAATGCAATTTTTGAAATCACGATTTTCCCTAAGGCAAATAAACTCCAAAAAATCCAAATTGATTTATTTATTAAATCTTCATTTTTTCCTAATGTTTGGGAAAGTCATATTATTCCCTCTCATATTTTTGATATGGGAAAATTATTTGAAGATGAAATAAATAAAATCAATGATCCTCTTTTTCATAATTGTGGAAACACAAATATGAAAATTTCAAATTCCAACTTTCTCCGAGGGTCCTTGAGTTGCGTGAAGTTTCTAGGATCGGCAAAATGCAAGAAAATATGTAATGCATGATGACTAAATGTATAACATTCCAAATTGAAAATTTGGGATGTTACAAACCTACCTCTTAAGATGAATCTCGCGAGATTCGGGTTGGCTAGAAAATAGGTGAGGGTGGTCCTTGAGCAAATCTTCTTCTCTTTCCTGGTGGCTTCATCCTCGGTGTGGTGGCTCCAATCGAACCTTGCAAAACTTGATAACCTTGTCTGCGAGTAACTCTGCCGGCATAATCGAGAATCTTGACCGGTTTCTCCTCATATGTCAAATCATCCTTTAACCGAATTGCTTCAAGTGGCATCAGATCTCTTAGCGGTACCTCTGCCGTCTCGGAGTGACATTTCTTCACCGAGAAACATGGAATACATCATGAACTCCCCGACAGTCCCTCCGCAATTCCAGTTTATAAGCAACTTCTCCCATGCGTTTGCAAGATCCTATACGGTCCAACGAAACGTGGTGCTAATTTTCCTTTAACTCCAAAACGCTTAACTCCTCGAAGTGGGGATACTCTAAGATAAACTCGCTCCAACTTCATATTCTATCGCCTTGCTTTTGAATCCGCATAGCTTTTCATGCTGGACTGGGCTACCTTGAGCCTATCGCGAATCAACTTAACCTTCGCTCGCACTCCTTAATCAAATCTGGTCCAAACAATCGACGGTCTCCAACTTCGCCCCATGATAACGGTGTCCTGCACCTCCTTCCGCATAAAGCCTCGAAGGTGCCATCTTCAAGCTGGTTTGGTAATCGTTGTTATAAGAAAACTCGCATACGGCAAGTTATCATCCCAACTAGATCCATAATCTAGTGCACAAGCTCTCAAAGATATCCTCCAAAATCTGATTGACTCTCTCACCATCCATCGGTCTGTGGGTGGAAAGTCAGATCAATTCCAGCCTAGTTCCCAATGTTTCGTAATCGACTCCAAAACTTTGAGGTAAATTGGGTTCCTCTATCCGATCGATACTCCTCGAACTCCGTAAACACACAATTCGGTCATGTATATCTTTGCCAACTTAGCACGCTATAGGTAGTCTTGATCGAATGAAATGAGCTACCTTCGCAAGCGGTCGACTATAACCCAAATCGAGTCATAGCTCGAACGAGTCTTTGGCAAACCTGTGATGAAATCCATGCCTAGTTTATCCCACTTCCATTCGGTATCGGCAATGGTTGCAACAATCCTGCCGCTTCGATGTTCGCCTTCACCCTTTGACATACATCACAAACTGCTACATACTCGCAATATCCTTCTTCATTCCGTCCACTAGAACGCTTCCTTCAAATCTAAATACATCTTGGTATTTCGGTGAATCGAGTAGGGCTAATCATGTGCTTCTTGCAAAATCAACTTCCCGATCTCCGGTCATTTGGCACATAAACACGGTCCTCAAACCATAGGGTATCGTGCTCATCCTCACGAAATCCCTTTGCTTTTCCTTCGCCATTTTCTCCTTTATAGAGGCAATTTCCTTGTCCGCCTTTTGAGCTTCTCGATTTTGTCCATTAACGAGATTGAATCTCCAATGTCGCTACATGGCCTCTCGACTATTTCCAAATATAACTCTCAAGGTCCTCGGCTAACTCCTTGGGTATTCCTCCCATCATTAGTGTATTGACGTGGCTCTTATGGCTCAATGCGTCTGCTACAACGTTAGCCTTCCCGGGGTGATAATGCAATCTCATATCATAATCCTTAATAAGCTCCAACCATCTCCCCGTCTCGAGATTTAATTCTTCTCGCGTGAAGATGTACTTCAAACTCTTGTGATCCGTGTACACCTCACAATGATTTCCAATGAGAAAATGTCTCCATGTCTTCAATGCATGCACAACGGCTGCTAACTCCAAATCATGTGTGGCATAATTCAACTCATGAGGCTTCAGCTTGTCGTGAAGCATACTGAAACAACTCTTCCTTCCTGCATAAGCACCGCTCCAAGTCCTCGACGTGAAGCGCCGCAATACACCTCATAATCCTTGGTCCGATCCGCAAAATTAACACCGGTGAGGTAACCAATCTTTTCTTCAACTCCTGAAAACTTGCCTCACAATCCTCACCCATATGAACTTGGTATCCTTTTTCAGCAATTCCGTCATAGGCTTTGCAATCCTTGAGAAATTCTCAATGAATCTTCGGTAGTATCCTACGAGTCCAAGGAAACTCCGGATCTCTCAACTGTCGTTGGTGCTTCCCATTTGGTTACGGTCTCCACCTTCGTGGGGTCAACTGCTATCCCTTCTCCGGATATAACATGTCCAAGAAATCCAACTTCCTTTAGCCAAAACTCACATTTGCTGAACTTGGCATATAATCGATGTTCCCTTAGTTTCTCCAAACCAATCGCAATGTTCCTTATGTTCCTCTTCATTCTTCGAGAAACCAAAATATCATCTATGAACACCACGATTTAACTTATCCAAAAACTCCATAAACACTTTGTTCATCGTGTTCATGAAATAGGCGGCGTTAGTCAAGACAAATGACATAACGGTATATTCATACATCCATATCTCGTGGTAAATGTTGTCTTAGGTATGTCCCGCTCTCGAATCTTCAATCGATGGTACCACGATCGCAAATCGATCTTGGAAAACACTTTAGCTCCTTGCAAACAATCAAACAGATCATTTATCATTGGTAGTGGGTACTTGTTCTTGATTGTTACTTCATTTAAACTACGATAGTCAACAACCATCCTTAACGATCCGCCCTTCTTCTCTACTAAAAGTACGGTGATCCCCAAGGCGAAGAACTTGGGCGATATAACCTTTATCCAATAGCTCCTTAATCGCTTCTTGATTTCCGCCAAATCGTATGGGGCATCCCGTATTGTCGCTCGATATTGGGCCCGCACCGCAAAAGCTCAATCAAAACTCAATGTCTCTATCCGTGGCATTCCCGGCAATTCCTCGTGAAATACATCGGGTAATCCTTCACCACCGCACCTCTTCCCGCACAACTCCCGATAAGGAATTTACTTGATTCCTATTTGGTCCATGTCGCGATACATACCTAATCCTTCTTCCTTCCGTGTTGTGAGCAAAATCGCCTTACTTGCACAATCGATGTTTCCATACATCGACACCAATCCATACCAAGAATCACATCAAATCCTTGGGATTCCAAAATGATCAAACCGTCGGAACACATGCCTTCCTATAATGGCACTTGAAAACATCCTTGTCCGCCATGTACTCCGCCCCCGTGGGCTTACTAGCATAGGGTTTTAAGAATCGAGTAGGCAGGCTATACTTTTCTACAACCGCTTGATATGTATGAATGCGCTGCACCGGTATCGAAAAGAACTAGTGCAAGAAATGACTTAACAAAAACTTACCGACATCGTGATCGGGCTGATCTTCAACCTCCTCCATATCAATGTGGTTCACCCGTCCCTTGTTGAAAGGGTTTGGCTTCTTTCCGAGCTTCCATTTCCACCTTGACCTTCGGGACATTCATTTGCATAATGTCCGGTCTTTGAACACTTGTAACAGACGTGGCTCAGTCTTTCTTGGTTGGGGTTGATGGTGTGGTCCGGTTCGCCGCTCCTTCCTCCATTCCCATTACCATTTTGTGGCCATTATGGTTGTGTGAACTACCTCCTCCATGGGTATGTCAAACCGAACTCCCCGCTTAGGGGTATATCGGGCTTCATTGGCTCCGAGTTATACTTCCCCCCCATACTTCCTCTTGCGATTCTCAATTTGTTGTCGCTTTCCTTCAATCATGAGGGCACGGTCTACCAACTCCTAGTAGTTATTGAAACTTGCTACCATCAACTGCATGCTTAACTCATCATTCAGTCCTTCCAAACTTCTCCCGCTTAGTCAGATCCAGTAGTAACGCTATCCGGGCATAACGTGCTAACTTACTAAAATCATCCACATATCGCCAACATCCTTCCTCCTTGGCGAAATTGTGAAACTCACGCTTCTTCATGGCCATAGCTCCTGCCGAGACATGGGCAAGGCGGAAAGCTTGTCAAACCGATCCCATGTGATTGTGTCTCTGTGGTAAGTGGTCAGAAATTCTCCCACCATGTCAGCTGCGGGTCCTTCAAGTGGTGTGCGACAAACTTCACCTTTTCTCCATCTCAGACGTCCCGCAGTGGTCAACTCACTCCCTATCTTACGGAGCCAATCATCCGCTACAATCGCCTCGGTTACTCTTTGGAATATACGGCGGATGCGACCTAAGGAAACGAGTCAAGTGATCCGCAGTGGTGGTGGTGGGTTGTTGTTGTTGTTGCCTTGGTTCTGTACCAATGTTTGGATCAAAGTGTTCTCGCTTTGGATCAACTGGGTGATCTCTCAAGCGGAAAACAAACCCGGTCGCGTCTCTGAGGCATCTGAAGGGTTTAGAAAAGACGAGAAATTAAGAATAGAGTGAGGTCTAAGGAGAAAACACTACCCAAATGCATATGAGCAAAAGCACACAAAATCACTTCATTCATTTCAAACAAAGGGCTTACAACGGTCTAACTATCGTAAAAGTGTTTGAACTATAATGTTTACATGGAGGGAATACTATTAATATGTGGGGGTCATCTATTAATTTGAACCGTGGAAGACTCCATGATGTCCGCTCCACCGCCTTCAAAGTCGGGTTCACTTGGATCCGAATCGGTGTTGTCGATGATGATGTAGTTGCTCGCTCAATCGACGACTTGTCTTCATTCTTGAGCGCTAATTTCTTCTTGAGTTCTTCAATCTCATACTTAAGATCGCTATTGTGCCTTACTACGCCTACGATCTCGCCCATGTAGTCCTTACGTAGACTTTAGTTCTTCTTCAAGTTCGATGATCCTTCCTTCGCATCCTTCAATTCGATCATATCATTGCACATCCGGTTCTCTTGGCGTCGAATGTGCCGGTTTAACTCTGGATGAAAGTCGCAATGGATCTATCCTTCTTGGTGCCGACTATCTCCCATTGTTCATCTCGGCGTCCGCAACCGGTAGATGGTGTCCTTGAGGTCTTCTTGGTAAACTTCTCCAATGCGTCCCATGGTGATATGAGCTGCCATGCTCTTTCCTGCACTCGTGTTGGTGCAATCAAAACACTATCTATAGGCTTGGTGATTGGGGCGAATGTCCTTCCTTAACGTGAGCTTGAATCTTCCAGTAGCTCTTCTTCAGCAGAGTGGCGTTGAAAGTCCCGTGAAGCTTGGTAGTCCAATGTTCAAGTACTTGGTGACTTCCTTCAAGTGAAATCCAAAAGGTGTGCCTTCATCCGGTTGGGCGATTTGATCTTTGCGTCCGCCATCCTAAAAGAGTAGAAAAGATGAGGAGTTAGAAAATGGGAAGAGAGTAGTGATCTATGGCTTTAACTTAGTGGTCGTGTCCTCACGATCGTGTGTGCTCTAATACCATCTCTCAGAGCGACCCGACCGAATGGATCAAGTCTCGTGCTTAGGTGTCATCCCCGGATCAAGAATGCCGACACCACACAAGATTTCAAGGATTTATAACAGAGTAGCAATCACACACTTATTACATCGTTGTCCAAAAGAGGACTTATTACAATAAAAATGGCTTAAGGCCATTTAATAACGATAACAGCAGAAGACTTGGAAGATAAGTGGGTCCATCAACTCCAGCATCACCGAGTATAGAACCACGGCCTAAAGCACCTTACTGTCGTTCTAAAAGTCTCGCAACATGAAAGTTGCAAATTAAAACGGTTAGCACATGGAATATGCCGCAATGTAACACATAGAGAATAATGAATGATAAGCCCGTATTACATGCATATGTGGTCGGTGGTAAAGCTCTACGGTTTCAGCTTTTGCATAAAGCCGCTTTTTCCCTATGCAAAGGAATAAATTTGTTTAACTATCATAGTGGTTGTTAAACATTGAGAATGGTTGATGATTCTCAATCCCAATTAAATATAATCCTTAACAAACCCAACAATATTAGATTAGAGTAACATGTTGAGATTCACATGATATTCAAGTACTAGATACTCAAGATGTCCATAACCGGGACACGGCTAATCATGATTAGTTTATACACTCGCAGAGGTTTATGACTTTTCCCCACAAGACTCGATCGCCTCCGCTTGGTTTCTCGATCGCAGGTGTTTGAGAAACGGATGACCGAGACATATTCTTTCGTAAGCGCTAGCACCTTACGATGGGTAGACCGGACACCTACATCTGCTAGTCCACCACTATAAGAGTTCGCACGACTTAATCAACTATGCCAGAGCCCATAATGGCTTGTGGTTGCACACGGAAGTTACTAGTTTGAATAATCTCATGATCCCTTGGAGCCCGGGTGGCGGTCCAAGAAAAACAGTAAGTCTGATGGAAACCAGTGCCTCAATCCACCCAGATGTGTGTTCAAGTTGCCACCTTAAATAAACCATTAATTTAACAATCTCACATCCGCATGGATACACTCACCCAATCCACGCCTACTAGCATAGCATGGCAAAATAAGCAAACGAGAAGTAACTCCCAAGGTTTCATTAGTAAAACAGTAATAGGTACTACCTCATCTACTTCCCATCCCATAATTTAATTAGATCCTAATCATGCAAGTGTTTGAGGATTAATCTAATGCGTAAAAACCGGTAGTAGAAAAAGGTATGATCAAGTGTTACTTGCCTTGTTGATGATCCGCAAACCTAGAGATTCAAGTAACAAGCGGCGCCTCCGGTGATCTATCGCAGACAAACAACAAGCATACAATAAGTACTCATCTAATGCACGGTAAATCTCGAATAAAAGATCCGACCGTAAATTTCAACTTAAGAACCACAGTTGCAAAAGAAAACGAATCAAACAAAACAACGGAAAACAACCGACTAAGAAAACAAATTTCTGGTTCTAGCAAGTTGAAACTAGGTCAAATTTTACAAAGAGCAAAACTTTGTTTAAGTTGATTAGTTTGAACGGCGGTTTCAAACGAAACTCCAGCGCTTGAATCACCGATTCGATAAACGAGCGAGAAGATAAACTAGAACGAAGATCGAATCAAATCGTGATCAAGAAAAAATAGCGGAATAAATCCAATTAAAAGAAAAAAGACGAATCTGCTAAACGAATCTGACGTTCGTTAACCGAATAACCGGTGATCACGTTCGTTAAGACGAACGGTCCGTTAACGCCGCTAAACAAAACCGAAATAAAACCGATCTAGGGTTTCAAAAAACGAACAACTAACAAGAAAACCAAACGGTTTTTTGTAAATAAACCGAACCGAGGAAGGGTGGCGGCGCTGCTACCTCGACGAGGCGGGCTCCATGGGGCGGCGGCTAAGGCGTGGCGGCGGCGGCAACACATGGCAAGGCAAGCAAGTGGCGACAATGCGGCGTCAAGCGGTTTGGGGAGGAGAGAGGGGTGTTGGGTATTTAAAGGGGAAGGGTGGCTTGGGGAGGGCAAGCAAGAGGAGGAGGAGTCCTCCTCGGTTTGGCCGGCGGCCAGCTATACATATATGTGCAAGGCATGAGAGAAAAGTGGTTGGTAGGCTCATTGGGCCCTTGGCCCGATCGGTATTGGTTTTTTTAAATATCACAAGAAAAAAACGAATAAAATAAAATCTAAACGAACTCCAAAATTAACAAAGTAAATTTTCCCCGACTCCTAAAAATGAGTCGAACAAAATGAACTTTTACTCGGGGCTTAAAATGCAATTTTTGAAATCACGCATTTTTCCCTAAGGCAAATAAACTCCGAAAAAATCTAAATTGATCTATTTATTAAATCTTCATTTTTTTCCTAATATTTGGGAAAGTCATATTATTCCCTCTCATATTTTTGATATGGGAAAATTATTTGAAGATGAAATAAATAAAATCAAATGATCCTCTTTTTTCATAATTCGTGGAAACACAAATATGAAAATTTCGAAATCTCCAACTCTCTCCGAGGGTCCTTGAGTTGCGTGAAGTTTCTAGGATCGGCAAAAATGCAAGAAAATATGTAATGCATGATGACTTAATGTATAACATTCCAAATTGAAGATTTGGGATGTTACATAGGTCTGTGGTGCTCAGCAACTGCCGCCATTACAAAGGCCATGACGTGAACTGCTGCCAGGATGAACGGATGTACCTAGTGTTGTTCAGCCTCGCCGAGGTCATCCTTTCGCAGCTTGTCGGCCCGGAGAAGGTCACCTCCATCTCCATAGTTGCCGCCGTCTAGTTCTTCACCTACTCGCTCATCACGCTCTTCCGAGTGTCACGACCTCACGATAAGGAGAGGTCGGCGGCGCTGGCACGCCACGCATCGTCGGCGGCCGACAAGCGAAGGAGCGGCGGCGTGACCTCTGACAAGGAGAGGCCGTGGGCGCAGCGAGGCCGGCGGATCGGACGGGCGCGGCCCATGTGGCGTGGGTTGGTAGTAGTTCGGTAGGGCGTCGCCGAAGCCGCCATGTAGCGCGGCAATCGATGGCGGCGGCGGCGACGACACTGCAAACGATGGCGCGAAGGCGACGGCGACGTGAGAATTTTTTTCCCTAAGTTTTTCTTTGCAGGACATTTGGTACCGAGTGGTTGCGCGACGCAGGATTCGGGATATTTCTTCATCCGGTGGAGCACAACAACACTGCATGTAATTGTTAAGTGCACACCGTCTCGTGATTAGATTAATCATGACGGTTAAGATTTACTTAAGAGGATAACTGATGATGCTAATCTAGCCGTATGTTTTCTCGGGTGTGTTTAAGAAAGAAAAGTTTGATTGTTTATAATAAATAAATAATAAAATAATAAATCATAATAAATCATAATATAATATAAATAATAAATATTAAAGTATTGTAGAATAGTAGATAGTAGATGTACGCAGACACAAGGTCGCTTCAAAAAAATATGATAGCATAGATCATGGTAATTATTGCTAATTGATATTTTCCTTCTATGTACGCATCACACAAGCGTATATCATGGTAATTTTGCTAATTGATATGATTAAAATAGGCTCGATTGAGCGAGACCGTGGTAGTTATTGCGTAATTATGATGGCGTAGATCATGATAATTATTGCTAATAGATTATGGTAAATAATGTGATACAACATTGAGGCAATCTGGTCCATTGAGAGATGGCGGATGTATGGCTGAGATGCAATGTTTCTGCCACAACTCGATTGTTTAATAGTAGTAGAGATGACACAACCTAAAAGTAAATAGATAGTCCCTTCGCAGAGGGAAGCAGTTATTTGCAGAGGTGCTAGAGCTCAAGTTTTTAAAATAGAGATAAATGATATTTTGAGACATGCACCCTTCTCATTTACTTCACGACCATCAGTTATCAATATCTTCCATGCTAAGCACGCTAGTGGCGGTTCCCAAGCGATAAAAGTAAAGGTTTTGACTCCATTGGGATTTTTTGTTTGATTATTTAAGAGATTAACTCTTTTTCATGTTTGAAAGTTGGGAACTGGGCATCCCTATTACCGCCCTTTTCTCGTGCGATGGCGAGTGAATAAACACTCTACCTGAGAATAAACCTCTTAGCATGGAAGATACCGACCACCTCCTGTCGTTCCATGAGCGATCTAGGCACGCAAAAAGAAAATTTATTTAGAAGTTTTTAGAGGTGGCACATGCAAATTTACTTAGGATGGCAGCGTAATACCGCATATAGGTAGGTATGGTGGACTCATCTGGAATAACTTTGGATTCATGATTTTTGATGTACAATTAGAGTTCCCACTTAGTATAGGCGAAGGCTAGCAATTAGATTGAGAAGCGGCCAGCTAGAGAGCAACAACGGTCATAAACATGCATTATGCATAAGTAACATTATAAACTAGCATGAGTAGGATATGAACACCATGAACATAAATATCATAGAGGCTATGTTGGTTTTGATTCAACTACATGCATGAACATGTGCCAAGTAAGGCCACTTGAACATTCAGAGGAGGATACCATATCATCATACTACATCACAATCATTTTAACGCAATGTTGATATCCAAGATAAATCATTATCCACTCCCGGCTACTTATGCATGGCATGAGAAACTATAATCTCTAATTGTCATTGCAAACATGTTTAATCATAATGAGTTGAATCATGGACACTGTTAAACATATTTACACAAACAGAACAAGTCGAGTTCATACCAGTTTTTCTCTGCCATGGCTAGTTCATCAAATATCGTCATTATTGCCTTTCACTTGCAGGACCGAACGATATGAAAATAATAATAGTGCAAGAGTGCCATGGACTAAGCTAGAATCTGCAAACATTTATTCAACAGGAGAAGACAAGGTAAAATGTGCTCTTTATTAATTCAACAATTATTCAAATGAGAGCCACTCAACATTTTCATTGTGGTCTTCTCCTCGGTAAGACTCGAATAAAAAGAAAAGAAATTCAGAGAAACACACTGAAATAGTTTTGGAGTTTTTTTGGTTTAATTGAACACGCAAATAAAAGGGAAAAGCAAAAACGAGAAAAACTATTTACACGGGAAAGCTCGCAACAAGCAAAAGAAGAACAAGGAAATATTTTTGGATTTTCTTTTTAGTGCTACTACTAAGCATGCATAGAAAGTAAACTACTGCAACTAATATTTTTTTGGTTTTTACTAAAGTTTTTCAAACACACAAGAAGAAAGCAAGAAAACCAATCTAAGCATGGATGATACAATGAAAGAGTGTGAACACCGACAAATGAAATGATATGCGTGAACATGAATATAATGTCGGTGAGAAACATGTACTCCCCCAAGCTTAGGCTTTTAGCCTAACTTGGTTATCAATCAGTAGCCTGGAGGGTAGTAGTAGTTCACGGAGGCTCTCGGTGCGGATGCCTCGGCCTGCCGTGCTGCCCCCACTGCTGTGTTGTGAGATCGGGCCTCGCTCTCAATAACAAAATATCTTCCCTTGCTATGATGGTCAAAAAGAGCATGCGCAGGCAAATATGTTTGCACCACAGATGTTTGGTGAAACAATAAATTGTAGGTGAAGTTATCAATCTTTCCCTTAAGGATCTTATGGTCTTTCAAGGTGTTAAAATCTAAATACTACGTGGGTAGGATAGAATCAAAGGGCAAAGGTGAAACACCCAACCCTCGTGCTAAGCGCGTGGCATAAATTCCACCATAGAACCAACCACTGTTAGCGTTATGCTGAAGTCTGCGTGCAATAATCGCTCCAAGGTTATAATTCCTTTCACCGATGAGAGCGGTGCGTATGAGGGTCAAGTCTGGCGCACAAAGTGTGCTACAGTCTTGCTTGCCTACTATGGATTCCTGTTAAATAATTCAAAGTACTGAATTGCGGGAAAAAGAATGCTCTTTATCTACCTTTTGTTACTCGCCTCCTTTCACTGTAACAAAGACTAGTCAAGAATGTTTCGAACTCAGCCTTTGGTGGTTCGCTGCTTAACCCCAAGACGGAGCTTGCAAAGGGTCAAGAAAATTCTCTAGTGATATGGTAAATGGACTATCATAAAGCATAAACGACACACTAGACTCACGGGGAAAGAATTTAAATCCTTTGACAAATGATTCAGTGAGAAGGTGGCGTTGTTCGCACTTATCTGAAAGGTAGGGACCGAGGCCGGTATTATAAACATATTGCTCAAATTCCTCCTTAATGCACACATGCACCATATAATCATCACAAGCCCATAAGCATGTTTTGGTGGCGGCATCTCGTGGAACTTTCACTTGGTTCAACATAAGACCGTGAAAGCGAATCGCTACTAGAAGATGCCCCCGAGGATCGCCTCCTCGAAGAACTCCTTCCAAATAGACGTACAATTTTCTGAAAAATTTTGGGTAACAAAAATTTGTCAACAAAACTTTATTAAATTGATAGCAACTACTCATAGGGATACATAGAAGCCATGGCAAACATTCAAACTACTTAGAACTCTAATAATTCAACATGCAAGCTCATCTGCAGCAGCACCAAGAGTAGCTAATTATTCAAAATATAAACCACTAAAACAAAAACTAATTGGACAAACGGTGGAATCACATACCAAGCAACAATCCCCCGATACAATTTTGGAAACGGAGCTTCGAGCAAAGAAATCGAAATCCGTGGGTTTGAGAGCAAGAACACGGGAGAGAGAGCAATGGAGATTTTTTCTAGAGGTAAGTGATGATGTGGGATGAAGAGATAAGTGAGGGGCCCACATCGGGACCACAACCCACCACCAAGGCGCTACCGGGGTCTCAAGCTACAGTGGGTTGTGCCCACCTGGTGCACATCCCTCTGATATTACTAGATGACCAGTTGCGCCAAATGGCGCAAAGACCCGTTTAAAACCATGCTCGTGTTGAAAATATTTGCATTTTTTCAACAACTGTATATTTGAGTACATTTGGTAAGAACTTATACCCCTATATATAAAGGAAATTAAATGAAAATATTTTCTTAAGGTAATAATGCCACAAATTAAATCATCGGTAGGTCAAGATAGTTGAGTCTGCAATTAGGAACTCCGAGTAGTCAGAAACTTGCATTAAAAAGGATTCCAAAGGAAAAATATGTTGATCCAACCATGACTTCTCTCGGCAAATGCTACTTTATCTAAAATATACTGATTTCAATTACTCGTAAAGTGCAAACAATTTGTACATTGAGAAATCTATCTTGGCATTCAATTTATAACATAACAAGGAATGAGAGCTTTGACAAGCTTTCACACTTGGTCGATTTTGCATGCATGATTTGTCGATTGTAATGTCATGATTTGTCAATAATCGAATGTTTTCATGAGGCTGATGTACAAAACCTGAAAAATAAATTCAGTTAAAGCAGAAGTGCAGAGTGTATGTAACAGAAAATTCAGCTATAGAAGAAGCATAGTGTATGTAACAAAAAATTCAGTTATACTAAAACCTGAATGTTTTCAATATGCTGCTGTACAGTGTGTGCATATTTGAAGAGTACTCAAATGTTCCGAAAATAAGATGTGAGACCAACGCATAGATAGACCAATGCCGAGACCAATAAAATTTAGCTAACACCGGATGAGATGTCTCCTTGCAACAATCTCTACAGAAAATTCTTGTACTCATCTTAGCTCTTAGCTAACACCGACACCGGAGTAGTTTCAATTTCTAAAAAAGGGTGTAGTACAAGAACTAAGAAACCTCTCGCACACCATCCGAAGCATTTTAAGTCTGCCGCCATCGGGCTGCCGTCATAGGAGTTTAAGTCTGCCGTCATCATGCGCCTTCATGGGAAATGTCTTACGTTCTTACAATGTCTTACTTTCGCTTCGGAAGGCTAAGTTGTTGCTTCATAGCATCCGTAAGCACTTTTGTTGGGATCCCGACTTTTCCCATGATGGCAGACTGATCACAGAAAGTAAGACATTGTAAGCAAGTGTTGGAAGCTTTACAATGTATGATTGTACATGTGTCTGTATATCTATCAAGTTTTGGTGACAAAAACATCGCTGATAAATATCCGTGATAGTGGTTGAATTTGCATTTTATTTGTACAAACTTAAACTCCTATGTTTTAGACAGGGCATGTATGCTAGTTAGGTACATTGACGGTCACAGCTAGCGACGCTTGTGTGGAAAGTTGTGGTCGCTGCTACCAGTACAACAGCTGTGTTGTCGGAGGAACTGGCGGTGCACTGTACACGTCATTCTGCGGCTCAAATCTTCTTGAGATAGGTCAGAGGCATCTAGGTAATAAGAGAAAAGTAGGGAAAAAAATAAGATAGTGATTTGGTTAATTGAAAGGAACCATAGTTTGCAGGGAAGGGAGACGCGTTTGCAACTCGGCGCTCACCCTCACCATAGCCGTCAGGTCGCAAGAATTTGTGCACGCAACTGGATCCTCTTATTCCCATGTCATCTACTCCCTATGCCCCATACCGCCGCATCCACAAGCTATAGATATTTGGGGGAGCAGACCACTACTGGTTCTATGCCGAAGGTACTACAACTGGTAAAACGACATCATGAATTAAATTTTATGAAGAAAAGTAACCTTCAGCAAAAGAAGGTATTTAGTCTATGCAGAAATGATACTACTGTAAAATACATGATAAATATATGATAATGCCTAGTCGAACTGATGCAT
Organism: Aegilops longissima; assembly: GCA_021605205.1. NCBI lineage: Eukaryota > Viridiplantae > Streptophyta > Magnoliopsida > Poales > Poaceae > Aegilops > Aegilops longissima. The sequence goes on along the minus strand of CM038679.1, from coordinate 118,482,103 downwards.
CTGGGAGCTACAAATGGCAATAGGACAGTACCAAAAGGACCTACTATTCAATTCCAGTCTCTAGAGAACAAAATCACATTGCTCCTATTTTTTCTTAAAATAATAAAACAGTACTAAAGAGCCGATATTCAGAATCTGGGCGCTCACCATTTAAATGAGAATTCTAAGCAAAAAATGGGAGTGCATGGAGGTCACCATTTAAGTCAAATAGGTAAAATCAACCTTCATAACAATGAAATATAAATTCTATTTGGAAAGGGTGTTTCCGGGAGCTTCCCACCACTCTGCTCATTGAACAGGACAATATTGTCCTGAATCATCAGCTAAAACATTGTTAACTGGTCATTATTGCTAACTCAAAAGAGAACTGAAGTAAATATAGTGTATTCAGCAAACCCAAATTATGAGGGTGCAGTACAAAAAAAAATTGTATGCCAAACGGATTAGAAGTTATATGCAAATATTAAGATAATTACACTTGTCGGGGCCGAATGGAGAGTCAGCAAGAGGTAGCAGCGTGTTTGTTGACTTCGATGCACCTAGGCATGTATGTCAGCTCTAAGAATGAAGAACACCACCTGCAAACCTAACGGCGCCACTCTTCCAAGGTTGGTGTTTCCACGCCGATAGTCATCATATCTCTAATACTTGCTGGATAACATAAAGCAAATGCCTACAATCACAATTTGTACTAAATCATAGGAAGCAGATTAAAGAGAATTAAGAATATGTTCATTTTCTCTCAACTATCAAAGATGTCGAGATTGCATTCAGCAACACGAGCCATAGTTAAATTACATTTAAAGGTTTTCCTGCTTAATGGCAAATAACATGCCAACATTAGTTTAAACGTATGCATAAGGAATCAACAAGAGCCAGCACTGCAAGTATTTCACATGAAGAGTAAAATAGAAGGGCTAGTGTGAAAGAAGAGTACTCACCCAAATGGATATCTGGCCTTGCAGCAGTTGTTGCATTAATAAGGACAGTAACTTTCTCATAGTCCAATGCCACAATGTCGTAAACAGTCTGCCGGATGCAATTTTTCTATCTTGACAGGGGTTGAGAAAAGATAATCAAGAAACTAAAGCTGCTAACTGAGAACACAACAACAAATCATTATATTCCCTGAAAATACCTTCCTTCACAGACATATAAAAAATTCCATAGGGCTGTCATATGGATCATTGATGGTGCCAACAATTATTTAATTATGATGAGGATAACTTAGCTATATCATTTGTGCTGCCAACCTAAAGAACATGGTCTGCTTAGTAAGAGATCCATTAATAAAAAAGGAGGAGGAAGCAGAGCACATCACACAAGCTTGCATATATATAGACAGAGGGATTGTGCGGAGCTCACCTTGGCATGTTTGCACCAGACGTGTTTATTGTTGCTTTGCAGGTGCATCGTTAGCCGCCTCTCCAGGCTGCTGCACTGTGCAAGCTCACCAGTATCACAACAATAGAATAGGGCTTTGACCACCTACCCTGAGCATGCAAGCCTCCATCTTAACCCATGTACAGAGGGGATTTTTTTCGGAGCAGGTGTACAAAGGGATGAATAACGGAAATATGGGAGCTTACCAGCAAAATTGTTTGCGCCTGCAGTTGCATCCTTCAAACGAATATACTGTAGAATCAAAATTGAATCAAGTCAATCAGAAATCAAGGTTGGGGGATGAAAAAACAGCTTCAGATGTGAATGTTTTCAGGTTTGAGGAGCTCACGTTTGGCCCTCTGCTGATGCTGACCATGTGCAGGGACAGAAGAGTTCAAGACATCCCTCGGGGCCGCGAAGGAGAGGAGGTCCTCGAGAGGCGGAGTGAGCTCCTGGGGGCGGCACCCGTCGCCTCGAGTTCGTGAGGCGGCGGAGCTCAGGGCGGAGGCCGGAATCGAAGTTGGTGCCATCTAATCCTCCCTGGACCACCAAGGCTTGGAGGGGCGACGGTGCGCCGGGGACATGGGGTGAGGGACAGGCGCACCTCCCTCTCCCCTTTCCTCTCTCTCTCTCCCTCTCATCTTCTCTGTACTGCTGACCGAATCAAGCGCCGCTGCCATCTCCCTTTGCCTGCACGTCGTCTTGTCCGTGCTAGTTGGGTAAGGAGGCAGTGGAGGTGGAGGCAGAGGAGATGAGGCAGCCGAGAGGGAGGAGGGAAGCGGCGGCGGCGGCCTGGAGAAGAGGAGCAGGATGAAGGAGAGATGAGGGAGAGAGAGGGCCTGACGAGGTAGATATTTCTGCCTCAATCCACCCACCCAATCCCACGCTCGCCGCATCCCCCTCTTTTCTCACCCAAGACGTACTCGAGACACACCATAGAGCTAGGCCCGCAGGCAAAGGAGACCCACTTGTCATAAACTGAAGCACGAAGGCATAGTGTGTAAACAAACCAACGAGCGGATTTTTGACAGCACGGTAGAAACGTACGAAGTGATAGATCGTGTGAAGGAACATCAGCCCGACGCCGTTGCCTTGGCTATGCAGGTAGCATAGCCGGGTTTATATGTTCAATTTGCACCAGAAATTTAGAATTATTCAGAAAAAAATTGTATTAAATTTTCAGGGCATTCTGAGAATTTTTATTGAACATTTTTTATTGCACAGGAAATTCAGAAAACAGACAAACATGCCATTTTATTTTATTTAACTAATAAAAACAGAAAACTGAAAGTCTGGACAAAAGGTAGTTCTTACTAAATTCGTCAACTTCATACTGCTAAAAAATGATCCATTAATAAGGTTGACCGGGTCTTATTAGCAACCACTTTCGATTAGTTACCTCAATGGGGATGTGAATGTCCCCAACAATAAGCATTTCATATTTCTTTTTGAAAGTAGGTAGAGGTATTCGAAACTTCCAATAGTGATTGTCGGAGATTTTTCAATAACATTAATACCATTCACTTGGAATTGTTTCTTCGGAAAATGTACCGTATGCTCATTACCATTGATATGAAAAGTGACCTTGTTTTATTGCAATCAATAACAGCCCCTGCAGTATTCAAGAAGGGTCTACCAAGGATAACCGACATGTTGTCGTCCTCGGGCATCTCAAGTATAACAAAGTCAGCCAAAATAGTAACATTAGCAACAACAACAGGCACATCCTCACAAATACCGATAGGTATGGCAGTTGATTTGTCTGTCATTTGCAAAGATATTTCAGTAGGTTTGAGTTTATTCAAGTCAAGTCTTTTATATAAAGAGAAAGGCATAACACTAACACCAGCTCCTAAATCACACAAAGCAGTTTTCACATAATTCTTTTTGATGGAGCAAGGTATAGTTGGTATTCCTGGATCTCCAAGTTTTTTAGGCACTCCATCTTTAAAGCTATCGTTAGCTAGCATAGTGGAGATTTCAGCTTCCGGTATTTTTCTCTTATTTGTGATGATGTCTTTCATATACTTTGCATAAAAAGGCATTTTCAAGATATCAGTCAAGCGAGTACACAAAAAGACTGGCCTCAGCATTTCAGCAAAGCATTCAAATTCTTCATCATCTTTCTTTTTAGTTGGCTTGGGTGGAAAAGGCATAGGTTTTTGAACCCAAGTTTCTCTTTCTTTACCGTGTTTTCTAGCAACGAAGTCTCTTTCATCATTTTATTCTTAGGTTGTGGGTTATCAAGATCAACAGTAGTTCTATCTCAACATCATTATCTGGTACTTTATTATTTGCTTGAGAGTCTTCATGAACTTCATCATTGTCTTTTTCATTATCACTAGGTGAGTGTTCATTACCAGATTGAGTTTCAGCATCAGAGATAGAAGTTTCATTATCATTATGAAGAGGTTTTTCTATTTTAGGTTCACTAGAAGTGTGCAAAGTCCTATCATTTTTCTTTTCCTTTTTCTTTCTAGAAGGACTAGGTGCATTAGTGTTATTTCTTTGTGAATCTTGTTCAATTTTTTGGGTGTCCCTCTAGATAAAGTGGTTCCTGAGTCATTTTACCTCCTCTAGTTGCAACCCTAACAACAAAGTCATGCATATTATTATTAATTTCATCAAGTAATTCTCTTTGAGATGTAGCAACTTATTCTAACTGAGTTTTAACCATAGAAGCATGCTTTCCAACACCTCTAACATCATTTGATATTCTAAATAACAAGTCACTCAAGCGAGCAATCATATCAGAATTGTATTTCAATTGTTTCATAACATTTGCATTGAATCGATCTTGTTTTCTAATATAGTTTTCAAACTCATAAAGGCATTGACTAGGATGCATATTGTGAGGATTTACATTATCATTGAACTTCATTAGAGAATTTACCTCTACCACCTTAGGCAGTGGTGGTGTATTAAGCCCATGTATTTCTTCAATAGGAGGTAAATTTTTAACATCCTCAGCTTTAATACATTTTTCTTTCATAGATTTCTTTGCCTCTTGCATATCTTCGGGATTGAGATATAATATACCCCTCATGTTTGGAGTGGGTTTAGCCGGTGGTTCATGAAGAGTCCAATCATCATAATTTTTCAATATAGTATTCAATAATTCTTCAGCTTATCCAACAGTTCGTTCCCTGAAAACACAACCAGCACAACTATCCAGGAAGTCCCTAGAAGCATCGGTTAGTCCATTATAGAAGATATCAAGTATTTCATTTTTCTTAAGAGGATGATCAGGCAAAACATGAAGTAACTGGCAAAGCGTCCCCCAAGCTTGTGGGAGACTCTCTTCTTTATTTGAACAAAGTTAAATATTTCCTGTAAAGCAGCTTGTTTTTTATGAGCAGGAAAATATTTTTCAGAGAAGTAATAAATCATATCTTGGGGACTACGCACACAACCAGGAACAAGAGTATTGTACCAAGCTTTAGCATCACCCTTCAGTGAGAAAGGAAATAATTTGATAATAAAGTAATCGCGAGTTTTCTCATCATGAGTGCCACAACAGTTTCAGTTTCATAACCATGGAAAGGATCGGATTCAACCAAAGTAATTAACTCTGGGTCGACAGAGAATTCATAATCCTTATCATCAATAAAGATAGGTGAAGTAACAAACTTAGGATCACATTTCATTCTAGCATTCAGATATTTTTCTTTATACTTGCATAGTAATTTCTCTAGATCATCTCTATCCTTACAAGCAAGAATATCTATAGTTGTCTCCTCATTCATAACATAACCTTCCGGTACCTTAGGCAATTCATATCTAGGAAGGCTAGTTCTAGCAGGTGTTTCAGGAGTTTCGGTTTCAAGCTCGTCATCAGATTCAACAACATCATGTTGTATTACTCTAGCAATTTGTTCATCAAGAAATTCACCAAGTGGCACATCATTATCAAGCAAGGTACTAGCATCATCATAAGCATCATTCATAGTAGAAGCATCAACATCAATAACTTGTGATATATTGGAATTGATAGCATGTGGTGGTGTTGCAAGTTTACTCATAACAGAAGGTGAATCTAAAGCAGAACTGGATGGTAGTTCCTTACCTCGCCTCGTCTTTGAGGGATAAATCTTAGTCTTAGCATCCTTCAGATCATTCATAGTGATAATTTGATAATAATACCAAATGACTCAACAAATATAGATATGCTCCTCGGCAACGGCACCAGAAAAGGTCTTGATAACCCACAAGTATAGGGGATCACAATAGTTTTCGAGGGTAGACTATTCAACCCAAATTTATAGATTCGATATCAGGGGAGCCAAAGAATATTTGAAGGTATTAGCAGCTGAGCTGTCAATTCAACCACACCTGGAGATTAATTATTTGCAGCAAAGTGATCAGTAGCAAAGTAGTATGATAGTTTTGATAATAGTGATAGCGGCAACGATAACGGTTACAGTGATAGCAGTAATTTTGTAGCAAGTGTAAAAGTGATGATAGCAGTAGTAACTTAGTAAGAACAATATAGGATAAATTCATAGGCATTGGATCGGTGACTTGTTGGATGATATTCGTCATGAGACAGTTATAACCTAGGGCGATACGGCACTAGCTCTAGTTCATCGATATAATGTAGGCATGTATTCCGTAAATAGTCATACATGCTTATGGAAAGAACTTGCATGACATCTTTTGTCCTACCCTCCCGTGGTAGCGGGGTCCATATTGGAAACTAAGGGATATTAAGGCCTCCATTTAATAGAGAACCGGAACAAAGCATTAACTCATAGTGAATACATGAACTCCTCAAACTACGGTCATCACCGGGAGTGGGACCGGTTATTGTCACTCCGGGGTTTCCGGATCATAACACGTAGTAGGTGACTATAACTTGCAAGATCGGATCTAGAACATGGATATAATGGTGATAACATAAACTGTTCAAATCCGATTTCTTGGCACCCGGGCCCAAAGTGACAAGCATTAAGCATAGCAAAGTCATAGCAACATCAATCTAAGAACATAGTGGATACTAGGGATCAAGCCCTAACAAAACTAACTTGATTACATGATGTATCTCATCCAACTCTTTACCGATCAGCGAGCCTACGAAGGAATTACTCACTCCCGGTGGGGAGCATCATGGAATTGGCGATGGAGAAGGGTTGGTGATGACGAAGAACGAAAACCCCCCTCTCTGGAGCCCCAAACGGACTCCAGATTTGGCCTCCCGATGAAGAACAGGAGGTGACGGCGGCTCCGTCTCGTGGATCGCGATAATTTTTTCTTACTGATTTTTTTTGGAAAAATAGGATTTTATAGCATCGGTTTCAGGGTCAGCGGGGCCACTAGGTGGGGACAACCGACCTAGGAACACCGGGAGAGGGGGCGCGCCCTGGTGGGTTGTTCCCACCCAGGGGCCCCTCTCCGATAGATCTTGGCTCCAGAAATTCTTACATATTATATAAAAATTCCTCGCAAAGTTTCATTCCATTCTGAGAACTTCTATTTCTGCACAAAACCAACACCATGGTAGTTCTGCTGAAAACAGCGTCAGTCCGGGGTTAGTTTCATTCAAATCATGCAAATTGGAGTCCAAAACAACAGGAAAAGCGTCAGGAAAAGTAAATTTGCATGTTCCACCTCTAAAAACTTCAAATAAATATCCTTTTTGTGTGCCTGGATCGTTCATGGAACGACAGGAGGTGTTCGGTATCTTTCATGCTAAGCGGGTTGTTCTCAAGTCGAGTGTTTATTCACTCGCCATCACACGAGAAAAGGGCAGTAATAGGGATGCCTAGTCCTAAACTGCAAACAGAAAAAGCTTACAAATAATCAAACAAAAACTCCCAATGGAGTCAAAACCATTACTTTTATCGCTTGGGAACCGCCACTAGCATGCCTAGCATGGAAGATATTGATAACTGATGGTCCTGGAGTAGACAAGAAGGGTGCATGTCTCAAAATATCATTTACCTCTGTTTAAAAACTTGAGCTCTGGCACCTCTGCAAATCACAGCTTCCCTCTGCGAAGGGATTATCCATTTACTTTTATGTTGTGTCATCACCTTCTAATACAAGCGCCAGAACCAGAGAGCACTGTTGTCATGCTTTTGAATTCTGTGTAGCTAATGTTGGGTGCATCTTGACTAGATCTTTTCTGCCATGAATTACAATGTTTAGCCGCTGCTTGAACTTTGGAGGTGCTCTGCATTTATGTTTTGCGGTCTTATAAAGGGCTAGCGAGATACCACTATTGTCATATTATATTATGGTTGTTTTGATAATGTGTTGCTGTTTGAGATATCTTATTATTGCTCGCTAGCTGATTATGTTATTGATATGAGTTAATATAATTTTTAAGAGTTATTGTTGGCATGGTTAGTTATAATGTTGGCTAAAAACATGGGTGTTGTTTAAACTTATTTATGCAAACAAGAGCAAAAGAGTTCATAAAAGTTTTTCTTTTCCACTTTCAGTGTATCAGTTGAATTGCTTGAGGACAAGCAAAGGTTTAAGCTTGGGGGAGTTGATACGTCTCCAACGTATCTACTTTTCCTAACGTTTTTCCTCTTGTTTTGTACTCTAATTTGCATGATTTGAATGAAACTAACCCCAGACTGACGCTGTTTTCAGCAGAACTACCATGGTGTAGTTTTTATGCAGAAATAAAAGTTCTCGGAATGCAACGAAACTTTGCCAGGATTTTTGATACAATAAAAGAGAACTTCTGGAGCCAAGAGTCACATGGGGGGCACCTGGGTGGGCACAACCCACCAGGGCACGCCTGCCCTCAGCGCACCCTGTGGGTTGTCCCCACCGGTGGCCCCGCACCACGAAACCTCGCTAAAAATCCTATTTTTCTAGAAAAATCAGGGAGAAAGAATTATCGCGATCCACGAGACGGAGCCGCCGTCACCTCCCGTTCTTCATCGGAAGGCCAGATCTGGAGTCCGTTTGGGGCTCCGAAGAGGGGGATCTTCGTTGTTCGTCATCACCAACCCTTCTCCATCGCCAATTCCATGATGCTCCCCACCGGGAGTAAGTTATTCCTTCGTAGGCTCACTGGTCGGTGAGGAGTTGGATGAGATTCATCATGTAATCTAGTTAGTTTTGTTAGGGCTTGATCCCTAGTATCCACTATGTTCTGAGATTGATGTTGCTATGACTTTGCCATGCTTAATGCTTGTCACTTTGGGCCCGGGTGCCATGATTTCAGATCTGAACCGTTTATGTTATCACCATTATATCCATGTTCTAGATCCGATCTTGCAAGTTACAGTCACCTACTACGTGTTATGATCAGGCAACCCCAAAGTGACAATAGTCGGGACCACTCCCGGTGATGATCGTAGTTTGAGGAGTTCATGTATTCACTGTGTGTTAATGCTTTGTTCCGGTTCTCTATTAAAAGGAGGCTTTAATATCCCTTAGTTTCCAATATGGACCCTGCTGCCACGGGAGGGTAGGACAAAAGATGTCATGCAAGTTCTTTCCATAAGTACGTATGACTATTTACGGAATACATGCCTGCATTATATTTATGAACTGGAACTAGTGCCGTATCGCCCTAGGTTGTGACTATCACATGATGAATATCATCCAACAAATTACCGATCCAATGCTTACGAATTTATCTTATATTGTTCTTGCTAAGTTACTACTGCTATTGTTACTGTTGCACTTGCTACAAAACTACTGCTATCACTATTACCTTTACTATTGCTGCTACTACTATTATCAAAACTATCATATTACTTTTCTACTCATCACTTGCTGTAGATAATTAATCTCCAGGTGTGGTTGAATTGACAACTCAGCTGCTAATACTTGCAAATATTCTTTGGCTCCCCTTGTGTCGAATCTATAGATTTGGGTTGAATACTCTACCCTCGAAAACTATTGCGATCCCCTATACTTGTGGGTTATCAAGGCTTCTCTCTTGAAAGAAAATAATATGGTGGGTGAACAAATTAATGTCGACCAATTGATATAAAAGTGCAAAGTTATGATGATATACAAGGCAATGATTATGAAATATAGGCATCATGTCCATGTCAAGTAGAGCGACTCCTGCCTGCATCTACTACTATTACTCCACACATCGACCGACTCCTGCCTGAAAAGATCAACGCATTAACTAAGATGACGTGATGTAGAGGAATAAACTCAAGCAATATGATGTAAACCCCATCTTTTTATTCATAATGGAAACAATAAAATACGTGCCTCGCTACCCCTAGCGACACCGCAAGATTGAACCCAAAGCTAAGCACTTCTCCCATTGCAAGAAAAACCAATCTAATTGGCCAAACCAAACCGATAGTTCGAAGAGAAATACAAAGATATAAAATCATTCATATAAGAATTCAAGGAAGATTCAAATAATATTCATAGATAAGTTGATGATAAATCCACAATTCATCGGATCTCGACAAACACAGCGCGAAAGAAGATTACATCAGATAGATCTCTAAGAACATCGAGGAGAACATGGTATTGAGAATCAAAGAGAAAGAAGAAGTCATCTAGCTACTAGCTATGGACCCGTAGGTCTATGGTAAACTACTCACGCTTCATCGAAAGGGTAATAGGGTTGATGTAGATGCCCTCCATGATCGAATCCCCCTCAGGTAGGATACCGGAAAAGGCGCCAAGATGGGATCTCACGGGAACAGAAGGTTGCGTCGGTGGAAAAGTGTTTTCGTGAATGCTTCTGGTGGTTTGGGAATATGTGTGAATATATAGGAGGCAGAACTAGGTCAGGGGAGTCACGAGGGGCCCACAAGGTAGGGGGGCACGCCCTACCCCCCTGGGCGCGCCCTCCAGCCTTGTCGCCGCCTCGTGTCTCCTCTAACTTGAACTCCAAGTGTCTTGGGTGTCTTCTGGTCCAAGAAAAATCATCGTGAAAGTTTTATTCCGTTGGGACTCCATTTGGTATTCCTTTTCTGCGAAGCTCAAAAACAAGGAAAAACAGAAACTGACATTGGGCTCTAGGTTAATAGGTTAGTCCCAAAAATAATATAAAATAGCATATTAATGCATATAAAACATCCAAAACTGATAATATAATAGGAAGAAACAATAAAAAATTATAGATACGTTGGAGACGTATCAAGCATCCCCAAGCTTAATTCCTGCTCGTCCTCGAGTAGGTAAATTATAAAAACAGAATTTTTGATGTGGATTGCTACCTAACATATTTATCCATGTAATTTTCTTTATTGTGGCATGAATGTTCAGATCCATAAGATTCAAAACAAAAGTTTAATATTGACATAAAAACAAAAATATTTCAAGCATACTAACAAAGCAATCATGTCTTTTAAAAATAACATGGCCAAAGAAAGCTATCCCTACAAAATCATATAGTCTGACTATCCTCCATCTTCATCACACAAAATATTCAAATCATGCACAACCCCGATGACAAGCCAAGCAATTGTTTCATACTTTTGATGTTCTCAAACCTTTTAAACTATCACGCAATACATGAGCGTGAGCCATGGACATAACACTATAGGTGGAATAGAATATGGTGGTTATGGAGAAGACAAAAAGAAGTAGATAGTCTCACATCAACTAGGCGTATCAACGGGCCATGGAGATGCCCATCAATAGATATCAATGTGAGTGAGTAGGAATTGCCATGCAACAGATGCACTAGAGCTATAAGTTTATGAAAGCTCAAAAAAGAAACTAAGTGGGTGTGCATCCAACTCGCTTGCTCATGAAGACCTAGGGCAATTTGGGGAAGCCCATCATTGGAATATACAAGCCAAGTTCTGTAATGAAAAACCCCACTAGTATAAGAAAGTGACAACATAGGAGACTCTCTATCATGAAGATCATGGTGCTACTTTGAAGCATAAGTGTGGAAAAAGGATAGTAACATTGCCCCTTCTCTCTTTTCTCTTATTTTTCTGCGGGCTTCTTTGGCCTCTTTATTTTATTTTTATTTTCATCCGGAGTCTCGTCCCAACTTGTGGGGGAATCATAGTCTCCATCATCCTTTCCTCACATGGGACAATGCTCTTATAATGATGATCATCACACTTTTTATTTACTTACAACTCAAGAATTACAACTCGATACTTAGAACAAAATATGACTCTATATGAATGCCTCCTGCGATGTACCGAGATGTGCAATGACTCAAGAGTGAAATGTATAAAAATTATGAATGGTGGAAGATTTCTACTACGCAACTTTATTATTGTAGACACGTGTTGGCCGTCCAAGCGCAGAGTTTTGTAGGACAGTAGCAATTTTCCCTCAAGTTGATGACCTAAGGTTTATCAATCCACGAGAGATGTAGGATGAAGATGGTCTCCCTCAAATGACCCTGCAACCAAATACAAGAAATCTCTTGCGTCCCCAACACACCCAATACAATGGCAAATTGTATAGGTGCACTAGTTCGGCGAAGAGATGGTGATAAAAGTGTAATATTGATGGTAGAAATATATTTTTATAATCTGAATAAATAAAAACAGCAGGGTAGCAAATAGTAAACGGGCACAAAAACGGTATTGCAATGCTTGAAAATGAGGCCTAGGGTCCGTACTTTCAGTAGTGCAACCTCTCAACAATGCTAACATAGTTAGATCACATGATTATCCCTCAAACTGCAATAAAGAATCACTCCTGAGTTCCTATTAGCGGAGAAAAAAAGATATAAATTGTTTGTAGGGTACGAAACCACCTCAAAGCTATTCTTTCGTTCGATCTATCCTAGAGTTCGTACTAGAATAACGCAAGCTATTCTTTCCGATCGATCTAATCAAGAGTTTGTACTAAAATAACACCAAAGCAAATTCATATTCATAATCCACAATCCACACAAATAACTACAAAGAGATCCGAAAGTTTCTATCAGAGAAAAGATAATAAAAATGTGCATCAACCCCTATGCATAGATTACCCCAACGTCACCTCGGGAATCCGCAAGTTGACTGCCATAACATACATCAAGTGAATCAATATGATACCCCAATTGTCACCTCAAGTATTCATACTGCAAGACATACATCAAGTGTTCTCATCTCTGAATATTCAATCCGACAAGACAAAACTTCAAAGGGCAAAGACTTAATTCATCACAAGAAGAGTATAGAGGTGAGAAACATCATATGATCCATCTATATTAACAAGGCCCATGATACAGATCACGAGAGAGAGAGAGAGAGATTAAACACATAGCTACTAGTAAAACTCTCAGCCCCGAGGGAGGACTACTCCCTCCTCATCGTGGTGGCCGCCGGGATGATGAAGATGGCTACCACAGATGATTCCCCCTCCGGCAGGGTGCCGGAATGGGGTCTAGATTGGTTTTCGGTGGCTACAGATCCTTGTGGCAGCGGAACTTCTGATCTAGGTTAACCCCGATGGGTTTCGGAATATTTGGCAATTTATAGGGTAAATAGGGGGTGCGGGAGGCCACCGAGGTGGGCACAACCCACCTGGGCGCGCCCTGGTGGGTTGTGATACGTCCATTTTGCATCATGCTTTTATATCGATATTTATTGCGTTATGGGCTGTTATCACTCATTATGTCACAATACTTATGCCTATTCTCTCTTATTTTACAAGGTTTACATAAGGAGGGAGAATGCCGACAGCTGGAATTCTAGGCTGGAAAAGGAGCAAATATTAGAGACCTATTATGCACAACTCCAAAAGTCCTGAAACTCCACGGAAGTTGTTTTAGGAAAAAATAAAAAATACTGAGCGGAAGAAATACGGAGGGGCCACACCACAGCCACGAGGATGGGGCGCGCCTACCCCCAGGCGCGCCCCTGCCTCGTGGGCCCCCTGTTGGCCCTCTGGTGCCCATCTTCTTCTATATGAAGTCTTTCGTCCGAGAAAAAATCGTAAGCAAGCTTTCGGGACGAGACTCCGCCGCCACGAGGCGGAGCCTTGGCGGAACCAATCTAGGGCTCCGGCAGAGCTGTTCTGCCGGGGACACTTCCCTCGGGGGAAATCATCGCCATCGTCATCACCAACGCTCCTCTCATCGGGAGAGGGCCAATCTCCATCAACATCTTCACCAAAGATCATCTCCTCTCAAACCCTAGTTCATCTCTTGTATCCAATTCTTGTCTCCAAGTCCAGATTGGTACCTGAGGTTGCTAGTAGTGTTGATTACTCCTTGTAGTTGATGCTAGTTGGTTTATTTGGTGGAAGATCATATGTTCAGATCCTTTATGCATATTAATACTCCTCTGATTATGGACATGAATATGCTTTGTGAGTAGTTACGTTTGTTCCTGAGGACATGGGAGAAGTCTTGCTATTAGTAGTCATGTGAATTTGGTATTCGTTCGATATTTTGATGAGATGTATGTTGTCTTTCCTCTAGTGGTGTTATGTGAACGTCTACTACATGAAACTTCACCATTATTTGGGCCTAGAGGAAGGCATTGGGAAGTAATAAGTAGATGATGGGTTGCTAGAGTGACAGAAGCTTAAACCCTAGTTTATGCGTTGCTTCGTAAGGGGCTTATTTGGATCCATATATTTCATGCTATGGTTAGGTTTACCTTAATACTTCTTTTGTAGTTGCGGATGCTTGCAATAGGAGTTAATCATAAGTGGGATGCTTGCCCAAGTAAGGACAGCACCCAAGCACCGGTCCACCCACATATCAAATTATCAAAGTACCGAACGCGAATCATATGAACGTGGTGAAAACTAGCTTGACGATAATTCCCATGTGTCCTCGGGAGCGTTTTTCTCTATATAAGAGTTTGTCCAGGCTTGTCCTTTGCTACAAAAAGGATTGGGCCACCTTGCTGCACTTTATTTACTTTTGTTACTTGTTGCTCGTTACAAATTATCTTATCACAAAACTATCTGTTACCTATAATTTCAGTGCTTGCAGAGAATACCTTGCTGAAAACCGCTTATCATTTCCTCCTGCTCCTCGTTGGCTTCGACACTCTTACTTATCGAAAGGACTACGATAGATCCCCTATACTTGTGGGTCATCAAGACTCTTTTCTGGCGCCGTTGCCGGGGAGTGAAGCGCCTTTGGTAGGTGGAATTTGGTAAGGAAAAATTTATACATGTGCTAAAATTTCATCATCACTTGTTATTATGGAAAGTAATCCTCTGAGGGGCTTGTTCGGGTATCTTCACCCCGACCAAGAGAAACAAAGAGTTGCTCCTCAACCTCTGAACCTACTGAAAATGAAAATGTCTACTTTGAAATTCCTTCGGGTATGGTAGAAAAACTGCTAGCCAATCCTTTTGCAGGAGATGGAACATTACATCCTTATGAGCACCTAATATATGTGGATGAAGTTTGTGGATTGTTTAAGCTTGCAGGTATGCCCGATGATGTTATCAAGAAGAAGGTCTTCCCTTTATCTTTGAAGGGAGATGCATTGTCATGGTATAGGCTATGTGATGATATGGGGTCATGGAACTACAAACGATTGAAATTGGAATTTCATCAAAAGTTTTATCCTATATATCTTGTTCATCGTGATCGTAATTATATATATATAATTTTTGGCCTCGCGAAGGAGAAAGCATCGCTCAAGCTTGGGGGAGGCTTAAATCGATGTTATATCCATGCCCCAATCATGAGCTCTCAAGAGAAATGATTATTCAAAAAATTTATGCTCGGCTTTCTGATAACAATCGCACCATGCTCGATATTTCTTGTGCTGGCTCTTTTATGATGAAGACTATTGAATTCAAATGGGATTTATTGGATAGAATTAAATGCAACTCTGAAGATTGGGATCTCGACGAAGGTAAGGAGTCAGGTATGACACCTAGTTTGATTGTGTTGAATATTTTATGGATACCAATGTTTTCCGTAGATTTAGCACTAAATATGGACTTGACTCTGAGATAGTAGCTTCTTTCTGTGAATCTTTTGCTGCTTACATTGATCTCCCCAAGGAGAAGTGGTTTAAATATCATCCTCCCATAGAAGTAAAAGTAGCTGCACCTATTAAAGTTGAAGAAAAGACTATCACTTATAATGATCCTATTGTTCCTACTTCTTATGTTGAGAAACCACCTTTTCCTGTTAGAATAAAGGATCATGCTAAAGCTTCAACTGTGGATCGTAAAAGCAATATTAGAACTTATACACCTCCTGAGCAAATCAAAGTTGAACCTAATGTTGCTATTGTTAAAGATCTCTTGGCTGATAATATTGATGGGCATGTTATTTATTTCTGTGATGAAACTGCTAGAATAGCCAAACCTTGTGCTAAAGATAAACATAGACCTGTGGTAGGCATGCCTGTTATTTCTGTTAAAATAGGAGATCATTGTTATCATGGCTTATGTGACATGGGTGCTAGTGCTAGTGCAATACCTATTGACTTGTACAAAGAAATTATGCATGATATTGCACCTGCTGAGTTAGAAGATATTGATGTCACAATTAAACTTGCCAATAGAGATACCATTTCACCAATTGGTATTGTTAGATATGTTGAAGTCTTGTGTGGGAAAACTAAATATCGTGCTGATTTTCTTGTTCTAGGTTCCCCACAAGATAGCTTTTGTCCCATTATATTTGGTAGACCCTTCTTAAACACTGTTAATGCTAAGATAGACTACGAAAAGGATGTTGCTACTATTGGTCTAGGTGATATGTCTCATGAGTTTAATTTCTCTAAATTTCATAGACAACACCGTGAAGAGGAATTGCCAAGTAAAGATGAAATTATTGGTCTTGCTTCTATTCCCGTACCTCCTAATGATCCTTTAGAACAATATTTTCTAGACCATGAAAATGATATGTTTATGAATGAAAGAAGGGAAATAGTTGAAGTGATCTTTAAACAGGGTCCTATTCTGAAACACAACTTGCCTATTGGGTGATCCCGTGTCTGAGCTTAAACCATTGCCTGATACTCTTAAAATATGCTTACCTTGATGAAAAGAAGGTATATCCTGTTATTATTAGTGCTAACCTTTCAGAGAAGGAGGAAGAAAAATTATTGAAAACTCTGAAGAAGCACCGTGCTGCTATTGGATATACTCTTGATGATCTTAAGTGCATTAGTCCCACTCTATGTCAACACAAAATAAATTTGGAGAAAGATGCCAAAGCAGTTATTGATCATCAACGATGGTTGAATCCTAAAATGAAAGAAGTGGTAAGAAAGGAAATACTAAAGCTCCTTGAGGCAGGTATAATCTATCCCGTTGCTGATAGTCAGTGGGTAAGTCCTGTCCATTGTGTCCCTAAGAAGGGAGGTATTTCTGTCGTTCCTAATGATAAAGATGAATTGATTACACAAAGAATTATTACAGGTTATAGGATGGTAATTAATTTCCGCAAATTAAATAAAGCTACTATAAAATACCATTACCCCTTACCTTTTATTGATCAAATGCTAGAAAGATTATCCAAACATACACATTTTTGCTTTCTAGATGGTTATTCTGGTTTCTCTCAAATACCTGTGTCAGCTGATGATCAAGCAAAGACCACATTTACTTGCCCTTTCGGTACTTTTGCTTATAGACGTATGCCTTTTGGTTTATGTAATGCACCTGCTACCTTTCAAAGATGCATGATGGCTATATTATCTGCTTTTGTGAAAATATTTGTGAGGTTTTCATGGACGATTTCTCCGTTTATGGATCCTCTTTTGATGATTGCTTGAGCAACCTTGATCGAGTTTTGCAGAGATGTGAAGAAACTAATCTTGTCTTGAATTGGGAGAAGTGCCACTTTATGGTTAATGAAGGCATTGTCTTGGGGCATAAAATTTCTGAAAGGGGCATTGAAGTTGATAAAGCTAAAGTTGATGCTATTGAAAAGATGCCATGTCCCAAGGACATCAAAGGTATAAGAAGTTTCCTTGCTCACGCCGGATTTTATAGGAGGTTCATTAAGGACTTCTCAAAAATTTCTCGGCCTCTGACCAATTTATTACAGAAAGATATACCATTTGTCTTCGATGATGATTGTGTAGAAGCATTTGAAATACTTAAGAAAGCATTGATATCTGCACCTATTGTTCAGCCACCTGATTGGAATTTACCCTTTGAAATTATGTTTGATGCTAGTGATTATGTTGTAGGTGCTGTTCTAGGGAAAAGAGTTGATAAGAAATTAAATGTTATTCAATATGTAAGTGCATTTAGTGCCCCTTAGTGATTTTGGTGTATTGAAGACTTATAGGTTAAGTAACTAATGCGTTTGTGAGTGTACACAGGTCTATAAGTCTATGAGGAGTTTGATATTTACAGAGAAAGTCGACCCCTAAAAATGAAGTTCTTCAACTGAAGACTTTGATATTCTGAAGACTTTGAAAGTGAAGAAATTGGTGTGACCTTGAAGACTTGGTATTCGTTTGAGGAACATGAAGCGTGAAGACTTTTGTTTTCGTAGTTTCATTTTCTCTTTCTTGAGTCATAGGAAACACCGTCTTCGTTAAAGGGGTCGAGGAAATACTAAGGAAAAATTTCCATGTGATGCTCAACTCAAAATCCTACACCTACCAATCCCTTGAGTGAAGCTTTTGAAATCTCATACAGTTCAGTCAATTTCTTGATGGATGAGAGCGAAGCTCTTACGGTCACCGAGAATTTGTTCGATCGAGGAGTTAGGAATTCGCCAGTCTGAATTGCCTACACAAATGAGGAACATGATAGCCCCGAGGAATTTGATATTCAAAATTCCGACCATTCTTTATCTTCTTGCCACTGTCCCAAATATCTTATCCACCTAACGGTCATATCATTGAAGGGCATTTATGTCTTATCATGTCGGGCTGCTCCCTAGGCTATAAATAGCTGCCCCCTACAACCACTAGTTGGTTGGCTGCTCCGAGAGAACTTGACACTTGTCATTTGAGAGCAACCCATCCTCTGAGGACTTTGAGCAGAAAATCATCAAGTGAGGAAAAACCCAAAAACCAAACCCCAACAAACCCAAAGTGATTGAGCATCATTGAAGAAATTGATCCTGCATGGATCCGACGCTTGTTACCTTTGAAGACTGTGCTTCTTCCAAACGGTTAGGCGTCAAGGTCTAGAGCATCCAAGAGGACTTGTGGATCGCCGAGTGACCAAGTATGTGAAGGTTTGGAAGTCGCCTGAAGACTTACCACGAGTGATTGGACGAGGTCTGCGTGACCTTAGTTCAAGGAGAATACGGTGAGGACTTGGTGTCCCGAGCTGCGTGCTCGATGATCGGGTGTCCGGACTGTGTCCTCGAGTTTAAATACTCACCCGCTCCAACCAGACGTACAACTAAGACAGCAGCTGGAACTGGTCTACCAAATCATTGTCTTCACCGACCTAATCGGTTCTATTTCCTCAACCCTTTCATTTCCTCATTCTTGTGTTGAGTGTTTGTTCATATCTGTGTTTGAAGACTTTGGTCAAGACTTTCTCAATTTCCTCAGTTCAATTTCTTGATCTGTTGTCTTCATCTTGTGTTATCCTGTGATTACGCTTTCGTACTCTGTGATTGTCTTCATTTCATCGTGATGACTATGCTTGTAATCTGCTATGCTTACTTCGAGTACTTATTCCGCTGCAAGTAGTTCTTCGCTAAGGAATTTCCTCACCGCAAATTCCTCGATGAAGAATTCATAAAATCGCCTATTCGCCCCCCTCTAGTCGATATAACGACTTTCAATTGGTATCGAGCAAGGTACTCCCTTGTTACGTGTGATTTTGGTTTAACCACCGGAGTTTTAGTTATGTCGACCGCAGTATGATCAAGGTCTCAGCAGGTGTCCTACCTTCGATGGGACGGACTACCCCTCTCGGAAGAACAAAATGCGAATGCATCTTGAAGCAATTGACAACGATCTACGGTATGTTGTGACAAAAGGTGTTTCCTCACCACACCTTCTCCGAATGATGCTGATGTGAAGAGATTCAAGCAACTCGATTCTCAAGCGAAGAATATCATATGTGGCCATCCGAGCAAAGGTCAATATGGAAGAGTGAGTGCTTTGGAATCGCCAAACTCATCCGGGACAGGCTGTCCAAAGTAAATGAAGGTGTTTCAACTCAGCGTGACTCTCGAGTTGATGTTCTTGGAATCTCTTCAACCGCTTCAAAAGACTCGACAACGAAAATGTTCAACAAACCTTCGATCGCCTCACCGACATCTCAAATGAGCTTCAAGCACTGGTGCCACCGACATCACCGACCATGAGGTGGTGAAGAAATTGCTAAGATCGCTGATTCCTCATTTGATACTCGCACCGATGATACAAGAACGAGCTGATTACAAGTCTCTTGATCCTGCCGATATCCTCGAAGGCTAAATACTCATGAGTTCCAGCTTCTGAAAAGAGAGATCTCTATGGTTACGGCTATGGAAAAACACGTGCCACGAAGGCCAAGGCTGTGTCCGAATCTGAAAGTGAAGACTCGTAGTAGCCTTGGAGATCTGAAGAATTTGGCCAGAGCTAGCATCGCTCGTGAAGAAATTCCAGAAATTCTCAAGGCGTGGTCGCTTTGGAAAATCCTCAAGAAGCGGTGATTCCTCATCTAGTGACTATAAGAGAAGACTTTGTCACAAATGCAAGAAACCTGGTCACTATATTCAAGATTGTCCTCGATGGGAAAAGGAATTAAGGAAGAAGAAACACAAGGATTACAGCCTACGATGATGCGAAGAAAAGAAGAAATCATCAAAATCTTCATCATCAAAATCCTCAAAACCTTCTTCTCACAAGAGGAGCAGCTCCAAAAGGCTCGGGCATTTATTGGCAAGGAAATGGACTCGAAGCTGAATCGAGGAAAATGAGGAAGAGGAGGAGTCGAAGAATCCGAATCTGGTGTGGCTAGTCCGCTCTTGCTACGCCTTAGTTAGCAAGTCCATCTTCAACACCGGAGAAACCGACTCACCGACAAGCCCGATGAGGAAAATGATGACTACGCTCCCACCTATTGCTTCATGGCAAAAGGTGCAAAGGTACTCAATTTCACCTCCTCTGAATCTAGTGAAAATGAATCTGATGAGGATCTCAAGCCCAGCTACTCTAAACTTGCTAAGATTGCTATAAAACAACAAAGGGCTTTTGAAAAGGTTCAAAACATGCTAGATAAGAGTGATGATATGTTAGGTGAAGAAATGGATCGCACTCAAGCTCTGACTGAAAATCTTCAGAGACTTGATCTAGGCTTGACAACCTTCAAGGTCATCATAACACTCTCTTATCTGACCATGAGAAACTTTCTTATGAATTTCTTCAAAGAAAGCAAGATCTTGAGAAGCTAAGAGCGAGTTATGAAGATCTTCAGAAGGAGCGCGATTCATTACTTGCTCAACAAATCAGCGCTTCTCAAGAAGAATTTGTTCCTCCATGCTTAAAGTGCATTGAGCGTGAATCGCTAATTCTTCACCGAATGTTCAAATGCTTCAACTGTTACAAATTCTCACCTGCCTCTGCTATCACTAATTCCTCATCGAGGACATTGCTAGTATCATTGACGATGCAGATGAAGGAATTGTACATGACAGGCATGTACAAAAGCCTCAAAGGGCATCGACTCTTTGTGATGTGCTTAAAAGCAGATCCTCAACAGAACCCTAGGAAAGAGGGTATTGCCTTTGAGAGAAAACTCAATGTCGATGGAACGTCTTTGGAAGCTTTGGCGGTATCCCAAAACCTCATGGGTTGCTGCAAAGGGACCTCCATTGATCCATCTACCTTATCTGGTTTTACATGCGAATTTCCTCATTCTGGCGATGAGTCATTTGACTCAACTATAAACTGTTTAAAAATCAGAATGGTGAAGTATTTGCAAGATATGTTGGTACTAATGCAGAACGGTTCCCTATGAAGAAAATCTGGGTTCCCAAGAAGTGCCTTGAAAGTCTTCGTGAATGTCCTCATGACACCACCAGTGAAGAATAGGAACCCCAGATCAAATTCTTCCTATGGACCAAATTCTTCATATGGATCCCAAGTCCTCATACGGACCAAATTCCTCACGTGGATCAAATTCCTCAAAAGGATCAAAGTCCTCATATGATCATCATCGTGCTAACAACTCATTTCGCAGGTAGAGCTAAGGGCTATGAATATGTGCATTATTCTTCAAACCAATATGTTCATAAGTCCTCGAAGAATTTCTCCGCTTATTCATATGCTTACCCTAACCCCTCTTATGTGAAACGAAATGGTTTGGCCTCTATGCCACCATTCTCGTATGGTGCTCGCAGAGTGATGAACTCTTTACCACCCCTTCGATGTGGGTGGTGAAGAAAAGAACTAATCTCTTCTGCAGGTCAGTCTCCGATGTGCCTCAACGTCTCAAGAATTTCTTGGGGGCGACAAAATTCCGAAAGGACGCAGCTAATCATGATGAAATGAACTTTCATTTCACACGTCCTAATACTACTTATCTGATTGATACTGACTGATGAAATTCATCTGATGAACTTGATATCATATTCTTCACTGATGAAGTATATGAGATCGTAAGTTGTACTAATTCATCTACAGGATGATCAACCCAAAGCCACTGAGTGGGTTCTCGATAGTGGATGTACAAATCACATGACTGGTGACAAGAATCTATTGATGGATGCTCCTTATCACCGTCACATCTCAAGCATATCATCTTTCTTGACAAAGGCAAAAGTCGTATTGGGTCTTGGTAAGGTTGCTATCTCTAAGGACATGCACATGGACAAAGTCATGCTTGTTGAGTCTTTAGGATATAACCTCATGTCGATCTCAATGCTTTGTGATCTTGATATGGTTGTTATCTTTGGCAAGTATCGTTGTGTTGTGATTATGGAAGTGACAATTCCAAAGTCTTGAAGGCTTTAGGAGAGGAGACTTGTATATTGTTGACTTCTCTACAGACCACAACCAGCCGTTTGCCTACTTGCAAAAGCTTCGAAGGCTGGCTATGGCATCGACGACTTGGTCACGCAGCATGAGGAATTTGCACACGCTTGCGAAGAAGAAGCATGTCATTGGCATTGAGAATGTCAAATTCCTCAAGGATCACCCATGCGAACTGTGGAGCTGGAAAAATGACCAAGGCCAAGCATCCAAATGAAGACTATCATGACCACTACTCGTCCCTTGAATTGCTTCATATGGACCTCTTTGGTCCCAATCATTACTCAGTTGTCGTTAATGAAGCATCACTATATGGCTTTGTTATTGTTGATGATTACTCTCGTTACACATGGGTACACATTGTTACTTACAAGAATCAAGTGCGGAAATCTTCAAACGATTTTCCTCGAGGGCTTCAACTAACTTTGGTGTGAAGATCAAGCACATCGGAGTGACAATGGAACCGAGTTCAAGAATTCGGTCTTGATGACTATCTTGATGAACTTGGTATTACTCATGAGTTATCTGCTCCTTATACTCCTCGGCAAAATGGCGTCGTGGAGCGCAAAAACAGAACTCTTGTTGAGATGGCTCGCACTATGCTTGATGAATACAAAACGCCTCGGTCGTTTCGGATTGAAGCAATTGACATCTGCGTGCCACATCATCAACAGTATATCTTCACAAATTCTTCAAGAAGACGCCTATGAACTCCTCAACGACAAGAAACCTAATGTAAGTTATTTTAAAGTCTTGATTGCTAAATGCTGGATTAGAGATCCTCACCACAACTCTAAATTTGCACCAAAGCACATGAAGGTTTTATGCTTGGTTACGGAAAGGACTCGCACACCTCTGAGTCTTCAACATCGCACTTCACAAGATTGTTGACACTTGTAGATGTGCGGTTCGATGAAACTAATGGCTCGCAAAGAGAGCACCTACCTTCATGTTAGATGAACCAGACCGAGGATTCTATCAGGTTCAAGGCAACCGAGGATGTCATTCCCTCTCAAGAAACTGCTGAAGAATTCATCCTGACTGTGAAGAACGTCGAAATGATGCACTGAAGATAATCTTTGAAGAAAATGGTCTTGAGGAAAATGATCAAATTCCTTGAAGACAACCAGCTCATCCTCGCGTTGCAAAAGAAGTACAAGCGGAGAAGATCATCGATGACATTAGGTCCTCTCACTCGCTCAAAAGCTTCACATTTATCTAACTTTTGTGGGCACTATGCTTTTGTCTCTATCACAGAGCCCACTAAGGTAGATGAAGCATTTCTGGAGCCGGAGTGGATTCAGGCCATGCAAGAAGAATTACATCAGTTCGAGCTCAACAACGTCTGGGAACTGGTCAAACGTCCGGATCCTCGCAAGCATAATATCATTGGCACAAAGTGGATCTACCGCAACAAGCAAGATGAAAATGGTCTCGTGGTGAGGAATAAGGCACGACTAGTAGCTCAAGGCTACACGCAGTTGAAGGATTGACTTGATGAAACTTTTGCACTGTCGCTAGACTTGAGTCTATTCGCATATTACTCGCCTATGCTAACCATCACAATATCACTTTATATCAAATGGATGTGAAAAGTGCATTCCTCAATGGTAAGCTTGAGGAAGAAGTATATGTTGCTCAACCCCCAGGTTTTGAAGATCCAAAGAATCCTGACAAAGTCTTCAGACTCAATAAGGCCATCTATGCACTGATGAAAATGGTATTGACTTCGATCACAAGGTATACCGCTCCATGATTGGTTCTTTATTGTACTTATGTGCATCTAGGCCAGATATAATGCTTAGTGTTTGCATGTGTGCCCGATTTCAAGCTACACCGAAGGAATCACACCATAAGGCTGTGAAGCATATTCTTCGATATCTAGCTCACACACCAACACTAGGATTATGGTACCCCAAGGGCTCTACTTTTGATCTCATTGGATATTCTCGACTCGACTATGCTTGGTGATCGTGTGGACCGCAAGTCAACATCTGGTACTTGTCATTTCCTCGGACGATCTTTGGTCCATTGGTCCTCGAAGAAAGCAGAACTGCGTATCACTATCCATCTGCGGAAGCTGAATACATTGCTTCTTGGCTCGTGTTGTGCTCAATTGCTATGGATAAAGCAAACCCTCAAGGACTACGGCATCAACGTGAAGAATGTGCCTCTCTACTGTGACAATGAGAGTGCCATCAAGATTGCTCACAACCCAGTTCAGCACTCGAAGACAAAGCACATTCAAATTCGTCATCATTTTCTTCGTGATCATGTGTTGAAGGCGACATCTCCATCGAAAGCACGTGAAGATCAAGAACAGCTAGCTGATATCTTCACTAAGCCCTTGGATGAGAAGAAATTTAGCAAGTTGCGGTGTGAGCTAAATATCTTAGAATCTTCGAATGTTCTTTGAAAAGGACACACATTCTAACACTTATACAAAATTGATGACTTAGATGTGCAACACATGAAGAAACGTTGTTCTTCAATCAATGAAGAATAACACTCTAAGTGTGAAGAAATTAATGAAGAAATTGATTCTCAGAACCCTACGACAATTGTACGCGGTGTCTGAAATCATCATTCTTATACGGTGGGTCACGCCACCACCAAAGTTGAAAATCTTCAATTTGAGTTTTTCCTCAGTTTTTGAAATTCTTCAGTTTTTCAAATTCTTCAACTTTGCAAAATCTTCACTGTTTCCGTCGTCTTTCTTCATTGACTATATATATATATATATATATGGGTTTATGTCCTCTACAGCATTCACTTATGGCTATTTCTTCAAGTCGCTTTTTCTGCTAAGTGAATGTGATCGGACCCTTCCCCCTCTGTGCTATACTCAACCCAATCCATTCACAAATTCTTCATGTGCGTTCTACTTTGAAACTCGTTCAAAATCTTCACTGTGTCCTTGACAGCTGAAGAAATTGCAACGGAACTTTTAAAACGAATCTTATCTAAACCTTCGTTTTTGCCGCTCAAACTGTTCCGCATCCCACGATGCATTACTTTATTCACCCACGATCGTACACGATCTCCACTACACAGTACGTGGGTGACACATGTCGTGAGAAGGGAAGCGGTCAGGGGCATGTTAGTCCTAAATCTTGAGCGATCCGTTTTCACCGTGTCTATAAATACCCTCTCTCCCTTCCTCACTCTTTTACTCGCTCGACCTCTCTCTCCCGCCGAGCTCCTCAAAACCCTAAGCGCCCCGCTTCTCCATCGTCGCCGGTGAGGAAAAGCTTCACCGCCTTGACCTCTTCGCCGACGTACTCGCGCCGACCGTGGAAAATCTTCACTCCGCCGTCGCCGTAGCTGATTTCCTCTGCCAAGTTAGGGCATGGAAGATCTGAGCAGACGAACTTCCCAACTGTTCTTCTCGGTTAAATCGTGTTCTTCACTTGGTAAATTAAAAGTTACTTTTATTACTCGCTTTGATTCTCAAATCTTCTTCAAATTCTTCAAAGGTGTTATTCTTCAAATTCTTCACACATATGAACACCTCAAATCTCTTGATTCGTTTCTCTAAGCAATGATTTTCTTCAAGATTCCTCAATTGTGTGGATCCTCGATCTATACAACTCTGGAACCTAAGACAAAGAATGCTTAGTGAAATTCTTCAAGGCTCATCTGGTCAAAATCCTCAAAACTTGTTCTTTTTGAAAAACCTTCTGAGAACGCATATGACCTCTCCAAATTCCTCGCACCTATACTCTGTTCACAGGTACAAATGTCCGCTGCTGAATCCCTAGGTTCTCATCAACTTAACTCATTTGCAGCGTTCCTCGAAGAAAAACTGCATACTTCTTGAAAAACTCAATTGTTCAATTTCCTCAAGCAAGAAAATGGCGAGAGCGGTAAGAAGCCGTAGAAGGGAGGAAAGAAACCGAGGTTATGACTGCTTTTGAAATCCACGAGGAAATATATGCTTGACTCATTGCACACCGGATGAAGAAAGCAAAAATCAGCGCAAGGTGCGTATTCGGAAGATTGAGCGGAGATGGGCACGGGAATGGAAGGAATACAGATATGTAACTCCTAAGTACATGAAGAAATTCGCTTTAAATCCTCCATGCCCAAGAGCTCCTTTGGCACTGGCCAAGTAGCTGATCCCACAAGCATCAAGCGAGGTGAGGACTTTCACGATGAATGGGCTAAACGCCAAGCAAAATTGGCAAAGCAAGCGAAGGAGGCGGTGAAGAAATTCAATGAGGATTCTGCCACTCTATCGCCATCGAGGTCTCGGTCAAACCGAGGAAATCAATGCAAAAGAAGCCTGCTCATAAGCCAAGTGCTTCACCATCTGCGCCCTCACGGCCAAGTTCCTCAAAGACACCTTCCAAGCAAATTCCTCACACCGCTTTGCTCCACCAAAGTCCTCAACAGCTCCGTCAAAACCTTCGTTCTGTGCACTGCTACTTGTCAAAGGACCACTGGTTTTCAATTGCCTCGAGCATCTCTGCAAGTTCTCACCTGCCCCATTTCTTCATCGGCCCGGCTCACCAAGATCAAAGCAACAATGGGCGAGGTCCACGGCCTAGTCCAAGGAAGAAACAGGTTGTACTCCATGTGCCATCCGATGATGAGGCATCGATGAAGAACTTGAAGAAATCATCGAGACCGTCAAGTGAAGGCCGCTAGAGCCAAAGGTACATCTGTACCCTTTGCTATTGGATCCAAAGAAAGTCCTCGCCTTTATTGATCTACGGCACAATGATCCCAATACCCTCTGCTGATCTTCATCGACACTGGTCAAAGTCATCTGTTGACTCACTTCATCGCTGAAGAAAATGGAAGTTTGAGAAGGCGAGGGAAATCAAGAAGGCTCAATACAGAAGGAGAAGTTCTTGAAGAAAACGTTGTCAAGATGACACCGAGGAACTTCTCCAAATTCAAACTGAAATTCAAGACCTCGGCAAAAACTTGATACCCACTATGCTGATTGGCAAGGTGTAAAGACTAGATTCGCAAACTGACGAAGAAATTCTAAGTGATGCTGCCCGATTGCAACATGAAATTCCTCAGTGGAGCCTCGGCTCAGCCCTCTTGAAGAAAATGCCAAGACACGATGACATTCAACCTGCTGAAGAAAATGTTGATTCGAGGCTGATGATCCCATTCCACCACCGAAGAAACTGCCAGGCACCCACTAGTGGTGCGCTGAAGAAATTGCTCAAGACAGAGGCGCATCGATTGCCCTGAAGAAACTGCACCAAATTCCTTAGCTCCTCCTGCGCCAACTCCAACTCCAATTCTTCCATCTGCTTCTGATGTGAAGAAAACCAAGGCTGCAGAACGAGCTGCTGTGAAGAAAAGGAAAGCATCAGCTGCGTCAGACTCTTCGGCTGCGAAGAAAATGAAGCCCATGACCAGCTCATTTGAAAACCCAATTGATGCTGTTCCAATTTCCTCCATACCATCAAAGGAAGCTGTTCCTTTTGGAGAAGACTACGAGATCCCAATCGGATCTGATGAAGAACATCAGTCTGCTGCTTCGTCAGAACATCTCGATGAAGAAATTGAAGTGGAAGCAATCCCTTCAACCCCAGTTATTCCCTCACCAGACAATGAAATTCCTCAGGCTGGTGCTAAGGAAATTGAAGATGAAGATGTGGATATTGGATGCACCACTCCGGTGATAAATGATGACTTTTGGGAAAGTCAGCATCCCAATACTCCTCTCTTCACCCCGCTCCCACAAGTTCCTCACTCCCTGCACAAACAGTCCAAATGGACTCAAGAAAATCAACCCACCGGTTACGTGCATGAAGAAATTCCAGCCACTAGTCTTGATGAAACTGCTGCTTCTTTGCTAATCCTCGATCGCACTGTTGAGGAACAAGAAATTCCTCGGTGAAGAACCTGAACTTACGATTCTGAGGTGGTGATGCAACTCACGACACCCCTCTGCCCAAGCAAAAGAATCCTTTCTCAACCAAGCAAAAGTTCAAGGCTGAAGATTTCTTTGCCGAGCACGTGTTCTTCATCGAATATAATCCTTATGATTACGCTCGCATTAGGAAGAGGCGCTTACGGACTGCCACCAAGCCAACTTCTATTCCTCGGTGCTTTTCAACAAGGACAAAATCTTGATCATGCTCATATTCCTCATGTGGATATGGAGTCGCTGCCGGAGCTTTGAGCCGATCCTCGGTGTTCTTCACGACGCAGACTTCTAAACTTCTGCTTGATATTTGTGATTGGAATGAAGAGCTAATTCTTGATTCTATGCAACCCTGCACATCACCGGAGACGCTCAAGACGTAAATTCATGGGTCTTAGATTGGATGATGAAAACACTCACTACAAGGCACCAACAAGTGAATTGCTTCGTGCCCTACCACTCGATCCTCCGCTTGATGGTGCACGTCGTATCTCTGAAGAAAAGAACTTTCAAATCACTATATGCAAGTCTTGATGAAGCCTTTGAAGCCAAGGCAGGCCCCAAGAACCAAATTCCTCGTCAAGGAATTATTATATGTGCCTCGGACAGTCTATCGAATTTTGACGAAGACTATTAGTCCTATCAAAGGCCATGACTCGAACGATGAAGAAGTCGTTGGCATCATGAAGAATATGCTTTTCAACATCATCCATGGCGTTCCCGTCAACTTCCATGATTTCTTCATGAGGACTCTGGCAAACATTGCTATGTCACCTTTTGAGCTGAAGCCTTATGCGCCTTGGATTATGAGACTCATCAGGTCAAGGTCTTCACTAAATTACAAGGCTGATACTTTGAACCACTGCAGCTACCTGCCCCCGATTGAAGTCCTCAAACGAACATTTACCTCAGCTGATGAAAAGGGCAAGGCTACTACTGTGATAGATGAAGGCATTCGTCCATTGGATGGACAGTTTCGCAAAGCAGCATCCTACTCCACCAATGATGACTCTGCCACACATGACTCAAAGAAGAAATACCTCGGTCAAGCAAAGTCCTCAAGCTCTGCACCTGGGTGATGACTGATCGTGAATTACTCCTCAGTCTTCATCAGAAGGTTGATCGCAATCATAAGTGGTTCAAACGTCAGTTTGGTAATCTTCTTTACAACATGACCTCAACACACAATGCAGTGAAGAAAACCCACTACTACCTTCATGAAACCTTCAAGCGCACCTGGGCTGTTCTTTCACATGTCTACAGTGAGGAAGAACTGACTTCAATGGGACTCAAGGAAGAATTTGACTGGTCTGCACCTCCTCCGAAGAAATTCAAGAAGGTCAAAGTTCCTTCCTTGGTGGCCAGCTCCTATTCTTCATCTCGCGACACTGATGAAAATGAAGATTTGGAAGACACTGCTGCTGGTCCTACTTCAACAACCGACCCCAACAATCTTTGGCGCTCGTCTTCAACTTGAAATTCTTCAAGAGCGTTAGTCCTCGCCGATCCTTTTGGTCATTTGATGACAAAGGGGGAGAAATTTGAGTTAGTCTTCAAGCGGGTCTAGTTTTTGTCTATATACAGTATTTTATTAAGTTACAACTCTCGTTCTTCCGAAACCTTTTATTGGATCGAGTTGTAATCTTAAACCCGATGGTGCTTTGATACTTTTGATGCATTATGCTCTTGCTCTATGCTCTGATTATAGTAGTTATGCTCTGATTCTCGTGAGCTCCTTGAAAATCTTCATAGCAAATCAATTTGGCCTTTGGGCTCTGGTACTCTTGATGCGTTACATTGCATAACATCAAGCACCATATTTCATCATGCATTTCAAATTCTTCATATTATATGTTAAATCGTGTATGAATTACAAGATATAGGGGAGATCTCCATGATTCAATTCTTCAAATGTGCATTGCCTCAAAAGCAAATTCCTCACTATGCACATCTTGGGGAGTTCTTCTATATCTTGCAATCAAATTCCTCATTATCGTATTTACACTTCATATGTTTATCCCGTTGAGAACTTAACCTATATTGTCATCAATCACCAAAAGGGGAGATTGTAAGTGCATCTAGTGCCCTTAGTGATTTTGGTGTATTGAAGACTTATAGGTTAAGTAACTAATCGTTCTTGAGTGTACACAGGTCTATAAGTCTATGAGGAGTTTGATATTTACAGAGAAAGTCGACCCTAAAAATGAAGTTCTTCAATGAAGACTTTGATATTCGAAGACTTTCGAAGACTTTGAAAGTGAAGAAATTGGTGTGACCTTGAAGACTTGGTATTCGTTTGAGGAACATGAAGCGTGAAGACTTTTGTTTTCGTAGTTTCATTTTCTCTTTCTTGAGTCATAGGAAACACCGTCTTTGTTAAAGGGGTCGAGGAAATACTAAGGAAAAATTTCCATGTGATGCTCAACTCAAAATCCTACACCTACCAATCCCTTGAGTGAAGCTTTTGGAAATCTCATACAGTTCAGTCAATTTCTTGATGGATGAGACGAAGCTCTTACGGTCGTTGAGAATTTGTTCGGCCGAGGAGTTAGGAATTCGCCAGTCGAATTGCCTACGATGAGGAACATGATAGCCCCGAGGAATTTGATATTCAAAATTCCGACCGTTGATGTCTTCTTGCCACTGTCCCAAATATCTTATCCACCTAACGGTCATATCATTGAAGGGCATTTATGTCTTATCATGTCGGGCTGCTCCCTAGGCTATAAATAGCCGCCCCTACAACCACTTGTTGGTTGGCTGCTCGAGAGAACTTGACACTTGTCATTTGAGAGCAACCCATCCTCCGAGGACTTTGAGCGAAAATCATCAAGTGAGGAAAAACCCAAAACCAAACCCCAACAAACCCAAAGTGATTGAGCATCATCAAGAAATTGATCTGCGTGGATCCGATGCTTATTACCTTTGAAGACTGTGCTTCTTCCAGACGGTTAGGCGTCAAGGTCTAGAGCATCCAAGAGGACTTGTGGATCGCCGAGTGACCAAGTATGTGAAGGTTTGGAAGTCGCTGAAGACTTACCACGAGTGATTGGACGAGGTCTGCGTGACCTTAGTTCAAGGAGAATCTGGTGAGGACTTGGTGTCTGAGCTGCGTGCTCGAGGATTTGGTGTCCGGGACTGTGTGTCCTCGAGTTTAAATACTCAGCCGCTCCAACAGACGTACAAGCGAGACAGCAGTTGGAACTGGTCTACCAAATCATTGTCTTCACCGACCTAACTGGTTCTATTTCCTCAACCCTTTCATTTCCTCATTCTTGTGTTGAGTGTTTATTCATATCGTGTTTGAATACTTTGGTGAAGACTTTCTCAATTTCCCCAGTTCAATTTCTTCAGTCTGTTTGTCTTCATCTTGTGTTATCCTGTGATTACGCTTTCTGTACTCTGTGATTGTCTTCATTTCATCGTGATGACTATGCTTGTAATCTGCTATGCTTACTTCTGAGTACTTATTCCGCTGCAAGTAGTTCTTCGCTAAGGAATTTCCTCACCGGCAAATTCCTCAGTGAAGAATTCATAAAAATCGCCTATTCACCCCCCCTCTAGTCGATATAACGCACTTTCACAATATGCTAGTAAAACTCTAGACAATGCCCAGAGAAATTATGTTACAACTGAAAAAGAATTCTTAGCAGTTGTATTTGCTTGTGATAAGTTCAGACCTTATATTGTTGATTCTAAAGTAAGTATTCACACTGATCATGCTACTATTAAATATCTTATGGAAAAGAAAGATGCTAAACCTAGACTTATTAGATGGGTTCTCTTGCTACAAGAATTTGATTTGCATATTATTGATAGAAAGGGAGCTGAGAACCCCGTTGCAGATAACTTCTCTAGGTTAGAAAACGTGCTTGATGATCCACTACCTATTCATGATAGCTTTCCTCACGAACAATTAAATGTCATAAATGCTGCTCATACTGCTCCATGGTATGCGGATTATGCTAATTACATTGTTGCTAAATTTATACCACCTAGTTTCACATACCAGCAAAAGAAAAAGTTTTTCTATGATTTGAGAAATTACTTTTGGGTTGACCCACATCTTTATAAAGAAGGAGTAGATGGTGTTATTAGACGTTGTGTACCTGAGCATGAACAGGAACAGATCCTATGCAAGTGTCACTCCGAGGCTTATGGAGGACACCACGCTGGAGATAGAACTGCACATAAGGTATTGCAATCCGGTTTTTATTGGCCTACTCTCTTCAAGGATGCCCGTAAGTTTGTCCTATCTTGTGATGAATGTCAAATAATTGGTAATATTAGTAGACGTCAAGAAATGCCTATGAATTATTCACTTGTTATTGAACCATTTGATGTTTGGGGCTTTGATTATATGGGACCCTTCCCTGCCTCTAATGGATATACACATATTTTAGTTGCTGTTGATTACGTTACTAAGTGGGTAGAAGCTATTCCAACTCGTAGTGCTGATCATAACACCTCTATTAAGATGCTTAAAGAAGTTATTTTTCCAATGTTTGGAGTCCCTAGATATTTAATGACTGATGGTGGTTCACATTTTATTCATGGTGCTTTCCGTAAAATGCTTGCTAAGTATGATGTTAATCATAGAATTGCACCTCCTTATCATCCACAGTCTAGTGGTCAAGTAGAATTGAGTAATAGAGAACTCAAATTAATTTTGCAAAAGACTGTTAATAGATCTAGAAAGAATTGGTCCAAGAAACTTGATGATACATTATGGGCCTATAGAACTGCATATAAAAACCCTATGGGTATGTCTCCGTATAAAATGGTTTATGGAAAAGCATGTCACTTGCCTCGCGAACTAGAACATAAGGCTTATTGGGCTATTAAAGAGCGCAATTATGTTTTCAAACTTGCCGGTGAGAAGAGGTTATTTGACATTAACTCACTTGATGAATGGAGAACCCAAGCCTATGAAAACGCCAAATTGTTTAAGGAAAAAGTTAAAAGATGGCATGACAAAAGGATACAAAAGCGTGAGTTTAATGTGGGTGATTATGTATTATTATACAACTCTCATTTAAGATTTTTTGCAGGAAAACTTCTCTCTAAATGGGAAGGTCCTTACGTTATCGAGGAGGTCTATATTTCCGGTGCCATAAAAATCAACAACTTCAAAGGCACAAATCCAAAGGTGGTGAACGGTCAAAGAATAAAACATTATATCTCAGGTAATCCCATAAATGTTGAAACCAATGTTATTGAAACCGTAACCCCGGAGGAATACATAAGGGACACTTTCCAGAATGTTTCAGACTCCGAAAAGGAATAGGTATGTGGTACAGTAAGTAAACCGACTCCAAAACAGTTCTAATGGCAATTTTTCTCCGTTTTGGAATATTTAGAAAAATAGGAAAAATAAGAAGCAGTCAGGGAAGGTCACGAGGGCTCCACGAGGGTGGAGGGTGCGCCCTACCTCCCTGGGCGCGCCCCCTGCCTCGTGGGCACCTCGTGCGCTCTATGGACTCCTTTTTCTTGCACGATACGTATTTTGGTCGGTAAAAATTCATTATATATTCTACCGAAGGTTTTGACCACCGTATCATGCAATTATCCTATGTTCTTGTTTCTAGCTGTTTTTTGTCAAGGTTGTCAAGGCCAGGCATCATGTCGCCCCCCTCCTCCAACAATGGTGACAACGATGCTTGGCTAATGAAGATAGAGCTGAAGAGGGAAGAACCCATGGATATCAACAAGGATGAAGGGATCAAGAAGGCCACGGAGGACCAAGCTCCGGCAGCAGAAGACATCCTTCAACTTGATCACAATCTTCTTACCCCAACTGAGATCGAAGCTTTCAAGATGATTGAGTTAGCTCGCATACAAAACAAGTATCTCACACGTGAAAATATTTTGTTGAATGAGCATATCACCGCACTCAAGGGCATTATCCGCAAGCTGGAGGACCTCTTACGCTTGATGTGCGACTATCCATCATCACCTCCACCTTCTTCACCAACAAAGGAGATATAATCACATGGGTATGGGCACTCCCCTTGGCAACTGCCAAGCTTGGGGGAGGTGCCCCGGTATCGTATCACCATCACACTCCTATCTTTACTGTTTTTCTTAGTTCGACCCTTTAGTAATATCTTGATAAAGTGGAATAAAGTTTATGGTATAATTTAGTTTTGAGTTTTGCCTTATGATCCCTTTATGTAATCGAGTCCGTGAGTTATATAATAAAGATTAGTGTTGAGTCAAGGGCTTGATTATCTTGCTATTATCTTGAGGGAATAAAAGAAAAGAGAAAAATAATAAAAAGAGAGATCATATTGATCTTATGGAGAGTAATGACTTCACATAGAAAGAGTATGATGATTAAAAGTTGTTGAGACTTCACAAACATAGTTTTGGTCATCGTTGCAATTAATAGGAAGTAATAAAGAAAGAGAGGTTTCATATATAAATATACTATCTTGGACATATTTTTGGGAGCACTCATTAAAATATGACATGTTAAAGAGTTGATGTTGGACAAGGAAGACAACATAATGGGTTATGTTTTCTTATATCTGAGATAAAGTATAGTGTCCTGGATCATCCAACATGTTGAGCTTGCCTTTCCCCCTCATGCTAGCCAAATTCTTTGCACCAAGTAGAGATACTACTTGTGCTTCCAAATACCCTTAAACCAGTTTTGCAATGAGAGTCCACCATATCTACCTATGGATTGAGTAAGATCCTTCAAGTAAGTTGTCATCGGTGCAAGCAATAAAAATTGCTCTCTAAATATGTATGATTGATTGGTGTGGAGGAAATAAGCTTTATACGATCTTGTGATGTGGAAGAAATAAAAGCGATGGACTGCATAATGAAGGTCTATATCACAAGTGGCAATATAAAGTGACGTTCTATCGCATTAAGATTTTGTGCATCCAACCCTGAAAGTGCATGGCAACCTCTGCTTCCCTCTGCGAAAGGCCTATCTTTTATTATTATGTTCTACCTTATGCAAGAGTCATGGTGATCTTCACCTTTCCTTTTTACATTTTATCCTTTGGCAAGCACAGGATGTTGGAAAGATCATGATATATATATCTAATTGGATGTAGGTTAGCATGAACTATTATTGTTGACATTACCCTTGAGGTAAGAGGTTGGGAGGCGAAACTATAAGCCCCTATCTTTCTCTGTGTCCGACTAAAACTCCGTAACCACAAGTATTGCGTGAGTGTTAGCAATTGTGAAAGACTAAATGATAGTTAAGTATGTGGACTTGCTAAAAAGCTCTGACATAGACTCTTTATGATGTTATGATAAATTGCAATTGATTCAATGACTGAGATTATAGTTTGTTAGTTCTCAATAAAGTTTCTGATTCATACTTTGCATTGTGGATAGATTATTACTTGAGCATAAGAAATCATATGACAATATCCATATATGTTGCTGTTATAAGATTAACCATGACGCCCTAATGTCCGTATTTTATTTTATTGACACCTCTACATCTAAACATGTGGACATATTTATCGTTATCGGCTTCCATTTGAGGACAAGCGAGGTCTAAGCTTGGGGGAGTTGATACGTCCATTTTGCATCATGCTTTTATATCGATATTTATTGCATTATGGACTATTATCACTCATTATGTCACAATACTTATGCCTATCCTCTCTTATTTTACAAGGTTTACATAAGGAGGGAGAATGCCGATAGCTGGAATTCTCGACTGGAAAAGGAGCAAATATTAGAGACATATTCCGCACAACACCAAAAGTCCTGAAACTCCACGGAAGTTGTTTTTGAAAATAATAAAAAATACCGAGCGGAAGAAATACCAGAGGGGGCCCACACCCTGGCCACGAGGGTGGGGGGCGCGCCCTACCCCCTGGGCGCGCCCCCTGCCTCGTGGGCCCCCTGTTGGCCCTCCGGTGCCCATCTTCTGCTATATGAAGTCTTTCGTGCGACAAAAAAAATCATAAGTAAGCTTTCGGGACGAGACTCCGCCGCCACGGGGCGGAACCTTAATGGAACCAATCTAGGGCTCCGACAGAGCTGTTCTGCCGAGCACACTTCCCTCCGGGAGGGGGAAATCATCGCCATCGTCATCACCAACGTTCCTCTCATCGGGAGAGGGTCAATCTCCATCAACATCTTCACCAACAACATTTCCTCTCAAACCCTAGTTCATCTCTTGTATCCAATTCTTGTCTCCAAGTCTGGGATTGGTACCTGTAGGTTGCTAGTAGTGTTGATTACTCCTTGTAGTTGATGCTAGTTGGTTTATTTGGTGGAAGATCATATGTTCAGATCCTTTATGCATATTAATACTCCTCTGATTATGAACATGAATATGCTTTGTGAGTAGTTACGTTTGTTCCTGAGGACATGGGAGAAGTCTTGATATTAGTAGTCATGTGAATTTGGTATTCGTTCGATATTTTGATGAGATGTATGTTGTCTTTCCTCTAGTGGTGTTATGTGAACGTCTACTACATGAAACTTCACCATTATTTGGGCCTAGAGGAAGGCATTTGGAAGTAATAAGTAGATGATGGGTTGCTAGAGTGACAGAAGCTTAAACTCTAGTTTATGCGTTGCTTCGTAGGGGGCTGATTTGGATCCATATGTTTCATGCTATGGTTAGGTTTACCTTAATACTTCTTTTGTAGTTGCGGATGCTTACAATAGGAGTTAATCATAAGTGGGATGCTTGCCCAAGTAAGGACAGCACCCAAGCACCGGTCCACCCACATATCAAATTATCAAAGTACCGAACACGAATCATATGAACGTGGTGAAAACTAGCTTGACGATAATTCCCATGTGTCCTCGGGAGCGTTTTTCTCTATATAAGAGTTTGTCCAGGCTTGTCCTTTGCTACAAAAAGGATTGGGCCACCTTGCTGCACTTTATTTATTTTTGTTACTTGTTGCTCGTTACAAATTATCTTATCACAAAACCTTCTGTTACCTATGATTTCAGTGCTTGCAGAGAATACCTTGCTGAAAACCGCTTATCATTTCATGCTGCTCCTCGTTGGCTTCGACACTCTTACTTATCGAAAGGACTACGATAGATCCCCTATACTTGTGGGTCATCAGGTTGTGCCCCCTCGGGGCACCCCCAGGTGCTGCTCTGGCCCATCTTGGGTGTTCTGGTCCATAAAAAATCTCCAGCAAGTTTTGCGGTGTTTGGACTCCGTTTGATATTGATTTCCTACGATAAAAAACAAGCAAAAAAAGCAACTGGCACTTAGCACTGGGTCAGTAGGTTATCCCCAAAAAATGATATAAAGTTGCTATAAAATGATTGTAAAACATCCAAGAATGATAAAATAACAACATGAATACTTCATAAAATATAGTTACGTTGGAGACATATTAGCATCCCCAAGCTTAATTCCTACTCGTCCTTGATTAGGTAAATGATAAAAGAAATAATTTGTGAAGTGTGAATGCTAGCAAAGTGCACAAGTTTGATCAATGACAATTTCAATCACTTTTCCTAGCATCATAACAGCAATTCTTTCTTATAAAACTTCTCATGTTATAGTAGCAACCAATTCACATGTTAAGGTTTAAACAATGACCTCTCTTGAAACTCAACAACCTAAGTTCTTAGTCACCAAGCAATTGCAATTCAACTTATTCAACAGAGTTTAAGTAAGAGCTCCATATACTTAACTATCATATAGTCTTCTATGATTGCTAACACTCACTGCATACACATGAGCAAAACGTTTCAATCAGACACATAGAAAGATATGGGCTTATTGTTTTGCCTCCCAACGTATTCACCTCAAGGGTGATGTCAACAATAATAACTCATGCTACCCATATTCAACTCGACATATGTGCCTATATCTTTCCTAACCACATGATTCTTGCCAAAGGAGAAAAATAAAAAGGAATAGAGAGAAAAACTTTGACTCTTTGCATAAAAGTAAATACTGAAAAGTAAAAGATAGGCCCTTCGCAGAGGGAAGCAGAGGTTGCCATGCGCTTATTTGTTTGTATGCTCAACCCCTTAGTGCAAAAGAACGTCACGTTAAATTGCCCCTTATGAAAGCAACCTTTATTATGCAGTCCGTCGCTTTTATTGCTTTGCCATCACAAGTTCGTACAACACTCAATTTTCTCTTACACTAAATGATCTAACACTTTGAGAAGAAATTTTTATTTCCTTATTGCACCGACGACAACTTACTTGAAGGATCTTGCTCAATCCTTAGGTAGGTATGGTGGACTCTTGTAAATAAGATTTGTGTTTAAGGGTTTTTGGATGCACAAGTAGTATCTCTACTTCGTGCGGAATGTTTGGCTAGCAAAGATGGGGGGCAAGCACCACATGTTGAAGGATCTATGACAATATAACTTCTATGTGAATATGAACAAACATAAATCATTACGTTGTCTTCCTTTTCCAACGTCAACAACTTTGGCATATAATATTTTGATGGGGGCTCACAATCACAAAAGATTTCCAGGATAGTGTATTTGCATGTGAAAGTTCTCTTCCTTATACTAATTATTCGATTGCTTGTATGACCAAAATTGTGATTGTCAAGCCTCAAAAGATTTCACTTTCTAAACCCAATGTGAAGCTACCACTAGGCATGATATTATTTCAACTTCATGACATTCAATTCATTCAACAATTTACTCATAGGATATAAGTGAAGCACAAGAGCAATTCCAAAGAAAAGAGCTTCCTTGACGGGATGTGAATGCCACTTACTTAGCCTCCTTGGCAATTATTTGAGGAATTTATTTTATTTTAAAACTTTCATATCTAAGTATTTTATTAAAACAGAAAGTAAAACAAAAATAAAATGACATTCTAAGAATAGCACAACTCATGTGGAGAAGCAAAAACTTAGGCTCAACCAATACTAGCCGATAATTGTTGATGAAGAAAGGTGGGATGCCTACCGGGGCATCCCCAAGCCTAGATGCTTGAGACTTCTTGAAATGTTATCTTGGGATTCCTTGGCATCCTCAAGCTTGAGCTTTTGTGTCTCCTTAATTCCTTCTATATCACGGTTTCCCTAAATCTTAAAAGCTTCATCCACACAAAACTCAACAAGAACTCATGAGATAAGTTAGTATAAACCAATGCAAAAACCTTATCATACTCTACTGTAGCAGATCATAAAAATTATTATTCAACATTGGATACTAAATGCCTCTGCATATTTAATACTCTTATCCTCAAATAGAATCATTAAACAAGCAAACATATGCAAACAATGCAAACATAACAACAATCTGCCAAAACAGTACAGTATGTAAAGAATGCAAGAGTATCAATACTTCCCTAACTCCCAACATTATGAAATTCTACCACACTGTATAAAATTTGTCAGAGCTTATTATGCAAAAGAATTCAACATTTTATCACATTCTGACTTTCCTCAGGAATTTTTGCAACATCGATAAACTTTTTGTTTTCAAACAGCAACATGTATATTTGCAAGATAAGCATGACAAAGGCTATCAATGCCACTTTTATTGAAATAAAATATGCAAAACATTATTATAAATAACAACAAGCAAATTATTAACAGAATAACTTGATGCTCCAACAAAACACATATCATGTGACGAATGAAAACATAGCTCCAAGTGAGGTTACCAATATTGTTGGAGACGAAAGAGGGGATGCCTTCCGGGGCATCCCCAAGCTTAGTTGCATGTATATTCCTTGAATATTACCTCGAGGTGCCTTGGGCATCCCCAAGATTAGGGTCTTGTCACTCCTTATTCTCCTCATATCGACATCTCACCCAAAACTTGAAAACTTCAATCACACAAAACTTAACGGAACTTCGTGAGATAGGTTAGTATGATAAAGAGCAAACCATTACACTTTTGCTACTGTCAAAGACAATATTCATAATTGTTCTCGCATAATGCCTACTGTATCATATCATTTCCACAATTTATATTGAGCAATATAAGCCATAGAAACTAGAAAACAAGCAAACTATGCATTGAAAACAGAATCTGTCAAAAACAGAACAACCTCTAATGATCTGGATAACTACCATACTTCTGCTACTCCAAAAATTATTAAAAAAAATTGGACCACGTGAGTAATTTGTATATTAAACTTCTGCAAAAAGGATCAACTCAAAAGCACTCTTCTGTTAAAAATAAGAATTATTTTCGTGAGCGCAAAAGTTTCTGTTTTTCAGCAAGATCAAACCAACTATCACCCAACATGATCCCAAAGGCTTTACTTGGCACTTTATTGAAACAAAAGCAATAAAACATGATAAATACAGTAGCATAATCATGTGAACACATGAAAACAGAAGGCAAAAGTGTTGGATTGTCTGCCAACAAGCGCTTTTCTTTTATGCCTTTTTAGCTAGGCATGATGATTTCAATGATGCTCGCATAAAAGTAAAGAATTGAAACATAAAGAGAGCATCATGAAGCATATGACTAGCACATTTAAGTATAACCCACTTCCTATGCATAGGGATTTTGTGAGCAAACAACTTACGGGAACAAGAATCAACTAGCATAGGAAGGCAAAACAAGTGCAACTTCAAAACAATCAACACATAGAGAAGAAACTTGATATTACTGAGATATGTAAGAGCATAAGTTCCTTCCTCATAATAATTTTCAGAAACATCATAAATGGATTCAACCATATAACCATCACATACAGCACTCTTTTCATGATGCACAAGCATAGAATATTTATCACTCTTTATGGCATACATGTCATCACCATAATCATCATAGATAGCAACTTTATTATCATAGTCAATTGAAGCCTCATCCAAAATGGTGGATTCATCACTAAATAAAATCATGACCTCTCCAAATCCACTTTCATCATTATAATCATCGTAAATAGGAGGCATACAATCATTATAATAAATTTGCACATCAAATCTTGGGGGACTAAAAATATCATCTTCATCAAACATAGCATCCCCAAGCTTATGGCTTTGCATATCATTAGCATCATGAATATTCAAAGAATTCATAGTAACAACATTGCAATCATGCTCATCATTTGTACCAAAAATTCTATTGAATTCTTCTTCTATCAATTGAGCACAATTTTCCTTTCCATCATTTTCAAGAAAGATATTATAAAGATGGTCAATAATACGATGCAACCTCAATTCCATTTTTTATGTAGTTTTGTTTTTTAAACCAAATTAGTGATAAAACAAGAAATTAAAATATTCAATTGCAAGATCTAAAGATATACCTTCAAGCACTCACCTCCCTGGCAACGGCGCCAGAAAAGAGCTTGATGTCTACTATGCAACTTTATTCTTGTAGACACGTGTTGGGCCTCCAAGCGCAGAGTTTTGTAGGACAATAGCAATTTTCCCTCAAGTGGATGACCTAAGGATTATCAATCCGTGAGAGGTGTAGGATGAAGATGGTCTCCCTCAAACGAACCTGCAACCAAATACAAGAAATCTCTTATGTCCCCAACACTCCCAATACAATGCAAATTGTATAGGTGCACTAGTTCGGCGAAGAGATGGTGATAATAGTGTAATATTAATGGTAGAAATATATTTTTATAATCTGAATAAATAAAAACAGCAAGGTAGAAATAGTAAACGGGCAGAAAAATGGTATTGCAATGCTTGAAAATGAGGCCTAGGGTCCGTACTTTCACTAGTGCAACCTCTCAACAATGCTAACATAGTTGGATCATATGACTATCCCTCAAAGTGCAATAAAGAATCACTCCTGAGTTCCTATTAGCGGAGAACAAAAGATATAAATTGTTTGTAGGGCACCTCAAAGCTATTCTTTCCGTTCGATCTATCCTAGAGTTCGTACTAAAATAACGCAAGCTATTCTT
Source organism: Aegilops longissima (assembly GCA_021605205.1). NCBI lineage: Eukaryota > Viridiplantae > Streptophyta > Magnoliopsida > Poales > Poaceae > Aegilops > Aegilops longissima. The sequence continues at coordinate 118,440,247 of CM038679.1, read as the reverse complement.
TCCGATCGATCTAATCAAGAGTTAGTACTAAAATAATACCAACGCAAATTCATATTCATAATACTCAATCCACACAAAGAACTACAAAGAGACCCCAAAGTTTCTATCGAAGAAAAGATAATAAAAACATGCATCAACCCCTATGCATAGATTACACCAATGTCACCTCGGGAATCCGCAAGTTGAGTGCCATAACATACATCAAGTGAATCAATATGATACCCCAATTGTCACCCCGAGTATTCATACCGCAAGACATACATCAAGTGTTCTCATCTCTGAATATTCAATCCGACAAGACAAAACTTCAAAGGGTAAAGATTCAATTCATCACAACAAGCATATAGAGATGAGAAACATCATATGATCCATCTATATTAACAAAGCCCATGATACAGATCACGAGAGAGAGAGAGAGAGAGAGAGAGAGAGAGAGAGAGAGAGAGAGAGAGAGAGAGAGATTAAACACATAGCTACTGGTACAAACCCTCGGCCCCGAGGGTGGACAACTCCCTCCTCATCGTGGTGGCCGCCGGGATGATGAAGATACCCACAGCAGATGATTCCCCCCTCCGGCAGGGTGCCGGAATGGGGTCTAGATTGCTTTTCGGTGGCTACAGAGCCTTGTGGCAGCCGAACTTCTGATCTAGGTTAACCCCGATGGGTTTCGGAATATTTGGGAATTTATATGGTAAAGAGGGGGTGCAGGAGGCCACCGAGGTGGTCACAACCTACCTGGGCATGCCTGGGCCCCCAGGTGCGCCCTGGTGGGTTGTGCCCCCCTCGGGGCACCCCCTAGGTGCTGCTCTGGCCCATCTTGGGTGTTCTGGTCCATAAAAAATCTCCAGCAAGTTTCGCGGTGTTTGGACTCCGTTTGATATTGATTTCCTGCGATGTAAAAAACAAGCAAAAAACAGCAACTGGCACTGGGCACTGGGTCAATAGGTTAGTCCCAAAAAATGATATGAAGTTACTATAAAATGATTGTAAAACATCCAAGAATGATAAAATAACAGCATGAATACTTCATAAATTGTAGATACGTTGGAGACGTATCAGTGGCTTTGCCACAAATACTATGTCAACTACATGATCATGCAAAGCAATATGACAATGATGAAGCATGTCATATTAAATGGAATGGTGGAAAGTTGATGGCAATATATCTCGGAATGGCTATGGAAATGCCATAATAGGTAGGTATGGTGGCTATTTTGGGGAAGGTATATGGTGGGTGTATGGTCCGGCAAAAGTTGCGTGGTACTATAGAGCCTAGCAATGGTGGAAGGGTGAGAGTGAGTATAATCCATGGACTCAACATTAGTCATAAATAACTCACATACTTATTGCAAAAATCTATTAGTCATTGAAACAAAGTACTACGCGCAAGCTCCTAGGGGGATAGATTGTTAGTAAAAGACCATCGCTCGTCCCCGACCGCCACTCACAAGGAAGGCAATCAATAAATAAATCATGCTTCGACATCATCACATAACGGTTCACCATACATGCATGCTACGAGAATCACAAACTTTAACACAAGTATTTATACAATCCACAATTACTCACTAGCATAACTCTAATATCACCATCCTCATATCTCAAAACAATCATAAGGAATCAAACTTCTCATAGTATTCAATGCACTTTATATGAAAGTTTTTATTATATCCCTCTTGGATGTCTATCATATTAGGACTAATTAAATTCATAACCAAAGAAAATTACCATGCTGTTTAGAAAGACTCTCAAAATAATATAAGTAAAGCATGAGAGTTCAAAAATTTCTATAAAATAAAACAACCGCCGTGCTCTAAAAAGATATAAGTGAAGCACTAGAGCAAAATTGCCTAGCTCAAAAGATATAAGTGAAGCACATAGAGTATTCTAATAAATCACGATTCATGCGTGTCCCTCTCCAAGAGTGTGTACAGCAAGGATAATTGTGGCAAACTAAAATTCCAAGACTCATATCATACAAGACGCTCCAAGCAAAACACATATCATGTGGTGAATAAAAATATAGCCTAAAGTAAAGTTACCGATAGCCGAAGACGAAAGAGGGGATGCCTTCCGAGGCATCCCCAAGCTTAGGCTCTTGGTTGTCCTTGAATATTACCATGGGGTGCCTTGGGAATCCCCAAGCTAGGCTCTTGCCACTCCTTATTCCATAGTCCATCAAATCCTTACCCAAAACTTGAAAACTTCACAACACAAAACTCAACAGAAAATCTCCTGAGATCCATTAGTATAAGAAAATAAAATCACCACTTATGGTACTGTTGTGAACTCACTCTTTATTTATATTGGTGTAATATCTACTATGTTCCAACTTTTCCATGGTTCAAACCCCCGATACTACCCATAGATTCATCAAAATAAGCAAACAACACAAAGAAAACAGAATCTGTCAAAAACAGAACAGTCTATAGTAATCTGTAACTCTTGAATACTTCTGTAACTCTCGAATACTTCTGTAACTCCAACAATTCTGAAAAATTAGGACAACAGAGTCAATTTGCTTATTAAACTTCTGCAAAAAGAACCAGTACTTCATCACGCTTATGTTAAAAATCAGAATTGTTTTCCTGAGTGCAAAAGTTTCTGTTTTTCAGCAAGATCAAATCAACTATCACCGTAAGCTATCCCAAAGGTCTTACTTGGCACAAACACTAATTAAAACACAAAAACACATCTAACCAGAGGCTAGATGAATTATTTATTACAAAACAAAAAGGAAATATATTGGGTTGTCTCCCAACAAGCGCTTTTCTTTAAAGCCTTTTAGCTAGGCATTGAGATTTCAATGATGCTCACATGAAAGATATCAATTGAAGCACAAAGAGAGCATCATAAAACATGTGACAAACAAGTTTAAGTCTAACATTCTTCCTATGTATAGGGATTTTATAAGCAAACAAATTATCAAGACAAGCAAAAACTACCATATGCAAGGAAGAAGTGAGAAACAATAGCAATCTCAACACAACGAGAGGTAATTTAGTAACATGCAAATTTCTACAACCATATTTTCCTCTCTCATAATAATTACATGTGGGATCATATTCAAATTCAGCAATATAGCTATCACATAAAATTTTCTCTACATGATCAACATGCAAGCAAAGTTGACAATCTTCCAAAATAGTGGGAATATCATTAACTAAAGTCATGACCTTTCCAAACCCACTTTTATCAAAAAAACCATAAGATTTATCAATCTCCAAAGTAGTGGGAACATTATTACCTAGAGTTGACACTCTTCCAAACTGACTTTAAATATTATAGCAAATGTATTCATCATGAGGCTTAAATAGATTTTCAAGATCATAAGAAGCATTATCACCCCAATCATGATCATTACAATAAGTAAAGGACATAGCAAAACTAGCATCCCCAAGCTTAGGGTTTTGCGTATCATTAACACAATTGACATTAATAAAATTTATAATAATATCATTGCAATCATGCTTTTCATTCAAGGAGCTATCGTGAATCACTTCATAAATTTCTTCTTTCAACACATCATCACAATTTTCAGATTCACGAATTTCAAGCAAAACCTCGTAAAGATAATCTAGTGCACTCAACTAACTAGCAATTGGTTCATCATAATTGGATCTTTTAAAAATATTAGCAAGTGGACGAGGATCCATAAACTCTTTGCTTCTGATTTTCAATAAACACACAATTATACCAAGCAAACGAGCAAACAAACCAAGTAAGACATATGGGCAAACGAAAAGGCGAACGGAAGAAGGGCGATTAAAAGGCAAATCTTTTCAAAAATCGTTTTAGAAGTAGGGGAGAGGAAAAACGAGAGGCAAATGGCGAATAATGTAATGCAAGAGATGAGAGTTTTATGATGGGTACTTGGTATGCCTTGACTTGGCATAGATTTCCCCGGCAACGGCGCCAGAAATTCGTCCTGCTACTTCTTGAGCTTGCGTTGGTTTTTCCCTTCAAGAGGAAAGGGTGATGCAGCCAAGTAGAGATAAGTATTTCCCCCAGTTAAGAACCAAGGTACCAATCCAGTAGGAGAAGTGTCGTGGTGGGCGCACGGCAGATGCCAAGGGATGGCTAAAGAGAGGAGGAGGCTCGAGGTGGTTGGTGGGCTTTGGAGGCGAGGTTGATATGCGCGGGCGCGGGACGCCGGACATACCCAGGTTCGGGGCTCTCCGGAGAGATAACACCCCTAGTCCTGCCGAGTTTAGTTGGATGGTTGATAGTACAATGTTGCTCCTGGAGCTGTTTTGAGGAGGAAGGAGGCTGGCCAAGGCTCCGACTGCTCCTTCTCCTTGGTGTCACTATGTCTCTGTTGAATATCTTGTGTCCTCCCTCCCGCTGGCGCGGACTCCTGGGGGGTTTTATAGACCAACCCACCCAGGGTTACAATGGTAATATGCCGAGTCGGTGGGTCCGTATAGTCGGTGTCCGGGGTGCCGGGCTGGGTCCCGCTTGGGGGCTTGTGGTTCGCCGGGTCCCCCTAGGTGCGGGCCCCGCGTGCCTAGGGGGACTGTGCGCCGTCTTGTCGATCGTCATGGCATGGCCGGGTCGAGTCGCGCCATGCTGTTCTCCGTCAGCCTCCGCTTCTTGTCGTCGGTGATAAGGCGGGAACACCTTGTTGCCGTGCCGCCCCGGTCGTGGTAGGTAGGCACCTGTTGCCACGCTCGGCTGACCACGGGCATGGGCGGGGCGCTGTAGTCTTGGTCATCAGTGACTGAGGTCTCGTCCCATCATACGGCCTGGATGGGACGGGAGCTGGCCCGTGGCTGGGTCGCCGTGGACGCCACGGGTGAGTTGACTTACTAGGGAAGCAAAGGCTGCGCCGGGTTGAGTTACCTCGCGCCCCGCCGCTGCGGCGGCTGGCGTATTTTGCCGAAGTCGAGGTCTTGGCGGGTTCTTGCGCGCTTGCCGGGTCGAGCGACCCGGCTGGCGCGCCGGTTCTTGGCGATGTGGGCCCCGCTGTTTTGAAACAGATCCGGGTTCCGTTGCTGCCGGGGTTCATCCCCACAGTAGTCCCCGCTGTGAAGGTCCGCCGTCTTCGGATGAGGGGCCGCAGCTTCCCCTTGAGCAAGGCGGAGTGCGAGAACGCGGGTCCGCAACACCCATCGTGTGCCGGTTTTTTCGGAAACCGGATCGCGGCGTCCCGGTCGTGGCGGGAACCGAGGAGTCCGTCGAATCTTGAGGCGATCCCTCGGGCTTCGCGCTGGTGCCACGTGGTGCTCGGAAGCTGGAGGGGCCTGACAGGACACACGCGCGGACGGACGGCGACGGGCGGGGCCGCCGCCGCTAGCCTTAGCCACGCAGCGTCGCGGTTTATTGCGGCGTCTGGCGGCCGGTTGCACTTCCCTGTGCAGTTAGTGCGTGTGTACGTGCGCACTTATTGCGGGGTAGTGGAACGGGCGCGTGCAGACGATCCCACTTCCCCACGTTTGAACCGGGGCTAATAAATTGAGGGGGCAAGGGGGCGGCGGGCATTATTCTCGCTCGCGCTCCTCCCCCCCCTCTCTCGCCTGCTCCTTGCTCTCGACGCACACTGCGCCCGCAGCCCGAAAGCGAGCTCTTCTCCGTCGTCCTTCTTCCTTCCGCTTCCATCCATGGCGCTGCCGTCGGGCTCTTGGATGGGTTCCAATGTCAGCAACGACGACATCACGCAGCTTCGAGCTTCGCGGCGCTTGCCGCGGGAGACGGACGTTGGTGTCCGCCTGTCGTGCGGCGAGCAAAGGCCCCGACCCGAGGGGCAGGAGCGCGTCGTCTTCCTTACCCACTTCGAGCGCGGGCTCGGCCTGCTGGCGAGCGCCTTCTTCCGCGCCTTTCTGGATTTCTTCGGGCTTCAACCGTACCATCTCGGCGCCGGCGCCATCGTCCAACTCTCCGGCTTCGTGACCCTGTGCGAGGGGTACCTGGGGGTCGAGCCGACGATCGATCTCTGGGCGCGCTTCTTCTCCTTGAAGCAGCAGGGCCCGTCGGCCGAGGAGTTCGCCAACTGCGGCGCCGCCGTCATCTCCAAGCGGTCGGGGCAGACTTCCCCAAGATTCCACTCGAGGATTCTGCCAAGAAGTGGCAGAATTCCTTCTTCTACGTCCGCAATCTTGGCGCGGACCACATCAATCTCCCCCCTTTCGCCATGGTGCCGCCACGGGCGAAGACGAACTGGGGCTACTCGCCCCGGCGCCCATCGCAGGAGATCGTCAGCCTCTGCGAGCGGGTGACGGTGATGAGGACGCAGGAGGGGCTCACCGGCATGGATCTTCTCGCCGCGTTCATCACCCGCCGGGTCCTCCCGCTTCAGAGGCGCTCCTGCCTCATCGGCGAGATGATCGGCCTGCAGGACCCCAACCGAATGGGGTCGACGCGGCTGTCACGGGAGCAGGCCAGCAGCACCGTCAACGCCATCTCGAGGGCCAATCTTGGACAGGATTGGCGATTCGGCAAGGCGCCGTATAGCCCGGTGAACCCGGCGCCGCAGGTGAGCATCTGGTCTCCTTACTTTGCCGCCGCACATCTTCTTGTTTGCCCCGATGCGTCGCGGGCAGTTCTTCTGAATGCGAGCCGGCATCTTACGCCCGGGCTCCGCTATAGGTGGCGCCGGTGGCACCAAAGGAGCCCGCGGCCCAAGGCGGCGAGGAGGTGGCCGAGTCTGACGCCGGCGCTATGCGCCGAGCCGGTAAGCTTCGAGTCTTTCTCTTCTTCATTTTGTGTTGATTGGTTGCCCGTGTCGCGGTGAAGGCTATGCTGACATCGGTTGCTTGGTGTAGCGGCGTTGGGCGGGGGAGGCGGCGATGCAGGTGGAGCCGGGTCCTCGCTTGGGGCGGCGCCGAGCCGCCCGCATGGCAAAGACAGCGTCGCGCCACGACCCCGCGGATCAAAGCGCGCAGCGGACCCGGCCGAGCCCGGAAGGCCGGCCAAGAGGAAGCGCGTGAAGCCGATCCCGTTCCCGGTCTTGACAGGGTAAGTTCTGTTCGCCGCTTGCGCCTGGATTTCCTGTCTTTTCTGCTTATTTTGCCTTCTTCTTCAGGTCGCCGATCGCGCTGGCGAGGGTGGTGGCGGAGGATGCGGCCACCGAGGGGACAGTGTTCCGCAGGAGCTGGTCCGACCTCGCCGGTCTGGCCGGGGAGGAGGGGCGAGGCGACTCGGACCTCGGCCTGGACCCGGACGACGCCAAGGCCTTGGCCTGGCGTGACAGGAATCGGGCCGAGGCAGAGCTGGAGGCGGCGTCGGCCCGGGCTTAGACCGACGCGGTGGCGGCGTGGGCGCGAGGCGGCGCGAAGCCGGCCTGGCGCGAGATGCCGGAGGGCATGGTGCTGGAGGCGACGGTTTTTGAACCGTCGTCAGTGAGGGAGCGCGGCCGTGGGGGCCGGCCCGAGGTGGTGCTCCTCAACCAGGAGGTCGTGGAGGTGGGGGGCGATACCCGCCGTGAGCCGATATTGTCGGCGCCGGCTGATGATGGTAGGCGGCGGCGTCGGGGCGCTGGTGGCGGCAGCGCCGCGTATCGGCTATGGAGGAGGCACCGCAGCGGCGGTGCTCGAGTGTGACGCAAAGCGCCCGGTGTCCGTATCGCCGTCGGCGCCGGAAGGCGTCGGAGGAGGTGCCGCCGCGTCATAGCGGCGCCGGGAAACGCCTTGGTGCCCCGGTAGAGCGGGCGCCAAGCTGCCGTGCCACAGCCCGCATGGAGCGAGGGCGTGGCCGTCTTTGGGCCCCAGACCCAGGAGGAGGCGGCACTGGATGCCGTCAGCCGCCGTCTGCGAGGCCGGACGGAGCGCTTTGAGGCCTTCGCCCAGGCCCAGACGGAGCGGACGCGCGACCTGGAGCGCGCCGTCCTGGTAAGTCCTTCTTCTTCTTGTTTTCTTGTGATTTTATCTCTGTGGGGGCGCGCCAGCGCACCCACTGGGTGTAGCCCCCGAGATTCGGGCCAACTGTGTAACAGTTGGGCCAAATCTTAGGCCTTGTGTTGACTTTGGTCTTCTTTTCAGCATCTTGACGCCTTCCGGGTTGAGGCCTACAACCGGCTCCTGGGCAAGCATCGGGAGCTCAGGGAGAAGCTTGCTGCCAAGGAGGAGGAGCTTCGCGCCGCAGCAGGTACTTTGCTGAGCTCTTCTCTTCTAGTGGGGTGCGCTAAGCACTGCTGGGTGTAGCCCCCCAGATTCGGGCCAAGCTGTAACAGTTGGGCCAAATCTTAAACCTTGTCTTATTTTTTTTTCTTCTGCTGAGTTCTTCTTCTTTGCAGCCGAGGTGCTTGTCTTGGCGGACCCGGCTGTTCCGGGCCGGTCATCACTATGACCGGCTCGTTGCTGATTCCGGCCGTCTCGGCGTCGAGGCGTAGGCGAGGGCGGAGGCGGCCGCGGCCCGACGGTCTCTTGACAAGGCCAGCCGACTGCACGAGCAGCTGGCGGGTCACAAGAGCCGCCTCGAGGCCGAGGTGGAGCTTCTTAAGCGGAGGCCGCCAAAGGCGGTGGCGCAGCGAGCCCTGGTCGAGGCGGACGGCGCGCGCGCCACCGGCCGACGACAAGGGCCGGCTCCAGGCCGAGGTGGAGCGTCTGCGGGGGAAAGCCACCGTGGCGGATGAGGCCCGCCAGGCAGAGGCTCGCCGTCGTGAGGCGGCCAAGAAGGCGACTGAAGACAAGGACGCCGAGCTGAAGGCAGCCCTTGCTAAGGCGGCCGACCTGGAGAGGGCGCTCGGGGAGCGGGACCATGTCTTGGAGCGGGAGCGATGTGGTACGTTGCTCGAGGCGCATCACCTGGAAAAATCCTTCTCTAGTAAGTGCTGCTTCTTTGTTGTTTGTCGGGTTGGGACCCGGCCCTTTCTTCCTTGTTGTCCTTATGACTTGCTTCGTCTTTGGCTGCAAGGGCCTTTCCGGAGACGCAGCGGCTGGCGGAGGAAGCCGTCCGCTATCAGCGCGACCCGACCGACATTGTCGGGTCCGGGACGGATCCACTAACGGCTTGGACCTTCCCGGAGATTGTTGCCGCTGCTGAGGCCCGGCTGGGGGCCTTGGGAACGCAGATGGAGCGGCTGTCCCGAGCCGGTACCGCGATGACGGCGGCCTTGTGGCCGGTTTCCGTCCATCCGCGCAGCTTTACGCGTTTGGCGCGCTGGTTGGAGATGGGCCCGGATCGCCTTAGCGACTGGCGCGTTTCTGCCGCCCGGGTTGGTGCTGAGATGGCGCTCCGGATCGAGCTGTCTTGGCATCCGGATCTTCACCGGGCGCTACTGATGGGTCGGCGTCTGGCTCGGAGCGATTCTTTGCGAGGAGCATGCCGGCCGGATCGCCTCCCAGGCCAGCTACATCGCCGAGTTCGCCTTCCACGACGAGTTCCATCCGGAACGGACGGAAGACGACGCGGTCATGGCTGGCAACGACTACGGCTTACTTCTTCGCGACCTGGACGACAGCTCGGAAGAGACGGGCGTCTACGGCGACGCGGAGGTCGAAGAGGACACCGGTGCTTCGCTGGACCCGGAGGCCGGCCGGGGGGAGCCGTCGACGTCGCGGCGCGGCGCTGGGAATGCCTGAGAATCTTTTGTAGGAAATTCTGTTAAGTAGCAGGGCCACCCACCCACTGGGGGTTTTCAGGGTGTAATGAACTCGGGCCGTTGGCCTTTGCTTCAAACATTTATGTGTAAATGTTGTGAGTGTTTATTTGCTTTTTGCCTTCTGCTTTTTTCGAACTTATTTCATCGCTGCCCTCCTCAAGCTTCCCCATGAGTCGACGGCCGAGGCTCCGGTCCGTGACAAGGGGTTCGTCTCTTCGAGAGGCGGCTGCAGGAGTTGGGTCCTTTAAAAACGTTGAGCGCGAGCGAAACACCCACTGGGCCGGCTGGCGGCAATCTGGCTTGGCTGGTTGGTGAACAGCCGGTCGTGCGGCTAACTTAGTTGACGAGCGTCGGGCCAGGTTGGTCGACCCGGCGGCTTTGACTTAGTGTATGAATCGTAGGGGAGCTTTAGCCCATTGCACTTGCCCGCCGTAAGCCAGAGCTGGATCTGCGGTTTTAGGGCGAAGTGGGGGGGGGGGCGGCATCCTAACTTATCAGGAATCACTAAGCGAAGCGGCGGAGTGATGATCAAGCCGGCCAGCCCCCAAGCCCCCGGGTCGAGCTTGTCGAGCCGGCGGCCGGGTTCGGTAGTGAGGTGGTGTGAAATATGGACGCAATAAATTGGTCGGCAAAATGCAGCCCCCGAGTCTCGTTCGGGGACCCCATAGTTTTATATGCTTACAAAAGGCGTTGATGCATACATTCGTTCGGCTAACTGTAAAACAGACGGAGGAGTTCCGCGTTCCACGGCCGGGTCGTTTCTTCGCCGGCGGTGTCCCTCTTGCGCTTCTTCGATTTGCGTGCGTCGATGAGGTAGTAGGCGTCGCGGTCATGCAAAGCCCTTCTCACGATAAACGGGCCTTCCCATGGAGAGGACAGCTTGTGCTGGCCTGCCTGCTCTTGGATGAGTCGGAGGACGAGGTTGCCTTCATGGATTGCGAGAGGCTTGATCTTCTTGCTGTGGTAGTGCCTCAAGCCTTGCTAGTAGATAGCCGAGCAGCTAAGTGCCAGAAGGTGCGCCTCTTCGAACAGGTCGAGGCCATCTTCGCGTGCTTCTCTTGCCTCTTCTTCAGTGTACATCGCGACGCGCGGCGACTCGAACTCGACATCGGTCGGGATGATGGCTTCTGATCCGTAGACGAGGAAGAAGGGGGTGAACCCGGTCGACCGGTTTGGTGTCGTGCGCAGACTCCAGAGAACCGCGGGCAACTCGTCGAGCCAACTGCCGGTTGAGCGGATAAGTGGCTCGACGAGTCGCGGCTTGATGCCGGACAGGATGAGTCTGTTGGCCCGCTCGACCTGCCCGTTGGACCGCGGATGTTCCACGGAGGCCAGGTCGAGGCAGATACCGGAGACGGAGCAATATTCCTCGAGCGCGCCCTTGGCGAAGTTGGTGCCGTTGTCGGTGATGATGTTGTTCGGCATGCCGTAGCGCACCGCTATGTCCTTGATGAACCGGACGACTATTGGCCCGTCCAGTTTCTTGATTGGTCTTGCCTCGATCCATTTGGTGAACTTGTCCACTGCCACCAGCAGGTGCGTCATGCCGCCTCGAGCGGTTTTGAAGGGTCCCACCATGTCGAGTCCCCAGACCGTGAAGGGTCAGGCGATCGGTATGGTGCGGAGTGCTGACACCGGCTGGTGGCTGCGTTTGCTGAAGCGCTGGCATCCTTCGCACTTGAGGATGAGCGAATCAGCGTCTTTGAGGGCCATTGGCCAGTAGAAGCCGTGGCGGAACGCCTTGGCCACGATGGACCGAGATGCGACGTGGTGCCCGCACTCGCCCTGGTGAATGTCGAGGAGGATGTCGATGTCGCGGTCCTGCTCGACGCAGCGCTGGAACACGCCGGTAGAGCTGCGTTTGACGAGCTCATTGTTGATGATGGTGTAGGCGGATGCCCGACGCTGAACTTGCCGAGCCTCGGTCTCGTCCATGGGGAGAACCCCGTTCTCCAGCCATTCTGATATCGGCAGGGCCCAAGATGGGGCCGTGATGGTGGTGAAGACGGCCACCTGGGTGGGTTCCGAGTCGGCGGCTCCTGGGCCGGGTTGAGCAGCCCCCGGGTTGGTGGCGGCGACGGTCGGGTCCGGGGTGATGGTGGCCGGGTTGAGCTGAGCAGCCCCCGGGCCGGGTTCGGCAGTTCCCGGGCTGGGTTGAGCAGTCCCCGGAACAGCTTGCAGCGCGGCCGGGTCTTCTGGGACGTGGATGGACTCGGAGTCCGGCGACGGCTTGACGGACGGCTTGCGCAGGTGCTCGAGGGAGACGCCGGTCGGGATGGCTTGACGTGACGAGGCGATCTTGGCGAGCGTGTCGGCTGCCTCGTTCTCCGCACGCTGGACATGGAAGAACTCGGAGCCATCGAAGGATCCGGACAGCTTCTGGATGAGGAAGCGATAGCTTGCCATGTTGGAGTCGCGTGCGTCCCACTCGCCGGAGCACTGCTGAACCACCAAGTCCGAGTCGCCGTAGCACAGGATGCGTCGGATGTCGAGTTCCTTGGCAAGCCGGAGGCCATGCACAAGGGCTTCGTATTCGGCGATGTTGTTGGAGGCGGCGAAGTGGATCTGGAGTGCGTAGCGGAGTTGGTCACCCTTCGGGGATGTCAGTACGATGCCGGCCCCTAAGCCGAGTTGCATCTTCGACTCGTCGAAGTGCATGCGCCAGTGCGTCAAGTCGGGAGGCGGTGGCAGGTACTGGGTCTCGGTCCAGTCGACGAGGAAATCAGCCAGGGCCTGAGACTTGATCGTGGTGCGGAGCTCGTATAGGATGGTGTGGCCAGCTAGCTGGATCGCCCACTTGGCGACCCGGTCGGAGGCGTCCCGGCACCCGATGATTTCTCTGATAGGCGCCGTGCTGACGACGGTGACGATGTGTTCTTGAAAGTACTGCTTCAGCTTCTTGTTGGTGAGGTACACGCCGTAACACATCTTCTGGTAGTGCGGGTGGTTCTTCTTTGGGGGTGGAGAGCACTTCGCTCAGGTAGTAGACCGGACGCTGGACGGCCTGGATCTTGCCCTTCTCCGGTCGGTCGACCACCAGCACCGTGTTGACCGCCCGCGAGGTCACGGCTACGTAGAGCAACAACGGCTCCTTGACGGTTGGCGCGGCCAGGACGGGTGCGGTGGAGAGCATGCGCTTGAGGTCTTGGAAAGCTTCGTCCGCCTTTCCGTTCCATTCGAACGGGCTTGTTTTCTTCATTAGCTGGTACAGGGGCAGTGCCTTCTCGCCCAGCCGGCTTAGAAACCGGCGGACCGAGGCCAGGCAGCCTGTGAACTTCAGGACATCGCGCAACCGGGTTGGCTTGCGCATGCGCTCAATGGCCTTGATCTTCTCCGGGTTCGCCTCGATGCCGCGTTCCAAGACGAGGAAACCGAGCAGCTTTCCGGCTAGGACACCGAAGACGCACTTTTCCGGGTTGAGCTTGACCTTGTATTCGCGGAGGTTGGCGAATGTTTCCTTCAGATCGTCGAGGAGCGTGAGGTGCTGCTTGGTCTTCACCACGATATCGTCCATGTACACGTGGATGTTCTTGCCGAGTTGCGGTAGCAGGCACTTCTGCATGCAGCGTTGGAAGGTGGCGCCGGCGTTCTTCAACCCGAACGACATAGTGATGTAGCAGTACGCTCCAAAGGGCGTGATGAAGGACGTCTTCAAGGCATCGGCCGGGTCCAGCTTGATCTGGTGATAGCCGGAGTAGGCGTCCAGGAAGGACAGTAGCTCGCACCCGACGGTCGAGTCGATGACTTTATCGATCCGCGGGAGGGCGAACGGATCCTTGGGACAGGCCTTGTTGAGGCTGGTGTAGTCGATTCACATGCGCCAGGTCTTGTTCTTCTTCGGGACGAGGACTGGATTGGCCATCCACTCGGGGTGAAACACTTCCGTTATGAAGCCGGCCGCCAGGAGCTTGGCAACCTCTTTGCCAATGTTTCTTCTCTTCTCTTCGGAAAATCGACGGAGGGGTTGACGGACAGGCTTGGCGTCCTTGCGGACATGGAGTTTGTGCTCGGCGTACTTCCTCGGGATACCCGACATGTCTTTGGGGGTCCATGCGAAGATATCCCGATTCTCACGGAGGAAGTCGACGAGCTCGCCTTCCTATTTACTGTCGAGGCGGCGCCACGACAACGCATTTGCTGCGGCCGGGTCTTCCGGTTCAGCTTCACTTTCTTGGTTTCCTTGAGGGCTTGAAGGCGGCCTCATCGGCCGGGTCCAGGGTCGGGATCGACGCGTCGGAGGCCTCGCCGGCTAGGACGATGATCCGGTCGAGCTGGCGCCACTCCTCGGCAATGACCAGCGACTCGGCCAGCTTGGCGCCGTCTCGGGCGCACTCCAGAGACTTGCGGGAGTCACCGGTGACAGTAATGAGGCCCTTGGGACCCGGCATCTTCATCTTCAGGTATGCGTAGTGGGGAACCGCCATGAACTTGGCGAGCGCGGGCCGGCCTAGCAGAGCGTGGTACACGCTGGACAGGTCCACCACCTCGAACCAGATTGGTTCGCGCCGGAAGTGGCTGTTGTCGCCAAACAGGACGTCGAGCCGGACCCGGCCAATGGGCGAACAGGAGGGGCAGGGTACGATGCCGTGGAAGACGGTCCGGGTTGGCTCCAGGTCTTCGGCCTTGAGGCCGAGCTTGGTCATCGTGTCGCGGTAGAGGATGTTGATGCTGCTACCGCCGTCGATGAGGACTTGGGAGAACTTGCAGGTGCGCCGCGCGACGATCGTAGGGTTGAGGACGAGGGCGTACCCACCCGGACTCGGCATGACTGTCGGGTGATCCTCCCGGGTCCAGGTGATCGGGCGCTCCGACCAATGCATGAAATCCGTCTTGACCGGGACGATGGTGTTCTCCTCCTGCCGGAGGAGGCGCTCGCTGCGCTTGTCGTCGCCGAGGCTGGTGAAGACAACGTAGGTCGCGTTCTGGTCCGGGTAGGCATCATTTCGCATCGCGCCGCCGGCGGGGGCGGCGGTGGAGATGGAGGCGGTTGTCCCACGCCCGGAGCCAGAGCCGGAGCCGGAGGAGGCGGGACGTCGCCCCTCATGATGCGTTTGGTGATGGTGCACTGTCGAAGCGTGTGCGTGGAGGGTCTTGCGCCGCTGTGGTGCTTGCATGAAGCGTCGAGCATCTCTTCAAAGCTCATGGCGGGTTGGCACGCCATCTTGTCGGTCTGCCGGCGCTTCGCTGCCGGGTCCGCCGCGGGCTCGGCGGCCGCGACGAGCCGGTTGTCGTGACGTTGCGCCGGTTTCTCGGCCTTGCGCTTGTTGTTCTGGTGGTGCTGCTGTCGGCTGCCTTCGCCGCCGGGCTGTGGAGGGACCGCCGCTTTGCGGCCTCGTCCAGCGCCACTTGGATCTTCATGGCGGAGTCGGCGTATGCATTTGTCCGCCGTCACCATGAGCGCGCCATGGTGGCGGCTCGGGCGTAAAGCTTGTGCTTGAGGAGGGTGCCATCTCGGCACCCGCTGACGAAGTATTGGATCGCCTGGACTTCATGGACGCCCTCACAGCTGTTCTGGAGCTCGGTCCAGCGGGCGAGGTACTCGCGGCCGGTCTCCGTCGGCCCATGCACGCACATGGCGAGCTGACTGGGGCGACCGGGTCGCTTGTACGTCCCCATGAAGTTGCGGACAAATGCTTCCTCGAAATCGACCCATGCATTGATGCTGCCCTTCGACAGGCTGTTCAACCATGTGCGAGCCGATCCTTGGAGCATGAGCGGTGCGTAGCGCACGGCAAGACGACGATTGGCACCGGTGATGCCAATGGTCGTGGTGTAGTCGGTGAGCCATTCTTCTGGCTTCACGGTCCCATTGTACTTGGGGGTGTCGCGGGGGAGCGCGAATCCCTTGGGGAAGGGCTCCTCCCGGATGCGTGGGTCGAAACACGCCGGCCCGATAGCGCCGCTCTCCTCCACCTCCATGGAGCGAGCGAGCTGATCGAGGCGGTGGCGCGCGTCGGCGTCGTCGATGGCGCGCGGGCCGAGTCGACTGGCGGCCAGGCCCCGAGGGGCGGGTCGGTTGAGCGACGCCGCCAGGGCTGGCCGGGTCCGTGCTGAAGGAAATATGCCCTAGAGGCAATAATAAAGTTATTATTTATTTCCTTATTTCATGATAAATGTTTATTATTCATGCTAGAATTATATTAACCGAAAACATAATACATGTGTGAATACATAGACAAACATAGTGTCACTAGTATGCCTCTACTTGACTAGCTCGTGAACCAAAGATGGTTAAGTTTCCTAGCCATAGACATGAGTTGTCATTTGATTAATGGGATCACATCATTAGGAGAATGATGTGATTGACTCGACCCATTCCGTTAGCTTAGCAATTGATCGTTTAGTATGTTGCTATTGCTTTCTTCATGACTTATACATGTTCCTATGACTATGAGATTATGCAACTCCTGCTTACGGAGGAACACTTTGTGCTACCAAACGTCACAACGTAACTGGGTAATTATAAAGGAGCTCTACAGGTGTCTCCAAAGGTACTTGTTGGGTTGGCGTATTTCGAGATTAGGATTTGTCACTCCGATTGTCGGAGAGGTATCTCTGGGCCCACTCGGTAATGCACATCACTATAAGCCTAGCAAGCATTGTAACTAATGAGTTAGTTGCAGGACGATGTATTACGTAACGAGTAAAGAGACTTGCCGGTAACGAGATTGAACTAGGTATTGAGATACCAACGATCGAATCTCGGGCAAGTAACATATCGATGACAAAGGGAACAACGTATGTTGTTATGCGGTCTGACCGATAAAGATCTTCGTAGAATATGTAGGTGCCAATATGAGCATCCATGTTTCGCTATTGTTTATTTACCGGAGACATGTCTCGGTCATGTCCACATTGTTCTCGAACCCGTAGGGTCCGCACGCTTAAGGTTTCGATGACAGAGTATTATGAGTTTATGAGTTTTGATGTACCGAAGGAGTTCGGAGTCGCTGATGAGATCGGGGACATTACGAGGAGTCTCGAAATGGTCGAGACGTAAAGATCGATATATTG
Organism: Aegilops longissima; assembly: GCA_021605205.1. Classification (NCBI taxonomy): domain Eukaryota; kingdom Viridiplantae; phylum Streptophyta; class Magnoliopsida; order Poales; family Poaceae; genus Aegilops; species Aegilops longissima. Next base: position 118,423,695 of record CM038679.1, on the reverse strand, counting down.
GACGACTATATTCGGACATCGGAAAGGTTCCGAGTGATTCGGGTATTTTTCGGAGTACCGGAGAGTTACGGGAATATGTATTGGGCCTTATTGGGCCATACGGGAAAGAAGGAAAAGGGCCTCAAGGGTGGCCGCACCCCTCCTCTTGGTCTGGTCCGAATTGGACTAGGGAAGGGGGCGCGCCCTTCCTTCCTTTTCCTTTTCCTTCCTCTTTTCCTATTCCATATGGGAGGTGGAATCCTACTAGGACTAGGGAGTCCTAGTAGGACTCCACACTTGTGCGCGCCTTCTAGGGCCGGCCTCCTCCTCCTTGCTCCTTTATATAAGGGGGCAGGGGGCACCCCATAGACACACAAGTTGATCTTCGTGATCGCTCCTTAGCAGTGTGCGGTGCCCCCTCCACCATATTCCACCTCGGTCATATTGTAGCGGTGCTTAGGCGAAGCCCTGCGACGGTAGAACATCAAGATCGTCACCACGCCGTCGTGCTGACGGAACTCCTCCCCGACGCTTTGCTGGATCGAAGCCCGGGTATCGTCATCGAGCTGAACGTGTGCTAGAACTCGGAGGTGCCGTAGTTTCGGTGCTTGGATCGGTCGGATAGGGAAGACGTACGACTACTTCCTCTACGTTGCGTCAACGCTTCCGCTTCAGTCTACGAGGGTACGTAGACAACACTCTCCCCTCTCGTTGCTATGCATCACCATGATCTTGTGTGTGCGTAGGAAAATTTTAAAATTACTACGTTTCCCAGCAGTGGCATCCGAGCCAGGTTTTATGCGTAGATGTCATATGCACGAGTAGAACACAAGTGAGTTGTGGGCGATATAAGTCATACTGCTTACAAGCATGTCATACTTTGGTTCAGCGGTATTGTGAGATGAAGCGGCCCGGACCTACATTACGTGTACGCTTACGCGAGACTGGTTTCACCGCCATGAGCACTAGTTGCTTAAAGGTGACCGGCGGGTGTCTGCTCTCTCACTTTAGTTGAACCGAGTGTGGCTACGCCCGGTCCTTGCGAAGGTTAAAACAGCACCAACTTGAATAACTATCGTTGTGGTTTTGATGCGTAGGTAAGAACGGTTCTTGCTCAGCCCGTAGCAGCCACGCAAAATTTGCTACAACAAAGTAGAGGACGTCTAACTTGTTTTTGCAGGACATGTTGTGATGTGATATGGTCAAGACGTGATGCTATATTTTATTGTATGAGATGATCATGTTTTGTAACCGGTTATCGGCAATCGGCAGGAGCCATATGGTTGTCGTTTTATTGTATGAAATGCAAACGCCCTGTAATTGCTTTACTTTATCACTAAGCGGTAGCGATAGTCGTAGAAGCAATAGATGGCGTAACGACAATGATGCTACGATGGAGATCAAGGTGTCGCTACCGGTGACGATGGTGATCACTACGGTGCTTGAGATGGAGATCACAAGCACAAGATGATGATGGCCATATCATATCACTTATATTGATTGCATGTGATGTTTATCCTTTATGCATCTTATCTTGCTTTGATTGACGGTAGCATTTTAAGATGATCTCTCACTAAATTATCAAGAAGTGTTCTCCCGAGTATGCACTTATTGCGAAAGTTCTTCATGCCGAGACACCACGTGATGATCGGGTGTGATAGGCTCTACGCTCAAATACAACGGGTGCAAAACAGTTGCACACGCGGAATACTCAGGTTAAACTTGACGAGCCTAGCATATAACAGATATGGCCTCGGAACACGGAGACCGAACGGTCGAGCGTGAATCATATAGTAGATATGATCAACGTAGTGATGTTCACCATTGAAAACTACTCCATCTCACGTGATGATCGGACATGGTTTAGTTGATTTGGATCACATGATCACTTAGATGACTAGAGAGATGCCTGTCTAAGTGGGAGTTCTTAAGTAATATGATTAATTGAACTTTAATTTATCATGAACTTAGTCCTGGTAGTATTTTGCAAATTATGTTGTAGATCAATAGCTCGCGTTGTTGCTTTCCCTATGTTTATTTTGATATGTTCCTAGAGAAAAATTATGTTGAAAGATGTTAGTAGCAATGATGCGGATTGGATCCGTGATCTGAGGTTTATCCTCATTGCTGCACAGAAGAATTATGTCCTTGATGCACCGCTAGGTGACAGACCTATTGCAGAAGCGGATGTAGACGTTTTGAACGTTTGGCTAGCTCAATATGATGACTACTTGATAGTTTTGTGCACCATGCTTTATGGCTTAGAACCGGGACTACAAAAACGTTTTTGAAACGTCATGGAACATATAAGATGTTTCAAGAGATGAAATTGGTATTTCAGACTCATGCCCGTGTCAAGAGGTATGAGACCTCGACAAATACTTAGCTAAAAAGATGGAGGAGAATTGCTCAACTAATGAGCAAGTACTTAGATTGTTTGAGTACTACAATCGCTTGAATCAAGTGGGAGTTAATCTTCCAGATAAGATAGTGATTGGCAGAGTTCTCTAGTCACCATCACCAAGTTACTAGAACTTCGTGATGAACTATTATGCAAGGATGACGAAAATGATTCCCGAGCTCTTCGTGATGTGAAATCGACGAAGGTAGAAATCAAGAAAAGAGCATCAAGTGTTGATGATTGACAAGACCACTAGTTTCAAGAAAAGGGCAAAGGAAAGAAAGGAACTTCAAGTAGAATGACAAGCAAGTTGTCACTCCTGCGAAGAAGCCCAAAGCTGGACCAAAACCTGAAACCGAGTGCTTACAATCGCAAAGGAAATGGTCACCGAAGCGAAATACCCTGAATATTTGGTGGATAAGAAGGATGGCAAAGTGAACAAGGGTATATTTGATATACAGGTTATTGATGTGTGCCTTACTAGTGTTTGTAGTAGCCCTTGAGTATTTGATACTTGTTCGGTTGCTAACATTAGTAACTCAAACAGAGTTACTATAAACAGAGACTAGTTGAAGGGAAGTGACGATGAGTGTTGAAAGTAGTTCCAAGATTGATATGATCATCATCGCACACTCCCTATACCTTCGGGATTAGTGTTAAACCTAAATAAATGTTATTTGGCATTTCGTTGAACATGAATATGATTTGATCATGTTTATTGCGTACGGTTATTCATTTAAAGTCAAAGAATAATTGTTGTTCTGCTTACATGAATAAAACCTTCATGGTTATACACCCAATGAAAATAGTTTGTTGGATCTCGATCGTAGTGATGCACATATTCATAATATTGATGCCAAAAGATGCAAAGTTAATAATGATAGTGCAACTTATTTGTGGCACCGCCGTTCGGGTCATATCGGTGTAAAGCGCATGAAGAAACTCCATAAAGATGGATTTTCGAATCACTTGGTTATGAATCATTTGATGCTTGCGAACCGTGCCTTTTGGGCAAGATGACTAAAACTCCGCTTCTCGGAACAATGGAACGAGCTACTAACTTATTGGAAATAATACATACCGATGTATGCGATCCGATGAGTGTTAAGGCTCGTGGCATGTATCGTTATTTTCGACCTTCACAGATGATTTGAGCAGATATGGGTATATCTACTTGATGAAACATAAGTCCTAAACATTTGAAAAGTTCAAAGAATTTCAGAGTGAAGTGGAAAATCATCGTTACAAGAAAATAAAGTTTCTACGATCTGATCATGGAGACGAATATTTGAGTTACGAGTTTGGTCTTCATTTGAAACAATGTGAAATAGTTTCAAACTCACGCCACCGAACACCACAATGTAATGGTGTGTCCGAACGTCAGAATCGTACTTTACTAGATATGGTGCGATCTATGATGTCTCTTATCGGTTTACCACTATCTTTTGGGGTTATGCATTAGAGACGGCTGCATTCATGTTTAATAGGGCACCATCTAAATCCGCTGAGATGACACCGTATGAACTATGGTTTAGCAATAAAACCTAAGTCGTCGTTTCTTAAAACTTGGAGTTGCGATGCTTATATGAAAAGTTTCAACCAGATAAGCTCGAACCCAAATCGAGAAATGTGTCTTCATAGGATACCCAAAAGAGACTATTGGGTACACCTTCTATCACAAATCTGAGGGCAAGATTTTTGTTGCTAAATTCGGATCCTTTCTAGAGAAGGAGTTTCTCTCGAAAGAAGTGAGTGGGAGGAAGGTAGAACTTGATGAGGTAATTGTACCTGCTCCCTTATTGAAAGTAGTTCATCACAAGAACCGTTCCTGTGACAACTACACCAATCGTGAGGAAGCTAATGATGATGATCATGAAACTTCAGATCAAGTTACTACCGAACTTCGTAGGTCTTCCAGAGTAAGATCCGCACCAGAGTGGTACGGTAATCATGTTCTGGAAGTCATGTTACTAGACCATGATGAACCTACGAACTATGAGGAAGCGATGATGAGCCCAGATTCCGCGAAATAGCTTGAGGCCATGAAATCTGAGATAGGATCCATGTATGAGAACAAAGTATGGACTTTGATTGACTTGCTCGATGATCAGCAAGCCATGTTAAATAAATGGATCTTCAAGAGGAATACGGACACTGATAGTAGTGTTACTATCTACAAAGCTCGACTTGTCACAAAAAGGTTTTCGACAAGTTCAAGGTGTTGACTACAATGAGATTTTCTCAACTCTAGCGATGCTTAAGTCTGTCCGAATCATGTTAGCAATTGCCACATTTTATGAAATCTGGCAAATGGATGTCAAAACTACATTCTTTAATGGATTTATTAAAGAAGAGTTGTATATGATGCAACCAGAAGGTTTTGTCAATCCTAAAGGAGCTAACAAAATGTGCAAGCTCCAGCGGTCCATCTATGGAATGGTGCAAGCATCTCAGAGTTGGAATACACGCTTTGATAAGTTGATCAAAGCATATAGTTTTATACAGACTTGCGGTGAAGCCTGTATTTACAATAAAGTGAGTGGGAGCACTACCGCCTTTCTGATAAATATATGTGAGTAACATATTGTTGATCAGAAATGATGTAGAATTTTTCTGGAAAGCATAAAGGAATATTTGAAAGTAGTTCTTTAAAAGAAAGACCTCAGTAAAGCTACTTACATATTGAGCATCAATATCTATTGAGATAGATCAAGACGCTTGATAAGTGTTTTCAGTAAGTACATACCTTGTCAAGATTTTGAAGCAGTTCAAAATGGAACAGTCAAAGAAAAGTTCTTGCCTGTGTTGCAAAGGTTTGAAATTGAGTAAGACTCAAATCCCGACCACGGCATAAAATGGAAAAGATAATAAAAGTCATTCCCTATGCCTCAGTCATAGGTTCTATAAAGTATGCTATGCTATGTACTGCACCTATTGTATACCTTGCTCTGAATTTGGCAAGGAGTACAATAGTGATCTAGGAGTAGATCATCGGACATTGGTCAAAACATCTTTAGTGAGGACTAAGGAAATATTTCTCGATTATGGAGGTGATAAAAGAGCCCGTCAGAAGGAGTTACATTGATGCAAGCTTTTTACACCGATCCGATGACTCTAAGTCTCAATCTGGATACATATTAAAAGTGGGAGAAATTAGCTAGAGTAGCTCCGCAAGAGCATTGTAGACATAGAATAGTTGCAAAATACATACGTCTCTGAATGTGACAGACCCGTTGACTAAGCTTCTCTCACGAGCAAAACATGATCATACCTTAGTACTCTTGGGTGTTAATCACATAGCAATGTGAACTAGATTATAGACTCTAGTAAACCCTTTGGGTGTTGGTCACATGACGATGTGAACTATGGGTGTTAATCACATACAGATGTGAATATTAGTGTTGAATCACATGATGATGTGAACTAGATTATTGACTCTAGTGCAAGTGGGAGACTGAAGGAAATATGCCCTAGAGGCAATAATAAAGTTATTATTTATTTCCTTATTTCATGATAAATGTTTATTATTCATGCTAGAATTGTATTAACCGGAAACATAATACATGTGTGAATACATAGACAAACATAGTGTCACTAGTATGCCTCTACTTGACTAGCTCGTGAACCAAAGATGGTTAAGTTTCCTAGCCATAGACATGAGTTGTCATTTGATTAACGAGATCACATCATTAGGAGAATGATGTGATTGACTCGACCCATTCCGTTAGCTTAGCACTTGATCGTTTAGTATGTTGCTATTGCTTTCTTCATGAATTATACATGTTCCTATGACTATGACATTATGCAACTCCCGTTTACCGGAGGAACACTTTGTGTGCTACCAAACATCACAACGTAACTGGGTGATTATAAAGGAGCTCTACAGGTGTCTCCAAAGGTACTTGTTGGGTTGGCGTATTTCGAGATTAGGATTTGTCACTCCGATTGTCGGAGAGGTATCTCTGGGCCCACTCGGTAATGCACATCACTATAAGCCTTGAAAGCATTATAACTAATGAGTTAGTTGCAGGATGATGTATTACGTAACGAGTAAAGAGACTTGCCGATAACGAGATTGAACTAGGTATTGAGATACCAATGATCGAATCTCGGGCAAGTAACATACCGATGACAAAGGGAACAAAGTATGTTGTTATGCGGTCTGACCGATAAAGATCTTCGTAGAATATGTAGGTGCCAATATGAGCATCCAGGTTCCGCTATTGGTTATTGACCGGAGACATGTCTCGGTCATGTCCACATTGTTCTCGAACCCGTAGGGTCCGCACGCTTAAGGTTTCGATGACAGTTATATTATGAGTTTATGAGTTTTGATGTACCGAAGGAGTTCGGAGTCCCTGATGAGATCGGGGACATGACGAGGAGTCTCAAAATGGTCGAGACGTAAAGATCGATATATTGGACGACTATATTCGGATATCGGAAAGGTTCCGAGTGATTCGGGTATTTTTCGGAGTACCGGAGAGTTACGGGAATACGTATTGGGCCTTATTGGGCCATACGGGAAAGAAGGAAAAGGGCCTCAAGGGTGGCCGCACCCCTCCTCTTGGTCTGGTCCGATTGACTAGGGAAGGGGCGCCTCTTCCTTCCTTTTCCTTTTCCCTTCCTCTTTTCCTATTCCATATGAGAGGTGGAATCCTACTAGGACCAGGGAGTCCTAGTAGGACTCCACACTTGGTGCGCCCCCTTCTAGGGCTGGCCTCCTCCTCCCTTGCTCCTTTATATAAGGGGGCAGGGGGCACCCCATAGACACACAAGTTGATCTTCGTGATCGTTCCTTAGCCGTGTGCGGTGCCCCCCTCCACCATATTCCACCTCGGTCATATTGTAGCGGTGCTTAGGCGAAGCCCTGCGACGATAGAACATCAAGATCGTCACCACGCCGTCGTGCTGACGGAACTCCTCCCCGACGCTTTGCTGGATCAAAGCCCGGGGATCGTCATCGAGCTGAACGTGTGCTAGAACTCAGAGGTGCCGTAGTTTCGGTGCTTCGATCGGTCGGATCGGGAAGACGTACGACTACTTCCTCTACGTTGCATCAACGCTTCCGCTTCGGTCTAGGAGGGTACGTAGACAACACTCTCCCCTCTTGTTGCTATGCATCACCATGATCTTGTGTGTGCGTAGGAAAATTTTAAAATTACTACGTTCCCCAACACGTGCTGGGTCTCTGGGGCGGGCTTGTTGCCCAGAGCGTCGGTGGCGGTGTCGGCCGGGTTGCGCCGGGTTCGGCCCTGGCCGGAGTGCGCCTTGCCGGGCGGCGAAGAGGCCGTGTGCAGGAGTTCGCCGGGTTCGCCAAGACGGGCGGAGCCGGACCCCGCCGGCTTGGCGAGCTGGTTGAGGCGATCCTGTTGGGTGTTGGCGGCATGGAGGAGCTCACGCATCCGCCTGATGCGCTCCCTGAGCTCCTCGCCTGCGAGTTGGTTGAGGCCGACCGCGGCTGCCTCCGCAGCGCGGATGTTCTTGACTGGCGTCTCGTAGATAGTCCGGCCGGCGCCGAAGGCCCGGCCGATCGTTCCTCCCCAGGCGCGAGTATCAGCGGCCCGGCTTGGCTTGGCCGCGGCGGGCGTGAATCCTGGCGCGCGTGTGCTCCATCTCGAGTAAGCTTCGGTGGCGGCCGCGTCTCGAACAGGTCAAAGATTTGCCGGGCGCCGCCCTCGAGCTGGGTTCGGGCTTCAGCAACATTGGTGGCGTCGACGTCGGTGCCGATGGGAATGCGGAGGCTCTGCATCACGGCGCGCAGCGGGTCGGTCGTCTCCGTCCGAGCCGCAGCAGCCGCGGCTTCGGCGGCTCTTCTCGTCTTGCTCGACGAGGAAGAGGCGCCATCACCGGTGACGAAGACTACGTGGGCGTCCATCGCCCCGACAGTGAATCTGCCGCTGAGAGAAAGCGGGGAGTCGGAGTAGCTGAGCACCCCGATGGGGTACTCGTCGGCCGCAAGCGCGTCGGAGATGCGCAGCGCGGTGAAGGAAGCGGCGAGCACGCCTATGACGTCGTCCGCCAGAGCGACGGACTCGTCGGAGTAGGAGAAGGGCCCCGTCCGAAGCATGCTTCCGACCAGTTCCTCGAACCGCCCCACGGTGGGCGCCAACTGTCGTGGTGGGCGCACGGCAGATGCCAAGGGATGGCTAAAGAGAGGAGGAGGCTCGAGGGTGCTGGTGGGCTTCGGAGGCAAGGTAAATATGCGCGGGCGCGGGACGCCGGACATACCCAGGTTCGGTGCTCTCCGGAGAGATAACACCCCTAGTCCTGCCGAGTTTAGTTGGATGGTTGATAGTACAATGTTGCTCCTGGAGCTGTTTTGAGGAGGAAGGAGGCTGGCCAAGGCTCCGGCTGCTCCTTCTCCTTGGTGTCGCTATGTCTCTGTTGAATATCTTGTGTTCTCCCTCCCGCTAGCGCGGACTCCTGGGGGATTTTATAGACCAACCCACCCAGGGTTACATGGTAATATGCCGAGTCGGTGGGTCCGTATAGTCGGTGTCCGGGGTGCCGGGCTGGGTCCCGCTTGGGGGCTTGTGGTTCGCCGGGTCCCCCAAGGTGCGGGCCCCGCGTGCCTAGGGGGACTGTGCGCCATCTTGTCGATCGTCATGGCATGGCCGGGTCGAGTCACGCACAGTGTTCTCCGTGAGGCCTCCGCTTCTTTGCCGCCGCCGTAAGGGCGGAACACTTGTTGCCGTGCCAGCCTCAGTCGTGGGTAGGTAAGGGGCGCTGTTGCCACGCTCTGGCTGACCACGGGCATGGGCGGGGGCGCTGTAGTCTTGGTCATGAGCCACTGAGGTCTCGTCCCATCGTACGGCCTGGATGGGACGGGAGATGACCCGTGGCTGGGTTGTCGTGGACGCCACGGGTGGGTTGACTTACTGGGGAAGCCAAGGTTGCGCCGGGTTGAGTTGCCTCGCGCCAGCCGTTGCGGCCGGGCTAACGTACCTTGCCTAGTCGAGGGTCTTGGCCGGGTTGCGCGCCTTGTCGGGTCGAGCGACCCGGCCTGGCGCACGCTAGTTTGCGAGGCGATGTGGGCCCCGCTGTTTTTGAAACAGATCCGAGTTCCGTTGCCTGCCTTGGGTTCATCCTCCCGACAAGAAGAAAGCGCAAATCACCAATACCTGCACAAACAATCAACCACTTGCACCCAACGCGATAAAGGGGTTGTCAATCCCTTCACGGTCACTTGCAAAGGTGAGATCTGATAGAGATAGAAAAATAAAAGTAAACAAAAGATAAAATATTTATGGGTTTTTTTGGTTTATATATCTGAAAATAAAAGATTGCAAAATAGTAGATCGGAAACTAATATGATGGAAAATAGACCCGGGGGCCAAAGGTTTCACTAGAGGCTTGTCTCTTGTAAGCAAATAATGCGGTGGGTGAACAAATTACTTTTGAGCAATTGATAGAAAAGCGCAAAGTTATGATGATATCCAAGGCAATGATTATGAAATATAGGCATCACGTCCGTGTCAAGTAGACCGACTCCTGCCTGCATCTACTACTATTACTCCACACATCGACCGACTCCTGCCTGAATAGATCAACGCTTTAAGTAAGATGACATGGTGTAGAGGAATAAACTCAACCAATATGATGTAAACCCCATCTTTTTATCCTCAATGGCAACAATAAAATACGTGCCTCGCTACCCCTACTTTGTCACTGGGTGAAGGCACCGCAAGGTTGAACCCAAAGCTAAGCACTTCTCCCATTGCAAGAAAAACCAATTTAGTTGGTCAAACCAAACTGATAGTTCGAAGAGAAATACAAAGATATCAAATCATGCATATAAGAATTTAGAGAAGATTTAAATAATATTCATAGATAAGCTGATCAGAAAATCCACAATTCATCGGATCTCGACAAACACACCACAAAAGAAGATTACATCGGATAGTTCGCCAAGAACATTGAAGAGAATATGGTATTGAGAATCAAAGAGAGAGAAGAAGCCATCTAGCTACTAGCTATGGACCCGTAGGTCTGTGGTAACTACTCATGCTTCATCGGAAGGGCAATAGGGTTGATGTAGATGCCCTCCGTCATCAAATCCCCCTCCGACAGGATGCTGGAAAAGGCGCCAAGATGGGATCTCACGGGAATATAAGGTTGCGGTAGTGGAAAAGTGTTTTCGTGGATGCTTCTGGTGGTTTGGGAATATATGTGAATATATTGGAGGCAGAACTAGGTCAGGGGAGTCATGAGGGGCCCACAAGGTAGGGGCGCGCCCTACCCCCCTAAGTGCGCCCTCCACCCTTGTCGCCGCCTCGTGGCTCTTCTGACTTGAACTCCAAGTTTCCTGGGTGTGTTCTGGTCCAAGAAAAAACATGCGAAAGTTTTATTTCGTTTGGACTCCGTTTGGTATTCCTTTTCTGCGAAGCTCAAAAACAAGGAAAAAAACAAAAACTGGCACTCGGCTCTAGGTTAATAGGTTAGTCCCAAAAATAATATAAAATAGCATATTAATGCATATAAAACATCCAATACAGATAATATAATAGTATGGAACAATCAAAAATTATATATGCGTTGGAAACGTATCAATTATATTGTTGGGTTGCCTTTTACCGTTGCACATGATAATTTTGATGAATATAATATGCATGTGCTTGCTGCTCCTACTTGCAATTATTATGAGAGAGGAACTACATCTCCCCCTCTTTATGTTTCCAACATGATAAAATTGCAAGAAACTGCTTATGCTATGTATTGGCCATTACTTGATGTGCATGAATTGTTCTTGTATGACATGTCAATGCATAGGAAGAGAGTTAGACTTTGTCACTGCATGATATACGTTTCTTTGTGCTCATTACTAAATGCCAAATCATTGCTAATTATAATTGGCTTTGATATACCTTGGGATCCGGGTGGATCCATTACTTGAGCACTTTATGCCTAGCTTCATGGATTTAAAGAAAGCGCTGCCAGGGAGACAACCCAGAAGTTTTAGAGTGTCATATATTTCTTCTGAGTGCTTTTATAAAGTTTAAAAACAAAAAAAGAGGGGAACTTAAAAAAATTCGACAAAAGAGAAGCGATTGGAAGTTATGCATTGGAGAAGTGAGGGTCGACCTTGAACACTTGTGTTCATGCTCATGGAAACAATGTAGAATTTTTCATGAAGTTCTCACAAAAATAATTATCCCCTTGTCAAAATCCATTGTATTATAAAAATAATGTGTCAAGATTTGGTTTTAGGATGATTAGATTGTTTGTTGGTATGTGCGGTCCGGGAACATAAACTTTGGCTGTAATGCGTGAATTTACATTTTTTTACTGGAACGTCAAAAGCTTCTGAAACTTTTTTCCTAGTGTTTTCATACAAATTGTTTATTTTGTCCTAATTTTTCAGAATTTTTGGAGTTACAGAAGTATGGTAGATGTTCAGATTACTACAGACTCTTCTGTTTAAGACACATTCTGTTTTTGATGCATTGTTTTGCTTGTTTTGATGAAACTATCAATTTTTATCGGTGGTATTGATACGTCTCCAACGTATCTATAATTTTTTATTGTTCCATGCTATTATATTATCTGTTTTGGATGTTTTTTTGCCTATTTCAGTGTTTCGCAGAAAAGGAATATCAAACGGAATCCATACGAAATGAAACCTTCGCGAGGATCATTTTTGGACCAAACGCAATCTAGGAGACTTGGAGTGGACGTCAAGGAAGCAACGGGGTGGCCACGAGGTAGGAGGGCGCACCCAGGGGGTAGACGCGCCCCCACCCTCGTGGGCCCCTCATGGCTCCACCGACCTACTTCTTTCGCCTATATATACTCATATACCTTGAAAACATCCGAGAGCACCACAAAACCCTATTTCCACGGCCGCAACCTTCTTTACCTGTGAGATCCCATCTTGGGGCCTTTTCCGGCGCTTTGCCGAAGGGGGAATCGATCATGGAGGGCTTCTACATCAACACCATGGCCTCTCCGATTATGTGTGAGTAGTTTACCACAAACCTTCGGGTCCATAGTTATTAGCTAGCTGGCTTCTCTCTCTCTTTGGATCTCAATACAAAGTTCTCCTCGATTCTCTTGGAGATCCATTCGATGTAACTCTTTTTGCGGTGTGTTTGCCGAGATCCGATGAATTGTGGGTTTATGAACTTGATTATCTATGAATATTATTTGATTCTTCTCTGAATTCTTATATGCATGATTTGATATCTTTGCAAGTCTCTCCGAATTATTGGTTTAGTTTGGCCTACTAGATTGATCTTTCTTGCAATGGGAGAAGTGCTTAGCCTTGGGTTCAATCTTGCGTGTCCTTTCCCAAAGGATGACAGGGCAGCAAGGCACGATTGTATTGTTGCCATCAAGGATAAAAAGATGGGGTTTATATCATATTGCTTGAGTTTATCCCTCTACATCATGTCATCTTGCCTAATGCGTTACTCCATCCTTATGAACTTAATACTCTAGATGCATGCTAGATAGCGGTCGATGTGTGGAGTAATAGTAGTAGATGCAGAATCGTTTCGGTCTACTTGACACGGACGTGATGCCTATATTCATGATCATTGCCTTAGATATCATCATAACTATGCACTATTCTATCAATTGCTCGGCAGTAATTTGCTCACCCACTGTAATACTCGCTATCTTGAGAGAAGCCACTAGTGAAACCTATGGTCCCCGGGTCTACTTTACATCATATAAGTTTCCAATCTACAATTCTAGTTTACCGTTTATCTTGCAATCTTTATTTATACCACAAAAATACCAAAAATATTTATCTTATTATCTTTATCAGATCTCACTTTTGCAAGTGGCCGTGAAGGGATTGACAAACCCTTTATCGCGTTGGTTGCATGGTTCTTATTTGTTTGTGCAGGTACGAGGGACTTGCATGTAGTCTCCTACTGGATTGATACCTTGGTTCTCAAAAACTGAGGGAAATACTTGTGCTACTTTGCTGCATCACCCTTTCCTCTTCAAGGGAAAACCAACGCATGCTCAAGAGGTAGCAGGTATAAGCCATGGAAAATTTATAATACAGTAGCTACAATGCAAAAACAAAATATGAGTTGGTTTGCAACAGTACTTAAAGTAGTGATTTGCATTATTATACTAACGGATCTCATGAGGTTTCTGCTGAGTTTTGTGTGGATGAAGTGATCAAAGATCGAGGAGATCTCGATATGAGGAGAAGGATGAGAGACAAGAGCTCAAGCTTGGGGATGCCCAAGGCACCCTAATTAAATATTCAAGGAGACTCAAGCGTCTAAGCTTGGGGATGCCCCGGAAGGCATCCCATCTTTCTTCAACAAGTATCGGTATGTTTTCGTCCTTGTTTCATTCATGTGATATGTGTAAATCTTGGAGCATCTTCTGTGTTTAGTTTTCTTTTTTCTTTTATGCACCATGAAAGCACAAGTGCTCCCTGGGTGATTTTGATAATTAATGTCAACATATCTCTTGTTGGACTAATACTTTTATCTAGCATATTTCAGATAAGTTCAACAATGGAGTGGCGTGGACAAGAGGATGTGGAACCCCTTCAAGATGCTAAGGACAGAAGATTGGCTCAAGCTCAAGGCTCAGGACTCTACATTTTCTATTTCAGTGATCCAAGATCACATTGAGTCTATAGGAAAGCCAATACTATTAAGAGGGGATGAGGTGTTGCTTAATGGCTTGCTTGCTCAAAGTGCTTAGTGATATGCTCCAAAGCCCTCGACCACTTTCTCACATCCACATATGTCCCAAACCAAAAGTCAAACTCGGCCCCATCGAAACTTTCTATCCAGCGCCACCGAGTTCTCTCGACATAGCCACTGCCAGAAACCCTAATCAATTCGGTCTCACCGATGGGATCTCGGTCTCACCGAGATGGGCTTGCAAACTCGCTGTTGCCTATTGCATTAACTTCGATCTCACCGAAATATGAAATCGGTACCACCGAGTTTGCTTGGCCAACTCTCTGTTTTGCTTATTACCCAAATCGGTCCCACTGAGTTTGTGTAATCGGTTAAACCGAGATGAGGCTTTACCCTAACATTAGCACATCGGTCCCACCGAGTTGATCGTATCGGTCCCACCGAAAATCCTAACGTTCACATTTTGAACTAAATCGGTCTGACAGAGTTTTCTGATTCGGTCCCACCAAGTTTGGTGATTTGTGTGTAACGGTTAGATTTTGTGTGGAGGCTATATATACCCCTCCACCCACTCTTCATTCATGGAGAGAGCCATCAGAACATGCCTAAAATTCCAACATACATTTTCTGAGAGAGAACCACCTACACATGTGTTGAGATCAAGATATTCCATTCCAACCACATAAATCTTGATTTCTAGCCTTCCCTAAGTTGCTTTCCACTCAAATCATCTCTCTACCAAATCCAATCCTATGAGAGAGAGTTGAGTGTTGGGGATACTATCATTTGAAGCACAAGAGCAAGGAGTTCATCATCAACACACCATTTATTACCTCTTGGAGAGTGGTGTCTCCTAGAGTGGCTAGGTGTCACTTGGGAGCTTCCGTCAAGATTGTGGAGTTGAAACAAGGAGTTTGTACGGGCAAGGAGATCGCCTACTTCGTGAAAATCTACCCTAGTGAGGCAAGTCCTTCGTGGGCGATGGCCATGGTGGGATAGACAAGGTTGCTTCTTCGTGGACCCTTCGTGGGTGGAGCCCTCCGTGGACTCGCGCAACCATTACCCTTCATGGGTTGAAGTCTCCATCAACGTGGATGTACGATAGCACCACCTATCGGAACCACGGATAAAAAATCTCCGTGTCGCCAATTGCGTTTGCACACTCCAATCCCATCCCTTTACATTCTTGCAACTTGCATGATTTACTTTCTGCTACTCATATACTCTTATCATGCATGCTTGATATGTATTGTGAATGTGTGAACTTGTGCTAAAACTCCACTTCAACTTAAAGAAATTAAAAACTGCAACTTTTCTTACTAAGAGTCTATTCACCCCCCCCTCTAGACACCTCTTCTCGATCCTTTCAATTGGTATCAGAGCTTTGGTCTCCATTGCTTTGGTTTAATCACCATTAGAGGAAGATGGATGAGTCTACGTTGGGGAGTCTTAGACATAGAGTGCCTATTCTTGATGGAGAGTTCTTTAATGAGTGGAAAAATGAGATGCTTAAGATTTTCAATGAATATCATTTGAACAAGTACATTACTAGCCCTTGTGCACCTCATGTTGATCCTTTGCATCCTACCCTTGATGAGTCTATTGACATGATCCGCAACCTTAGAACTGTTAATCTTATCACTAGAGGCTTGCCTAGAAACTTGATTGGATGTTTGCCTACTCTTGATTGTGCCTACACTATATGGAGATTTCTTGAGGAAAGATTTCCAAACTATTCCTTGCAAAACTTAGATGAAATTCTCCATAAGTCTATTGCCTTGAGTAAGATGAATTCTAGTGATCCTAAGTTTGGTGATTGTCTATTTGAGCTTACCAATCTCATGCATTGATAATCCCCAAGTGTAAGGAATCATCGTAGCAATTTCCAAAGGTGGAAGTGATAAGTATGGAGTGTTGAACCCACAAGGAGCTAAAGGTAATATCAATATTCTCTCAAGCCCTATCTGCCACTGATACGACTCAACGTACATCAAACATTTGCTTCCAACTAGCAACGAGAAATAAAACTACGTTGTGGGTATGAAGTGGATAACTTTGTATGATATTGGAGAGCTAAAATATAAAAGTAGGTGTTGTTATCATAAAGTTAGAATATATTACTAAATAATATAAATAGCGAGTGTGGAATAATGATGGATCGGTGTGCGGAATTGTCCTAGGCAATTGTTAACAAGACCGGTAATCACTATTGCAGTTTCATATGAGGGAGAGGCATAAGCTAACATACTTTCTCTACTTGGATCATATGCACTTATGATTGGAACTCTAGCAAGCATCCGCAACTACTAAAGATCATTAAGGTAAAACCCAACCATAGCATTAAAGCATCAAGTCCTCTTTATTCCCATACGCAACAATCCCTCTTACTCGGGTTTGTGTTTCAGTCACTCACCAACCCACTATAAGCGAATCATGAACGTATTGCAACACCCTACAACGGGAGTCCCTCACGCTTGCGCGACACGAGGGCACCATAGGACAACACCAAAATAAAACATACAACTCATATCAATCTAGATCATCAATCAACCCAAAGACAAAAGATATCTACTCTAAACATCATAGGATGGCAACACATCATTGGATCATAATATGTGGCATAAAGCACCGTGTTCAAGTAGGGATTACAGTAGGGTGCAGGAGAGTGTACCGCTTAAAAGAGGTGAGGATGGTGATGTTGATGAAGACGATCACCGTGGCGATGATTCCCCTCCCAATGGCACTCTGGCACCACCGGAAGAGAGGAGGAGAGGTTCTCCCCCTTGTGCTTCCTCCTCCATGGCCTCCACCCTCTGGTCCTTGGCCTTCATGGTGATGATGGCCCCTCCGGGATACTCCTCCATGGCCATCGGTGATGATGGCCCCTCCGGGATACTCCTCCATGGCCACCGGTGATGATGGCCCCCTCTGGGATACTCCTCCATGGCCACCGGTGATGATAGCCCCCTCCGGCAGGGTGCCGGAGAGGTCCTAGATTGACTTCTCGTGGCTACAGAGGCTTGCGGCGGCGGAACTTCCGATCTAGGTTTCTTTCTGGAAGTTTGGGTATATATAGAAGAGTTTTGCGCTGATTTCACGTCGGGGTCTCGGGCTGTCCACGAGGCAGGGGCGTGCCCCACCTCGTGGGCAGCCCGAGACTCTTCTCGCCTGCTTCGTACTCCGTGGGCTTCTTCTTGTCCAAAATGATCTCCGCCAAGTGGCACGTCAATTGACTCGCTTAGTTTTCCTTTTCGTGATACTCTAAAACAAGGAGAAAACATAAACCGCACTGGGCTCTAGGTTAATAGGTTAGTCCCAAAAATCATATAAAATATCATATAAATGCATATAAAACATCCTAGAAGGATAGTATAATAGCATGAATACTTCATAAATTATAGATACGTTGGAGACGATCAGCATCCCCAAGCTTAATTCCTGCTCGCCCTCGAGTAGGTAAATGATAAAAGAAATAATTTATGAAGTGTGAATGCTAGCAAGTGCTTAAGTTTGATCAATGATAATTCCAATCACTTTTCTAGCATCATTACATGTCATAACAGTAGCTCATCTCATAAAACTTTTCATGATCAAGTAACAAGCAAGTCACATGTTTAAAGTATGGATCATAAACTTTATTGAAAACTAACAAACAATATTCTCAATCATCAAACAATTGCAATTCATCTTATTTTCAGGAAGAGTCTATGTCAGAGCTTTGATTTAGCAAACTCCACATACTCAACTATCAATTAATCTTTCACAATTGCTAACACTCACGCAATAGTTGTGGTTATGGAGTTTTAATCGGACACAGAGAAAGATAGGGGCTTATAGTTTCGCCTCCCAACCTTTTACCTCAAGGGTAATGTAAAAAATAATAGCTCATGCTAACTTACATCCAATATATATATATATATATATATATATATATATATATATATATATATATATAGAATAGCACTATTCTAATCCTAGGATTAAAATAACTATTTGGATCACGGAGTGCCTATATAAGGGCCGACGCGATGTTTCCGAACTCTCGAACCGGTACGAAGGAAAAAAATCAGTTCGATTCCTTCCCACCGCACCTCCTCTAGGATCCCTCCTCTGCCCCCGATTCCTTCCTCCCACACGAAGCCCCACCGTCCCCTCGGATCCGGCCGTCGCGCCGCCACCGGCCACCCTACCGCCACCGTCCCCCGGATCCAACGCCACACTGCCATCGGCCCCCACCTCCCTCCGACGGCAAGCAAGCACCGCCGCGCCCACCTGTCTCCGGCGGAAGAAGCGCTGCCGCCCCCATCTCCCTCACCGGCAGACGCACCGCCGACCTCACCTCCCTCCTCGGCAGACGCACTGTCGCGACTCCGCCTCCTGGCCAGGCCGCCGCGCGCCTCCACCTCCCGGCTTGCCGATGCCGCCCCGTCGGCCTTCTCCCATGGCCCCGCTCAATGCAGCCCCATCGGCTTTCGCTGTGCGAGCCAACGAGGCCACCTCCGCCGCGACAGTAATGCCGCCCCGCGCTCCCCACCGGCTTGCCCTCGCTGCCTGCCCCGTGCCCCCCACTAGAGCACCACGTCGCCGTCCATCGTGGCAGCTCGCCACCACTTGCAGATGAACGAGGCCTCGGCTTGCAGCTACAGGAAGTCTTGACCCGCATCTGCAGATGGATGGCACATGCGGTAGAGAGAGGAGATAGGCAGCAGGAGGTTACTCTTCTAGCAGTATTCAATAGGACCTTCTTCAACCTGGCGCTATCGAATACATGGTGTGCTGCCAGCAGCTTGATTTCTCTTTTGCTTTCTCTGCCTATGTGTGCGTGTGTGCTATGTGTGTGTGTTGGATGAATTGCAGCTGCCTCACGCCCTGGTGGACGGCAGAGCTCGGGCGGGACCTTCCGCCTCCTCCCGGTGGGGCTCCACCGCCCATGTTCCCAAACAGTTCACCTCCGCCACCTTGAGCCGTTCAATGACACACCACCAGGACGGTCACCACTGCAGCGCCTTGAACATTTCAGTTACCTGTATTTCTTTCACATAAGCTCCTTCTCAAGAACTTACACTTATCTTTATAGTAGTCTCTTGCACGATCAGACTGAGTTATTTCCCTTGTAGTGTACAACAGTTTCACTGGAAATCAGCACATTTCTTTTGGTCAATTTATAGTTGGAAGCTGCTGGGTCAATTGTTTGTTGGGTTAGCACTCCACTAACAAAAGCAAAAGCGTTGGGTTGCAAAAATAGGTTTAAAATGTTTATTCTGTGAAAGTGAATGGCACATGCCAGTTTGTATGTAGCAGCTGCATGATTTCACCTTTGTAAACCTCGTCAAGTAAAATGTTTGCTGTCAGGAATACTAAGACTACATTTTCGGCCATCTTATATTTAGAACTACTAGAAGACATGCAGCCAGGTCGAATACAGGGCAGCAGGTGCAACTTACTGTGTTCTGAGCAAATTGTTCCTCGTCTTGGATAACCTTCTGAGATCCAGAGCTATTGTGACGCCCTCGATTCAATCGTACACTAATCATGCACGCAAATGTGTACGATCAAGATCAAGGACTCACGGGAAGATATCACAACACAACTCTACAAATAAAATAAGTCATACAAGCATCATAATACAAGCCAGGGGCCTCGAGGGCTCGAATACAAGTGCTCGATCATAGACGAGTCAGCCGAAGCAACAATATCTGAGTACATACATAAGTTAAACAAGTTTGCCTTAAGAAGGCTAGCACAAACCGGGATACAGACGAAGAGGAGCAGCCTCCCGCCTGGATCCTCCTAGCTACTCCCGGTCGTCGCCGCCGGACTGCACGTAGTAGTAGGCACCTCCAAAGTAGTAGTCGCCATCGGCGGTGGCGTCGCTCCCTGGCTCCATAGTCTGCTGCAGCAATCCAAAGAGAGGTAGGGGAAAAGGGGAACAAGGCAACCGTGAGTACTCATCCAAAGTACTCAAGCAAGGAGCTACACTACATATGCATGGATATATGTGTAAAGGGCCATATCGATGGACTGAACTACGTAATGCCGAATAAGAGGGGATAGCTAGTCTTAACGAAGACTACACTTCGGTCACCGCCTTGCAAATGTAGAGGAGGGCAATCAAGTCCTCCAAGTAACATCACATAGCAATAATCCTACCCGCGATCCCTCCTCATATCCCTCGAGAGAGCGACCACCGGTTGTATCCGCACTTGGAAGGGTGTGTTTTATCCAAGATCCGGTTCTAGTTGTCATAAGCTCAAGGTACAACTCCATGTCGCCCTGTTATCAAGATCACGGCTATCCGAATAGATTAACTTCCCGCAGGGTGCACCATCTTACCCAAAGACGCTTGATCCCATTTGGCCGACACACTTTCCTGGGTCATGCCCGCCGCGGAAGATCAACACGCCGCAGCCCCACCTAGGCACAACAGAGGCCAACACGCCGTCTAAACCTAAGCGCACAGGGTCTGGGCCCATCGCCTGAGCACACCCGCACGCTATGCGACGCGCCGGAAGCGCACCTAGCCTAGTGGCGCCCAATCCAATCCGGCGACGCCGCCTCGTCACCGACGACGTCAAGTGCTTGGTGATACCACGACGCCGGATACCCATAACTACTCCCGCGAGATGGTTAGTGCGTATAAGCTCAGAGCCAACTCAGATCAAATACCAAGACCTCGTTAAGCGTGTTAAGTATCCGCGAACGCCGAACAGGC
The DNA here is from genome assembly GCA_021605205.1 of Aegilops longissima. Classification (NCBI taxonomy): domain Eukaryota; kingdom Viridiplantae; phylum Streptophyta; class Magnoliopsida; order Poales; family Poaceae; genus Aegilops; species Aegilops longissima. Next base: position 118,402,985 of record CM038679.1, on the reverse strand, counting down.
CAGGCCCACCTCTCTCCTAGGCGGTCTCAACCTGCCTGCCGCCTCCGCCACAAAGATCCACTCATGGTGCTCCACCAGCCGACCCGACTTTAGTCTCCACATGTATCATGTATAAAGTATATAGTATATACCCGTGATCACCTCCCGAGTGATCACGGCCCGATAGTATAGCACGACAGACGGACAAGAATGTAGGGCCACAGATGAAAGTACTAGCATCCTATACTAAGCATATAGGATTGCAGGTAAGGTAACAACAGAGTAACAAGGACAAAGCTATGCATCGATAGGTATAATCGAAAGCAAGAATATGCTACACTACTCTAATGCAAGCAGATAGAGCAGAGTAGGCGATATCTCGTGATCAAGGGTGGGGGCTTGCCTGTTGCTCGGCAAGAGAGAGGGTCGCAACACCGTAGTCGAACCGGGCAGCAGCAGCAGTCGGTCTCGTAGTCTCATCGGAGAGAAGAGGGGAAGAAACAATGAATACCATGTAAACAGATGCATATTGATGCATGACATGTCAAGTAACGATGCTAGGCGTGCCCTAACGTGGTATGAGGTGGTATCGGTTATGGGAAACATCCGGAAAGTATTCCGGTGTTTCGTGTTTTTCGAGCGAGGAGCCGAGGGGAAAGTTGCAGGTCTGATAGGTTAGGGGTGTGTGGCGACGAACGGATCGCGATCCGGATTCGCCACGCTGCTTACGAGCAACTTTCATGTTGAAAATATTTTAATCCGAAGTTACGGATTAAAAGATATGATTTTTAAAGATTTTATTAATTTCTGGAATTTAATTAATTAATATTTAATTCAAAAAAATGGATTTATGACGTCAGCATGAGGTCATGCTGACGTCAGCAGTCAACAGGGTTGACTTGGTCAACCTGACAAGTGGGTCCCGTTCGTTAGTGACTGTTTAACTAATTAACCTAGCTTAGTTTAATTAATAGTAGTTAATTAGGTTAATTAGCCATTAGGTTAATTAAACAGAATTAATTAAATTAATTAATTAATTAATTAATTAATTAATTAATTAATTAATTAATTAATTAATTTTATTCATTTTTATTTTTATTAATTATATTTATTTAATTTCCTTTTTCCTTTTCTTTTATCAAAACATTCTCAAAGGGGGTCCCCATGTCATGGGGGGGTGGTCCAACGGCCACCGACCGAGTCAACACGCGTCGGGGGGGCCTGGGCCCACCAACAAGGGTCAAAGCGGTGGCCGAGTCGGCCACGGCGGCCGGCAGGGGCGCTGGGTGGGCATGCTCATGGCGGGGGGGGCGCCGACCTCGCCAAATCGCCGTCCGTGGCCAAAAGGGCGCGGCAGGCGTTCGAATGGGGAGAGGACGCCGCGTCCATTGGTGGAAGGGCACGGCCGACTGTCGGAAACGGCGCCGGCGAGCGGCGGAGGCGGCGGGTGGTTCGGTCCGCGTCGGAAGCGCTGCCACGGGGCCGGGCTTGCGCGACGCGTTGAGCACCACGGGCTCGGCCCGTGGACCACTTGGTCACGGGAGGGCGCCAGCGACGGATCCACGACGGGGCGTTGGTGACGGCGTGCTCGCCGGGGCAGCGGCTCGGGCGAGGAGAAGAGAGAGGGAGGCCGGGGAGCACGTTCCCGTGCTCGGTGGCGGGGGAAGGGTCCGGCGAGGAGGGAGGTGCTGGGCGGCGGAGCCGGGCGACGGGCGCGGTGGTGGCGCCGGGAGGGGGACGAGGGAGAGAGGGGATCGGGGAGAGCTCACAGAGGGGGGAACGGGGGTCTCGAGGTGTGCTGGGACGGCCGGGGCGCACGGCCGAGGAGGAGGGCGGAGGCGGCCGTCCGGCGCTATGGATCCGGCGAGGTGGGATGGGGTCGGGACGGCCCCGAGGCGACGAGGGGGCCTTGCGCCTGCAAGGCCGGGTCGGGAGGAGAGGAGGAGGTGAGGTCGGGCGGGGGTCGCCAAGGCTGGGGCGACGGATCGGGATCGGAGCCCGATCCAGATCGGCGGGGAGGAGAAGGAGGGATCGGGGAATGGGGTGTGCTAGGGTTTCCACCGACGGGGGGGGAGGATAAGGAGTGAGGGGGTGGGCGGGCAGGGCTGGCTGGCTGGGCCAAAGGGGGGCTTGGCCCGCCTGGGCCATGGGGGTTTTCTTTCTCTCCTTTTTTGTTTTCTTTACCTTTTCTTATTTTTCCTTTTCGGTTTTAATTTATTTAAACTATCCGCACACTTTATAAAAATGTGCGCACCCCACCATAATTAACTTGGTAATATTTAAAACCCCTAACATTTTAGTTTTAATTTTTGAAAACTTTTATTGTTTGCCTATGTTTTCAATTTGAATTTGAACCGGTTCAATCAACGTGAGTTTAATCACAAGAATCGAGGTGACGTGGCATCATTAGCGTGGATTACCGTAGCTTAATTATCCGGTGTTACAAATCTCCTCCACTACAAGAAATCTCGTCCCGAGATTTAGGAGGTAGAAGGAAAGAGTGCGGGTATTCATCTCAAGACGCATCCTCGCTCCTGTGTGGCTTCGCCTTCGAGTGATTTGACCATCGAACCTTGAGGAACTTGATCGCCTTCTCGACGCTGCGGCGGCGTTCAGCTTGGTCGAGAATGCGGACCGGATGCTCTTTATAGGAGAGGTCCTGTTGTAATTCGAGCACTTCATGGTCCATCGCTCGGATTGGGTCCTTGAAGCAGCGTCGGAGTTGTGACACGTGGAACACATCGTGAACTCCGAGAAAGGTTTGACGGAAGCTCCAGCTTGATAAGCCACTTTTCCACGCCTTTCCGAGAATAGTGAATGGGCCAATATAGCGAGGAGCTAGCTTGCCCTTGATCCCGGCGGTGAGCACCTTCATTGGTGTAACGCCAAGATAGGCCTTTTCGCCAAAGTTGGTAGACCATGTCTTTGTGATGACGGTCATAATTACTCTTTGACGTGGTCGAAAGCAGTCTTGAGATTCTCGCGAATAATGCGGACTTGTTCTTCGCATGTTGGATAATATCCGGACCAAGAGTGGACGCTCCCCGCTTCGACCAGTTCAGAGGGGTTCGCACTTTCGTCCATATAACACTTCAAGGGGGCCATCTTCGCACTAGCTTGATAGCTATTATTATAAGAGAACTCAGCATACGGGAGAGATTCCTCCCATTTCTTGTCAAGGAACGACACAAGCTCGAAGCATGTCTTCGAGAACTTGGTTGACACGCTCAACTTGCCCTTGAGATCATGGATGAAACGCAGATCGAAAGATAAATGAGTTCCCATAGCTTCTTGAAAACTTGCCCGTAATCTTGAAGTGAATAAGCTGCCACGGTCCGAGCTGATAACCAAAGGGAATACCGTGAAGTGAAACAATTCTCGACATATAGAGAGTTGCAAGCTGACTAGCGTGATCGCCTCTTTGACCGCCGTAAAATGTGCGACTTTAGAAAGCCGGTCAATGACGACAAGAATAGCATCATTACCTTTCTCGCGATTTGGGAAATCCAAAGGATTAAGTCCATTTCAGCGTGGTCCCATTTCCATTCAGGAATAGAGATAGGTTGAAGAGTTCCAAAGCAGGCCTTTGATGTTCTCGCTTTGATACGACGGCAAACATCACACTCAAAGAACATAGCGAGCAATGTCTTGCTTCATATTAGACCACCAGAATCTCTAACGAATGTCTTGATACATCTTTGTACTACCAGGATGGATACATAGAGGCGTATCATGAGCTTCTTTCATAACCTTCTGAGTCATATTCAGGTTTTCCTTCTTACACGACACCACTAGGCGGCCTTTGAAGTACAAGGCGCCATCATCAGCAATAGTGAAGAATGAGGGATTTCCTTCTTTGAGGTCGCGCTTAATCTTGTAGACTTCGAGTCAAATCCTGCATTGTCTTTATGGTGCCCACGAGATCGGGTTCAACAGCCGTGGTATAGAGGGAACCTCGGGAAACAACACGGAGATTCATCTTATGGAACTCCGGAGGAGGGGAGCGAGTGCACCGGAGGAACAATATGGAGGTTCAGCTTTCTGAATTCTTCAACAAGTGGGGCTGAACTTTGTGAACTCAAGGTGGTTGCAAGAAGACTTGCGGCTCAAGGCATCAGCCATTACATTAGCCTTGCTCGGCGATAGGAAATACCCAAATCAAAGTCCGCCACAGTCTCCATCCATCTCTGCCGACGGAGGTTCAGGTCTGGTTGAGTAAATGATACTTCGACTTTGGTGGTCGGTGAAGATCTCGCAACGACACGAGAAGGTAATGTCGCCATCGCTTCAAAGGCATGAATGACAGCAGAAGCTCGAGGTCGTGAACTGGTAGTTCTCTTCATGAGGGCGCAATTGTCGAGAGGCATAAGCAACCACTTTGCGCTCTTGCATTAGGACACCGCCTAATCCTTGACGGAAGCGCCGCAATAAATGACGAAGTCCTTCTTAGTATCGGGAGGAGCTAGCATCGGGCGAAGTCAACTTGTCTTTGAGTGCCCGGAAACTTTCCCGGCATTTATCTCGTCCATTGGAATTTGACGCCTTTATGCAACAAAGTTAGTCGAGGTCTCGGCAATCTTGGAGAAGTTCTCGACGAATCGACGGCAATAGTCAAGCGAGACCGAGAAAACTTCGACTTGCTTAACGCTCTTCGAGGAGTCCAATCGAGAATAGCCTGAACTCTTTCAGGTTGACGGCAATACCATCCTTAGATATGACATGCCCAATATAGGTTACTTCGGAAGCCGAATTCACACTTGGAGAACTTGGCATATAGTCGATGCTCTCGTAGCTTTTCCAAAGACAAGACGAAGATGTTCAAAGATGTTCTTCTTCATTCTTGAAAAGATCAGATATCATCCAGATAAACCACGACAAACTTGTCGAGGTAATCATGAATATATAGTTCATCAAAGTAGAGAAGGTGGCGGAGCATTGGTTAAGCCGAAGGACATGACGGTGTACTCGTATGAACCATAACGAGTCCCGAATGCGGTCTTGGGGATATCCTCCTCACGAACATGGATCTGGTGGTAACCCAACCTCAAGTCGAGTTTCGAGAACACTGACGAACCAGCCAGTTGATCATAAAGATCATTGATCCGAGGAAGAGGATACTTATTCTGAATGGTAGCTTGATTTATGGGACGGTAGTCTTAGACCAATCAGTTTGTCCCATCCTTCTTCTTGACAAAGAGAGAAGGTGCTCCCCAAGGAGAGCAACTTGGGCGAATGAATCCACTTTGAAGAGATTTGTCGATTTCCTCCTTGAGCTCAAGGAGTTCATGCGGCGGCATCTTGTAGGGTCGCTATTATAGGAGTGGTGCTCGGTTTCGTGTCGATGACGAATTCGACAGCTCTAGCAGGGGAATCCTGGAAGTTCTTCAGAAAGACGCCTTGGAAATCGCGAACGACAGTGAATGTTTTCAATGCCCTTGAGGGTGCGGCGCTCAATGCATTCAATGCATAGAGCCTTGCCTCGGCATCCCGAACCGCATTTGAGCATGGTAGCTTATTATTTCATCGTAAGGGTGTAGCAGATGGACGGTCTTAGTGGCGCAAACGATTGACGCCAGATCGCTTTCAACCAATTCATCCCCAAAATGAGGTCGATGTTAGACGTCTTCAGGATAATGGAGGAGGCATAGAATTCCAGCCCTTCGATTTCCATGGGGACGTCGACGCCAACCATGGAGGTTTGACATTGTCCCAAGGGGGTTTTTACCACTACCGAAGAGTTCATCTCCTCACACTTAACGTCGTGCTTGTATGCAAAGTCTTCTGACATGAATGAATGCGATGCTCCTGAATCGAATAAAACAGATGCGTGTATCGAATTTACGAGGAGAGTACCCATCACAAGAGCAGGCTGGTCTTGAGCTTCGCTCGATCAACGTGGTTGGCCCGAGCTCGACCATAAGGCTTGGCAAGTGTTGTTGCGGGCTGGGTGTTTCCACGGCCACCGCTTTGGGGCCACCGATTCTGGTTCTCGTTGCATTCTCTAGCACGGTGCCCTGGTTGTCCGCACCAAGCACAAACCATTATTGGGAGGGAATAGGAGCTTGGGGTGGTGGAGCTGGAAGCTTGGCTGCTTAGTTGAAGTAGGCGACGAGGTGCAGCATAGTTCTGCCTTGGAGCAGTGCATTCTACCGGTACATGCTATTGGGAATCCATATCTTACGCCTGCGAGGACGGGCCCAAGATGAGCCCGTGTCACGGTTATGCTGTTAGAGCTCTGGTATTCCTGCAGACCAGTTTCGACATTGATAGCTTTGTTCACCAAGGTGGCGAAATCAGCAAAGTCGTGCACTAGAAGTGCAAGCTTGATGTCGCTTGAAGGCCGCCACGAACTTCTCCCGTCTGCGTGCATCGCTTGTAATGTCCTCTTCAAAGATAGCGAGACAAGTCCAGAACTCTCGCCGATAAGCTTCAACAGTCTTGTTGCCTTGGGTGAGGTTGCGAATTCACGCTTCTTCCGGTCCATGACCCCTTGAGGGATGAAGGGCACGAAAGCAGCTTGGAAGTCCGCCAGTGATGAGTGTTCCAACTGGCGAGTACGACCGTGGCTGTCCCACCATTGAGCTGCGGGTCCCTTCAGAAGAAGGAAGCAAAAGTGACATAGCTGGCGGGGGCTACATCAGCAGACTCCATCTCATAGGTGATGTCACAGAGCCACCATCAAGATCCAAATGGCTGGGTTGAGCTGCGGTACACGCTGGGTTCAGCGTATGAAATCCTGCAGAGTTGTTGCGTTTGGGTGCTGGTTCATATTGGGGCGAGGAAACCGAGCCATCATGTTTTCCATGAATCGGCGATTCATCTCAAGCTGTTGGATCATACCAGCCATGTACTCAAAGCGGTGGTGGGAAGTTGCCACCACGACCACGACCAGCTGGCCTAACCATCCCGCTATTATATAACAGGGTAGTTCAAAGATTTGAGAAATTAAGCAAAGGACAGAATCATTCATGATGAAACATGCATAATGAAAGCAACACGATAGGAACTACATAGTAGTCGGCATATCTTACAAAAGGGATCATGCATAGAGTTCGATACATAGAGTTCAAGACATAGACTAAGACATCATAGGCGCACGCAGCTCATGGGCGAATGCATCTAACACTAACAAGCAAGTCTACATCAGTCCCACGCGGTACTTGGAGGTAGTCAGCTCGAAAGCTGGTAGTGCGGCAGCGGATAGTCCTCCACGCCGCTGACTGGGGCCGCGGATACTCTAGTGCTGAACCCGACGTCCAAGTGGCAGAAGAGGACCAAGTGCGGGAGAGTAGCCTCCCACGTCTGGCCAACCGACACCCTGAGGCATCACTGTCCTGGCTGGGTAGATCGCAGAACGCGGCAGCTCTCCGGATCGGACATAGGGTGCATGAGCGTCGAGCACGGTAAAGGTGCCGACGGGTGATGTACAACTCGTGGCGAAGAGCTCGGTTAGCTCGATCCAGCCCATCGCATGCGAATAAAGTTCGATGGTAGAAGGGCTCTCTGGTGACAATGGAGTAGCAGCAGCAGTAGTAACCTCCTCACCAACATCGACGCGATAGCAATGTGCTCAAGGGGAGGTGTCCAACTCGATACTCGCGCGAAGACGTGTCGAGCAGCATAAGCAGATCGTGGACTACCATATCGATAGTCACTCCAACACCCGTGCGGTGTGCAAAGACAATGAGTGGAGTCATACTCCCGAGAGTAGAGGTGGACGATGGCGCGGCATCGCTCCTGGTTATAGTCCCGGTACTCCTCATAGACGGTGTACTCAGGGTGCCAGCGATAACCCGGATAGGTCATCATCTCTGCTAGCACCGCAGTGATCCCGAGGCACCAATGGCCGTCGTGTGACGCACGACCTGCCTCGTGGGTTCCATCCGAAAACAAAGACGCTTCAAAGGAGTCAAATGACAAGGTGGAAATTGATCAAATACAATTCCAAGAACAACTAAGGCTATATCCAGCTTTGGGGTGAATGTGGTCACGGATCCTAGTGTTAGTTAGTAAAATCGCTTAACCCGAGTAGAAGAGAGTTCGAGTCCCGAGTAAAGGCCGAGGAGTAAAAGATCCTAGTACCACCCGATGGCGGCGTGGGCCCGTAAGGCACACATCCAAGTTAGTAAAAGTTTTGCAATGTCTAGACTCGACTTCGCCAAGGAGTGTGGAAGGGGACTCCTACAGCAATGGGCTCGATACCAACTTGTGACGCCTCGATTCAATCATACACTAATCATGCACGCAAATGTGTACGATCAAGATCAAGGACTCACGGAAGATATCACAACACAACTCTACAAATAAAATAAGTCATACAAGCATCATAATACAAGCCGGGGCCTCGAGGGCTCGAATACAAGTGCTCGATCATAGACGAAGTCACGGAAGCAACAATATCTGAGTACGTACATAAGTTAAACAAGTTTGCCTTAAGAAGGCTAGCACAAACCGATATCAGATCGAAGAGGAGCAGGCCTCCCGCCTCGATCCTCCTAGCAACTCCTGGTCGCGTCGCTGGCTGCACGTAGTAGTAGGCACCTCCAGTAGTAGTCGCCATCGGCGGTGGCGTCGCTCCTGGCTCCATAGTCCAGTTGCAGCAATCCAAGAGAGGTAGGGGGAAAAGGGGAACAAGGCAACCGTGAGTACTCATCCAAAGTACTGCAAGCAAGGAGCTACACTACATATGCATGGATATATGTGTAAAGGGCCATATCGGTGGGTGAATGCGTAATGCCGTAATAAGAGGGGATAGCTAGTCTTAACGAAGACTACGCTTCGTCACCGTCTTGCAACAGTAGAGGAGGGCAATCAAGTCCTCAAGTAACATCACATAGCAATAATCCTACCCGCGATCCCTCCTCATATCCCCGAGAGAGCGACCACGGTTGTATCCGCACTTGGAAGGGTGTGTTTTATCCAAGATCCGGTTCTAGTTGTCATAAGCTCAAGGTACAACTCCAAGTCGTCCTGTTATCAAGATCACGGCTATCCGAATAGATTAACTTCCTGCAGGGTGCACCATCTTACCCAAAGACGCTTGATCCCATTTGGCCGGACACACTTTCTGGGTCATGCCCGCCGCGGAAGATCAACACGTCGCAGCCCCACCTAGGCACAACAGAGAGGCCAACACGCGGTCTAAACCTAAGCGCGCAGGGTCCGGGCCCATCGCCTCGAAAGCACACTCGCACGTTATGTCTGCGGCCGAAGCAGACCTAGCCTAGTGGCGTTCAGCCCAATCCGGCGCAGGCCGCCCGTCGGCCGACGTCTCGAAGTGCTTGGTGATACCACGACGCCGGATACCCATAACTACTCCCGTAGATGGTTAGTGCGTATAAGTTCGCCGCCAACTCAGATCAAATACCAAGACCTCGTTAAGCGTGTTAAGTATCCGCGAACGCCGAATAGGGCAGCCCACCTCTCTCCTAGGCGGTCTCAACCTGCCTGCCGCCTCGCCACAAAGATCCACTCATGGTGCTCCACCACCGACCGACTTTAGTCTCCACATGTATCATGTATAAAGTATATAGTATATACCGTGATCACCTCCCGAGTGATCACGGCCCGATAGTATAGCACGCAGCATTTGACAAGAATGTAGGGCCACAGATGAAAGTACTAGCATCCTATACTAAGCATATAGGATTGCGGGTAAGGTAACAACAATGAGTAACAAGGACATGCTATGCATCGGGATAGGTATAATCAGCGGTAACATGCTACACTACTCTAATGCAAGCGAGATAGAGCGAGTAGGCGATATCCGTGATCAAGGGGGGCTTGCCGGGTGCTCGCAAGAGAGAGGGTCACAACACCGTAGTCAAACCGGGCAGCAGCAGCTGGTCGGTCTCGTAGTCTACCGGAGAGAAGAGGGGGAAGAAACAATGAATACCATGTAAACAGATGCATATTGATGCATGACATGTCAAGTAACGATGCTAGGCGTGCCCTAACGTGGTATGAGGTGGTACCGGTTAAGGGGGGAAACATCCGGGAAAGTATTCCCGGTGTTTCGTGTTTTCGGGCAGAGGAGCCGGAGGGGGAAAGTTGCAGGTTCGATAGGTTAGGCGTGTGTGGCGGACGAATGGACTGCGTATCCGGATTCGTCACGTCGTTCTGAGCAACTTTCATGTTGAAAATATTTTAATCCGAGTTACGGATTAAAAGATATGATTTTATAAAGATTTTATTAATTTCTGGAATTTAATTAATTAATTATTTAATTCGAAAAAATGGATTTATGACGTCAGCATGGGGTCATGCTGACGTCAGCAGCCAACAGGGTTGACTTGGTCAACCTGACAAGTGGGTCCTGTTAAATGGGTATCGCTTAACTAATTAACCTAGCTTAGTTTAATTAATAGTAGTTAATTAGGTTAATTAGCCATTAGGTTAATTAAATGTAATTAATTAAATTAATTATTTACTTAATTAATTAATTAATTAATTAATTTTATTCATTTTTATTTTTATTAATTATATTTATTTAATTTCCTTTTTCCTTTTCTTTTATCAAAACATTCTCGGGGTGGGGTCCCCATGTCGATGGAGGTGGTCCGTCACCAGTGACCGAGTCAACGATTCGGCATGGGGCCTGGGCCCACCAACAAGGGCTCAAAGTGGTGGCCGGTCGGCCACGCCGGCGTACGGGCGTTAGGGGCTCCGGTGGGCGTTCTGGCGGAGGAGGGCGCGGACCGCGCCGAAATCGTCGTCAATGGCCAAAAGGGCGCGGCAAAGGTTGAATGGGGAGAGGACGCCGCGTCCATCGGTGGTAACAACACGGCGGACTCGGCGGAAACGCGCCAGCGAAGCGCGGAGGCGGCGGGTGGTTCGGTCGAGTCGGAAGCCTTCTGGGGGCGGGGCTTGCGCGACGCTTTGAGCACCACGGGCTCGGCCCGTGACCACTTGGTCACCGGAGGGCGCCGGCGACGGATCCACGACGGGGCGTTGGTCAGGCCTTCGCCGGGCCGCGGCTCGAGCGAGAAGAAGAGAGAGGCCGGGAGCACGTTCCGTGCTCGATGGCGAGGGAAGGGTCCGCGCGGGGAGGCGAGGTGCGGGGCGGCGGAGCCGGTGACGGGGCGCGTGGTGGCGCCGGGAGGGGACGAGGGAGAGAGGGATCGGGGAGAGCTCACGGGGGGGCGTGGGGTCTCGAGGTGTGCTGGGACGGTCGGGGCGGCCGGCGAGGAGGAGGGCGGGAGGCGGCCGTCCGGCGCTGCGGATCCGGCGAGGTGGGGTGGGGTCGGGACGGCCCCGAGGCGACGAGGGGGCCTTGCGCCTGCTGGCCGGTCGGGAGGAGAGGAGGAGGTGAGGTCGGGCGACGGGTCGCCCGGCGTCGGGGCGACGGGATCGGCGAGCCCGATCCAGATCGGCACGGGGAGGAGAAGGAGGGATCGGGGAATGGGGTGTGCTAGGGTTTCCACCGACGGGGGATAAGGGAGTGAGGAGGTGGGCGGGTGAGGGGCTGGCCACTGGGCGGCGGGGGCTTGGCCTGGTTAGGCCGATGGGGGTTTCTTTCTCTCCTTTTTTGTTTTCTTTACCTTTTCTTATTTTTCCTTTTCGGTTTTAATTTATTTAAACTATCCAGACACTTTATAAAAATGTGCGCACCCCACCATAATTAACTTGGTAATATTTGACAACCCCCGAACATTTTAGTTTTAATTTTTGAAAACTTTTATTGTTTGCCTATGTTTTCAATTTGAATTTGAACCGGGTTCGAATCAACGTGAGTTTAATCACAGTAACCGAGGTGACGTGGCATCATTAGCAGGGATTACTGTAGCTTAATTATCCGGGTGTTACAGCTAGCCAAGCCGGTGAGTCGATTTCTCCCCCTCTAGTCACGGAGTCGCCCACTACTCTTGAGTTACATTGTGCTTTAGGTTGCTGATGTGGATTCAGTTGGAGCTCGCGGCAGATGGTGGCCTTGACTGGGACGCGCATGCGCGTGCCGTCGGACCAGAGACTGGATGCGCTCATTCAGAGGTCGTGCAGTTACCTGGGCATAGCTGATACTTGTAGAGCCATCGATTTGATCAAGGCAAGACCGTATTCTGAATTTTGGGGCAAGTATATTGCGTACCACGGTACCAAGTTAACTAACGTATCTGCTGACATTGTTCATGGTTTGGAACTCCTTTTTAGATGCAAAATCCGAACTGCAAGGCCATGCTGGACAACTGCTATGATGAATTCATAAAGACATCATAGCCTCCAATGGTGGTATGTTCATGATGGCCGTCATATATTCTTATGAATGGCAGATAAGTTTCACCTAATCGGGCATTTGCTTGGCAGGGAAAAAATCTGATTGCCAGTAGCTTGATAAAGAACCCTGACAGTACCATTGTGCCTTGTGGTGGTTACATTGCGCGTCGCCCTCTGCACTCCGCCACCACATTCCCTACGCCGTCGCCCGCGGGCAGAGCTTGGACAAGATCTGCACCTTCTTTCGAACGCCACCACCACACAGCATCCCCCCGGTGGTCGTGCTTGACCTCCAAGCCCCCGCCCTGGTGGAATGCTGCCGCCGCTGTCATAGAGCTTCCTGGAAGGAGCTCGCGTACCTCCCCATCTGCCTTCTCCAACTGCAGCTCCGACGTCGCTGTGTCCAAGCCGTTCAGCTTCACCACATCAGGTCGTTCAACCCTGCGGTATTGCTTGCTACTATGATGTTAACCGACTTTGTTTTTATCTGTAGTATGGGCACAAGATGATGATGGGCTCCGTTAGGTTGAGAGTAGAGCAGTCAGCACTTGGCCAAAATCTTACATTCTAACTGTATCTTATTTATTTGTTCTGTAGGAGATGCAACAACAATACAAAGGAACTTCTAGATTGATGATTTTATCATTCTGCAATTTGGAACTCTGCTGCGAAATTCCCATTCGTAGGGATGCTGATTACGCTGATGCACGGCTAGGCCGGAAAGGAACCATTGGTGGTGATGGTCTTTAGACCTGCACACAGAGTTCTAACTAGTTGCAAAAATTTCAGAATCAGCTTTCTATTATGATATTTCAGTACACATTTCTGTAGAGTTTTTCCCCAATTGTATTCTCCTAAGCTTTTCTTTTGGGAAACGGATGTGCATGTGAACATGAGAAAAAAAGTATGTATAGAGAAGTTCAGGTATTACTTCCAATAATGTTCGTTTATTACTAAGTGTGTGTGTGTGCACATATAATTTCTCTCTCAAATTTTCCTTGTTACTAAAAGAATAAATTCAAGAAGTTCAATTTTTTTTAAACGGGTAGTTAGATGTATACAAAAAAGTCAGAGTCTTCCCTGTTTTTAGGAATAATATAAAAAGCTCTAGAAGTTCAAATTCAAATAACGGGCTGGTTAAATTTTTTATTACAAAACTAGGATTTTTCGGTTACTATAAGATAAATAAAGCAAGAAGTCCAAATTACAATAATAGAGCAATTCAAATAAAAAAAGGAAAAACTAAGAAAAGTTAAAAAAAAGAAATTTTCTATTTTGTCAAAAAACTAGAAGTTCAAAGTGAAATAACGAAGTGGTTCGACGCTTATGAAAAAATCTAGGATTTCACCATTAAAAAACTAAAAATATTCGTCGTTATTAAAGAATAAACCATGAAGTTTAAAAATAGAAAAAAGATAATTTGATGTTTATTTTAAAATCGAACACAATACTTTACTCAAAAATTAAAATATGAAGTTCAAATTAAAATAACTGAGAAGTTCAAAGTATATTAAACCTAGGATTTATAAGCTCAAAAATCAAAAAACAAAAACAATGCAATTTTGGGCATTTTTCCCTGATACTAAAGATTAAAATCATGAAGTTCAATTCCAAAAAAAGTAGTAGTTAAATGTATGTAAAAAACTCAGGTTTTCTAGTTACTAGAGAATAATAGCAAGAAGTTCAATTGGAAAAGGTGGAAAAGTTTGATATTTATTTGAAAAATTAGATTTTTCTAGTTACTAAAAAATAAAACCAATAAGTTCAATTCCAAATAACGAAGAAGTTTGATGTTTCTAAAAAACCTCCAATTTTCACATTTTTTAAAATACACAATGAAGTTCAAATAAAAAAGGTAGAGCGGTTCGATGTCTATAATAAACTCAGATATTTTCATGTAATCGAGAGAAGTTTGGATTGATAACTGCGAGAAGTTCAAGTACTACACTCTGTGCATTTTGTATTAAAAAAAGAAATGAAAAAGCAAAGGCTAAAAGTTTTTTTGCTAGAAGTTTAAGTGCTCGGCCCGAGAAAGTTCAAAAATTCTTGTGAGGGAGGTTGAACAAAAATACGTGACGGAAGTTCAAGGGGAAAACAATGGGAAGTTGAACTACTACACGGAATGCGTTTCAGGTGAGAATAAAAGAATGTAAAACTAAAAGCCAAAAACGTCTGTTGCAAGAAGTTCACGTGCTCCTCCCAGTGAAGTTCAAGAACTCTAGTGCGAGACGTCCGACCTTCAATTACATGTAAAGAACAGGCAAAAACGATGTTGTTTTGCCATTTTAAAACTGCTCTCAAACGACAACGAATTTGTAACGTCTGTCTACATGAAAAACTTGCTGCTATTCATAAGCTTTCCACCGGGTATATTATGTGCCACAGTTTGATGAAAGGTTTAAAATTTTCATGTATACCATTTAAATCACGTTTTGATGTATTCAAAAAATTCTTACCTGTTGAAAGAAGTTCATAGTGAAAACAACGAGAAGTTCAAGTACTGCAAGGAATGCATTTCAGGTGAGAATAAAATTATAGAAAAAATAAAAAATTAAAAGGTTTGTTGAAAGAAGTTCAAGTGCTCTGTCCGGAGAAGTTCAAAAATTCTTGCGAGAGAGGTTCACCTTGTATTTCCATGTTTGATTTTTTTCCGTATAAAAATCGAATACAATTCTTTACTCAAAATATAAAAAGGTGTAGTTCAACTTAAAATAACACAGAAGTTCGGAGTTTATTAAAACCTAGGATTTACCTTTTCAAAAAATAAAAAGCACAACGCCATTTTTTGCTCTTTTGAAAACAATCTCATAAACGTAAAAATGGTTGCTTGAAGTTCAAGTGCTCGGCGAGGGAAAGTTCAAAAACTCTTGTGAGAGAGGTTCACCGTGTATTTAGATGTCCAAACTACATAAACAAATATGTTGTTTTTTGTGTTTTAAAATAATTCTCTCAAACCAGAGAGAAGTGCAAAGTGATAACAACCAGAAGTTCACGTACTACATGGTGTGTATTTCATATAAGAAAAAATACAAAAAAGTGAAACAGGGTGAAGTTCAAACAGAGATGCCCCAGAAGTTCAACTACTTCACGTAGTGCAAAAAACACCACGTAAAAAATCAGCACGTCAAAAACAGAGTGAAGTTCGAACAAACACGTCCTAGAAGTTCAACTACTTCACGCAGTGCAAAAAACAACACGTTAAAAACAGTGTGAAGTTCAAACAGACATGCACGAGAAGTTCAACTACTTCACGCAGTGTATTTCCATTCGCGATGAAGGCAGAAATCATGATCTTGTCATTTTCTAAATTACTTCAAAACGACAGGAATATCATTTGTGTAAGTTCAAGTCCTCGGTCGGAGAACGTTAAAAAAATTATTGTGAGAAAGGTTTGTACAAAAGGAAAATCATTTGTGTAACACTAACGAATGGATGAGAAAAACTACAAACGAAAATACGTCACAGAAGTTCAACATGAAAACATCGGGAAGTTCAACTACTACACTGAATGAATTTCACATGAAAAACTTTTAAAACCGTCGCGAGTATTGAAAAATGATCAGCACGGGAAAGTTGCGTGTATACAGCAGCTTTCCATCGGTATATCGCTTGCTCAATGCCGGTGAGTGGATGGAGAGCTACGAGCAGTGGATGGAGATCTACGAGCAAAAAGAGCACGTGAAAAACAGAGTGAAGTTCAAGTAGACATGCCGAGAAGTTCAAGTCTTCACGCGGCGCATTTTCGAAGAATCGGTTTCGCGATAAAGGCAGAACGAATGATCTCACCATTTTTGCAATTACTTGAAAACTGCTAGGAATCAGAGAAAACCATCAATATGAAAAAGTTTCGCATTTTCCGTAGCTTTTCAATGGTACATTATTTGCGCCATTCCGTTAAAGTTTGTACAAAATACGGCGAAAATACGTTTTTCGCCATTTTTGAAACTGACTTAAAACCATAAAGAATTGGGAGAAATAATCGATATAAAAAAGTTTTGCATTTCCTCAAGCTTTCCAAGGCCATATCATTTGCTGCATTCGGACATACGTTAAAAAAATAGATCGAAAATACAAACTCGGTGAAACTTGTACCGTTTTCTAAATCACTTTTAAACCGTTCAAAACTAGAAATAACTTTCTACATGAAAAAGTAGCGCATTTTCATAAGATTTCCAACGCCATATCATGTGCCTCAATTGGTTTAGCCGTTTAGAAATGACATCGAAAATACGAACTCGGTTGTTTGGTTTGTGAAATTTTATGATTTTCTAAATTACTCTTTAACCGTAGGGAATTAGAGAAAACTTTCAACATGTGGAAGGAGCGGTTTTGCTGCAGCTTTCCAAAGCCATATTACGTGCCTCATTCCGATAAACGGTTTAGAAATGCGATCGAAATTACGATTCACGTTTTTTGTGTGAAGAAAAAACGGTTTTCAAAACTGCTCTTAAACCGCTTACATTTTGCGAAAAATTTAACTTGGGTCATGATACTCGTGTCCATAGCTTTCCAACGGTATATAGCAAGCCCTATTTGGGCAATGTTGCGGGAAGTTCAACCTAGCACAGGGGGAAGTTCAGGTCGAACAACTCAGGCAGTAAAATCGCAAAAAACGTGAGTTCTTCACGACCCGAGTGCAAAATCCGCCTATGAGCGAGATTCCTATCTAAAACGAGTATTTAGTTGCTAAAAATCGTTTGAAGATTATACTTACATCACATGGAACACGACTAACCAGAAAAACTCGCGGTAGAAGGCACGGTTATAAGATAGCCCAAGGTCGGGTTCAGACAGAGAGAAGTTCACGCACGCGTACAAACAAAAATACGTCACAGAAGTTCAACGTGAAAACAGCATGAAGTTCAACTACTAAGCTGAATGAATTTCAGATGAAAAACTTTTAAAATCGTTGCGAGTATGAAAAAAATGATCAACACGGAAAAGTTGCGTGTTTACAGCAGATTTCCATCGGTATATCACTTGCTCAATTCCGGTGAGTGGATGGAGAGCTAGGAGCAATGAATAGAGATATACGAGAAAAAAACACGTGAAAAACAGAGTGAAGTTCAAGTACACGTGCCGAGAAGTTCAGGTTCTTCACGCGATACATGTTCGAAGAATCAGTTTCGCGATAAAGGCAGAACGAATGATCTTGCCATTTTCGCAATTACTTGAAAACGGCTAAGAATCAGAGAAAACCATTAACATGAAAAAGTTTTGCATTTTCCGTAGCTTTTCAGCGGTATATTATTTTCCCCATTTCGATAAAGTAAGTAGAAATTATGCCAAAAATGCGTTTTTAGCCATTTTTCAATTTGACTTAAAACTGTAAGGAATTAGGAGAAACAATATATACAAAAAAGTTTCGCATTTTCTCAAGATTTCCAACGCCTTATTATTTGTTGCATCCGGCCATACGGTTAAAAAATTATCTCGAAAATACAAACTCGGTGGAACTTGTACCGTTTTCTGAATTACTTTTAAACCGTTCCAAATTAGAAAAAAACTTTTAACATGAAAAAGTAGCGCATTTTCACAAGATTTCCAATGCCATATTATATATCAGGATTAGCCGTTTAGAAATTTAGAAATACTTTTAACATCAAACTTTTAACATTGAAAAAACTTTTAAACCGTCTCAAATGGATTAGCCGTTTAGAAATTACATTGAAAATACGAACTCGGCTGTTCGGTTTGCGAAATTTTATGATTTCCAAAATTACTCTTTATCCATAGGGAATTAGAGAAAACTTTCAACATGTCGAAGGAGCGGTTTTGTAGCAGCTTTCCAACGCTATATTATTTACCTCATTCCATTAAACGGTTTAGAAATGCGATAAAAAATATGATTCATGTTTTTGTATGAAGAAAAAACGGTTTTCAAAACTGCTCTTAAACCGCTTACATTTTGCTAAAAATTTAACTTGGATCATGATATTGGTGTCCAAAGCTTTCCAACGGTATATCGCAAGCCCCATTTGGACACTTTTTAGCTGAAGTTCAACCCAGTACAGAGGGAAGTTCAGGCGCGTTACTCAGGCAGTTCAGGTTGTGATCAGGATATTATTCTGATCCCGTGATCAGAATAGTGTAAAAGATAAAATATTATTCTGATCCCGTGAGCACCCATTTACTTTGGTACTGTCAAATACAAGGTTCATAATTTTTACCACACAAGATCAGAATATTATCCTTCCAACATCATGTGCTTGCCAAAGGATAAAATGTAAAAAGGGAAGGTGAAGATCACCAAGACTCTTGCATAAGGTAGAAGATAAAAGTAAAAGATAGGCCCTTCGCAGAGGGAAGCAAAGGTTGCCATGCGCTTTCGGAGTTGGATGCATAAAATCTTAATGCGAAAGAACATCACTTTATATTGCCACTTGTGATATGGACCTTTGTTATGCAGTCCGCCGCTTTTATTTCTTCCACATCACAAGATCGTATAAAGCTTATTTCCTCCACACCAATCAATCATACATATTTAGAGAGCAATTTTTATTGCTTGCACCGATGACAACTTACTTGAAGGATCTTACTCAATCCATAGGTAGATATGGTGGACTCTCATGGCAAAACTTGTTTTAAGGGTATTTGGAAGCACAAGTAGTGTCTCTACTTGGTGCAAAGAATTTGGCTAGCATGAGGGGGAAAGGCAAGCTCAACATGTTGGATGATCCATGACAATATACTTTATTTCAGATATAAGAAAACATAACCCATTATGTTGTCTTCCTTGTCCAACATCAACTCTTTAGCATGTCATATTTTAATGACTGCTTCCAATCATAAAAGATGTCCAAGATAGTGTATTTATATGTGAAACCTGTCTTGCTTCAATATTCTTTCATGAATTGTTCAAGTGACCAATTCTACGTTTGCTAACTTTCAATAAGTTTACTACCTATACCTATTATGTGTGAAGTCATTACTCCCCATGTTATAAGCATACGAAACATATATAAATTCAGATTTATGACATTCATTTTATTCAACCATTTACTCATAGGATATACATGAAGCACATGAGCAAATGACAAACTACTCCAAAAGATATGAGTGAAGAACACTGGGTAGTCAAATAATTAACTAGCCATGGGAGGATTCTTTTTCATTCAATATTTCAGATCCAATGATTTTATTCAAACAACAAGTAAAATTGAAAATACGCTCCAAGCAAAACACATATCATGTGACGAATAAAAATATAGCTCCGAGTAAGGTATACCGATAGTTTTGAAGACGAAAGAGGGGATGCCTTCCGGGGCATCCCCAAGCTTAGGTACTTGAGTCTTCCTTTAATATTGCCTTGGGGTGCCTTGGGCATCCCCAAGCTTAGGTTCTTTCCACTCCTTATTCTCCTCATATCGATATCTCACCCAAAACTTGAAAACTTCAATCACACAAAACTTAACCAAACTTCGTGAGATAGGTTAGTATGGTAAAGAGCAAACCATTTACTTTGGTACTGTCAAATACAAGGTTCATAATTTTTAACACACAAGGTCTACTGTACCATATCATTTCTACAATTTATATTGAGAAATATAAGTCATAGAAATTAGAAAACAAGCAAACTATGCAATGAAAACAGAATCTGTCAGAACAGAACAGTCTCTAATGATCTGAACATAAACCATACTTCTGCTACTCCAAAAATTATGAAATAAATTTGTGGACGTGAGGAATTTTTCTATTAATCTTCTACAATAATGATCAACTTAAAAGCACTCTTCTGTAAAAAAATGACATCTATTCTCGTGAGCACAAAGTTTCTGTTTTTTACAGCAAGATCACATTAACTTTCACCCAAGTCTTACCAAAGGTCTTACTTGGCACTCTATTGAAACAAAAGCTATAAAACATGATTAATACAGTATCTTAATCATGTAAACACACGAAAACATTAAGGTTAAATATTGGGTTGTCTCCCAACAAGCGCTTTTCTTTAATGCCTTTTAGCTAGGCATGATGATTTCGATGATGCTCACATAAAAGATAGAAATTGAAGCACAAAGAGAGCATCTTGAAGAATATGACTAGAACATTTAAATATAACCTACTTCCTATGCCTAGGGATTTTGTGAGCACACAATTTATAAGAACAACAATCAACTAGCGTAGGAAGACAAAACAAGTATAACTTCAAAACTTTAAGCACATAGAGAGGAAACTTGATATTATTGCAACTCCTACCAGCATGTATTCCTCCCTCATAATAATTTTCAGTAGCATCATGGATAGCAAAAAATTTCTCATACTCAATTGGAACCTCTTCTGAAATAGTGGAATCATTACTAGCCAAAGTTGACACTCTTCCAAATCCACTTTCATAAATACCACACTAAGATTCAACACCCTCCAAAATAGTGGGATCACTAATTCCTAAAGTTGACACTCTTCCAAACCCACTTTAAAAGATAGTATTATTCATACTCCAAAAGATATAAGTGAAGTTCATGGAGCATTCTACAATTAATATAGACTAACCAATATCCAAGCTCAAAATGTATATGTGAAGCACATGAAGCATTCTATAAAACCATACTCAAAAGATTTAAGTGAAGAACAAAGAGTAAGTCTATAAGATCGTACTTAAAAGATATAAGTGAAGCACATGAATTATTCTATAAATTGATGAGGAGGCATCTCATACTAGCATGGTTCTTAAAGAAAAATAAAAACACAAAGGACACAAATCATGTGAACAAAACAAAAACCGAGGTATACCGATAATTGTTGAAGAAGGAAGATGGGATGCCAACCAGTGCATCCCCAAGCTTAGATGCTTGAGTATCCTTTGAAATATTTACTTGGGGTGCCTTGGGCATCCCCAAGCTTGAGCCTTTGCCTCTCTTTATTCTTCTCACATCGGTAACTCCTCGTTCTTCGAACACTTCAACCACAAAAACTTAACAAAAACTTTGTGAGATCCGTTAGTATAACAAAGCAAATCACTACTATAAGTACTGTTGCAAACCAATTCATGTTTTATTTTTGCATTATAGCTACTGTAATATAACTTTTACATGGCTTAATCCACTAATAGGAATCGATAGTTTCATCAAAACAAGCAAGCAATGCATCAAAAACAGAATCTGTCTTAAACAGGATAGTCTGTAGTAATCTGGAAGTTTAGTAAACTTCTATAACTCCTAAAATTATGAACTAATTTTGAAAATTTGAAAAAGTTGCACAGATGTAATGTTCAAAAAGTTTCAGACCCATTTGACTTTCCAGTAAAATATTTAAATTCACGCACTACAGCCAAAGTTTCTGTTTTTGTTCTGCACATAGCAAACAAGCAATCTAATCATCCTAAAACCAAAGCTTGGCACATTTATTTTTATACTACAATGAATATAACAAGGGGATAATTATTTACAGAGAAACTACCATGAAAAATTCTACATTGTTTCCGTGAGCATGAACACAAGTGCTCAAGGTCGACCCTCACTTCTTAATTGCATAACTTTCCAATCACTTCTCTTTTCGAAAAACTTTTTAGGCATGAAAGGAAAGTAATTTTTTTTGTATTTTCGTTCTTTAAAAAAATGTATGTTTCACCCACAACTAAACAGAAACAAAAAGGAAAAACAAAATCTACTTAGTGAAGAAAGCAAACAAGCACACACGAGAATATCAACCCCACGATATTGCTCCCCGGCAACGGCGCCAGAAAAGAGCTTGATAATCCCCAAGTGCAAGGAATCATCGTAGCAATTTCCAAAGGTGGAAGTGATAAGTATGGAGTGTCGAATCCACAAGGAGCTAAAGGTAAGATCAATATTCTCTCAAACCCTATCTGCCGCTGATACGACTCTACGTACACCGAACATTTGCTTCCAACTAGCAACGAGAAATAAAACTACGTTGTGGGTATGAAGTGGATAACTTTGTATGATATCGGAGAGCTAAAATATAAAAGTAGGTGATGTTATCATAAAGTTAGAATATATTAATAAATAATATAAATAGTGAGTGTGGAATAATGATGGATCGGTGTGCGAAATTGTCCTAGGCAATTGTTAACAAGACCGGTAATCACTATTGCAGTTTCATATGAGGGAGAGGCATAAGCTAACATACTTTCTCTACTTGGAT
This sequence comes from Aegilops longissima, assembly GCA_021605205.1. Classification (NCBI taxonomy): domain Eukaryota; kingdom Viridiplantae; phylum Streptophyta; class Magnoliopsida; order Poales; family Poaceae; genus Aegilops; species Aegilops longissima. The sequence continues at coordinate 118,380,692 of CM038679.1, read as the reverse complement.
CATATACACTTATGATTGGAACTCTAGCAAGCATCCGCAACTACTAAAGATCATTAAGGTAAAACCCAACCATAGCATTAAAGCATCAAGTCCTCTTTATTCCCATACGCAACAATCCCTCTTACTCGGGTTTGTGTTTCAGTCACTCACCAACCCACTATAAGCGAATCATGAATGTATTGCAACACCCTACAGCGGGAGTCCCTCACGCTTGCGCGACACGGAGGGCACCATAGGACAGCACCAAAATAAAACATACAACTCATACCAATCTAGATCATCAATCAACCCAAAGACAAAACATATCTACTCAAAACATCATAGCATGGCAACACATCATTGGATCATAATATGTGGCATAAAGCACCATGTTCAAGTAGGGATTACAGCGGGGTGCGGGAGAGTGGACCGCGTAAAAGAGGTGAGGATGGTGATGATGATGGTGATGTTGATGAAGACGATCACCGTGGCGATGATTCCCCTCCCGATGGCACTCAGGCACCAACGGAAAAGAGGAGGAGAGGTTCTCCCCCTTGTGCTTCCTCCTCCATGGCCTCCACCCTCTGGTCCTTGGCCTTCATGGTGATGATGGCTCCTCCGGGATACTCTTCCATGGCCACTGGTGATGATGGCCCCTCCGGGATACTCCTCCACGGCCACCGGTGATGAAGGCCCCCTCCGAGATACTCCTCCATGGCCACCGGTGATGATGGCCCCCTCCGGTAGGGTGCCGGAGAGGGCTTAGATTGACTTCTCGTGGCTACAGAGGCTTGCGGCGGCGGAACTTCCAATATAGGTTTCTTTCTGGAAGTTTGGGTATATATAGAAGAGTTTTGCGTTGATTTCACGTTAGGGGGGTCTCCGGGCTGTCCACGATGCGGGGGGCGCGTCCTAGGGGGGTAGGCGCGCCCCCCACCGTCGTGGGCAGCCCGGGACTCTTCTGGCCTGCTTCTGGTACTCCGTGGGATTCTTCTGGTCCAAAAATGATCTCCGTCAATTGGCACGTCAATTGGACTCCGTTTAGTTTTCCTTTTCTGCGATACTCTAAAACAAGGAGAAAACAGAAACTGGCACTGGGCTCTAGGTTAATAGGTTAGTCCCAAATATCATATAAATGCATATAAAACATCCTAGAAGGATAGTATAATAGCATGAATACTTCATAAATTATAGATACGTTGGAGACATATCATGCGTGCCAAAGAAGATGTTGGAATTATTAGCAATATCATCTCCGAAGCTATTAGAATTCATAAAGATGACCATTGTGATGATCATTTATCTAATGAATTACCCTTTCTACGAATTGTTCAAATACAGGACGATGTTGAACATGGATACTATGATGAGGATGATGATAGTGACTATGATCTTGATGATGCGATGAGACACTTTGGTCTTATGGCTAATCTTCGTGGCTACATGGATGGAGGAAAGGAATGGGTCCATGATAGTGGATGTACTGATCATATGACCGGAGACAAAGATATGTTTTGTGAGCTTGCTGAAAACGACGGCCCTCGAAAGTATGTCACTTTCGGTGATAACTCAAAGGGTAAGGTGGTTGGCCTTGGTAAGGTGGCCATCTCACATGATAGCTCCATACAAAATGTTATGCTCGTTGAATCGCTTGGCTACAATTTACTTTCCGTATCTAGACTTGCCGACTTTGGTTTCAACGTCCTATTTACTGAAGTAGATTGCCAAGTGTTTCGTTGAGATAATCATAAAATGTTCTTTACCGGTATCCGTAGAGGTGATCTTTACATTGTTGATTTCACTAAAAAGGCTCAACCTAGAACTTGCTTAATTGCTAAATCTTCTAAAGGCTGGTTGTGGCATAGAAGGCTAGGTCATGTGGGCATGCGAAATCTTGATAAGCTTATTAAAGGTGATCATATCCTTGTAGTAAAATATGTTATATTTGACAAGGATAGACTTTGTAGTGCTTGTCAAGCAGGAAAACAAGTTGGAGGAAGTCACCCCGTGAAGAACATTATGACCACAAGAAGACCACTCAAGCTACTTCATATGGATCTCTTTGGTCCCAATGCCTACAAGAGTCTCGGTGGTAACTCATTTGGTCTAGTCATAGTTGATAATTTTTCAAGATTTACGTGGGTGTTCTTTCTTGATGATAAATCGCAGGTCCAAAAGATCTTCAAAAACTTCGCTAGGAAGGCCCAAAATCAATTTGAAGTGAAGATCAAGAAGGTTCGGAGCGACAATGGAACGGAGTTCAAGAACACAAATGTGGATACCTTTCTTGATGAAGAAGGGATCTCACACGAGTTCTCGGCTACGTACACGCCTCAACAAAATGGAGTTGTTGAGAGGAAGAACTGGACTCTTATTGAGATGGCAAGAACGATACTTGATGAGTACAAGACTCAAAAACACTTTCGGGCAGAAGCGGTTGAGACAGCTTGTCATGCAACAAATCTCTTGTATCTTCACAAGCTACTCGGCAAGACGGCATACGAGCTCCTCACCGGTAGCAAACCCCAAGTTGGATACTTTCGAGTATTCGGCTCAAAGTGCTACATTCTTGATAAGCATCGTCGTTCTAAATTTGCTCCTAAATCTCATGAAGGTTTCCTACTTGGTTATGGCTCAAAATCTCACACTTACCGTGTCTACAACAATTTCACCTGAAAGGTTGAAGAGACAGTAGATGTGAAGTCTGACGAATATAATGGCTCGCAAGTAGAGCAATTGCCAATTGATGTAGGAGACAAAGACCCTTCGGAAGCAATCCAAGATTTGTCTATTGGCAAGATCCGTCCAACGGAGGTGAAGGAGAGTACCTCGTCCGTCCAAGTGGAAGCTTCCACCTCACGTCAAGGTGAACCAAGAGTTGACATGGAAGCATCCATGAGTGGGACACATCAAGATGAAGAAAACGAGGAAGTACACCAAGATGAACCTCATCAACCTCCTTCTCAACCACGACAAGAGAACGACAACGTCAACAATGAAGAATGCCAAGAAGAAGGACAAGATGAAGAGGATGTTCCAACCCGACCCAAGCAAAAGCTCCCACGAGTTTGAGCAAGAGTTGCCAAAGACCATCCCGTCGAGCAAGTCTACAACGATATCCAAACCAGGAGAATCACTCGCTCTAAAACTTGTTTGGCCAACTTTTGTGAACATTATTCATTCATCTCTAGTATTGAACCTATGAAGGTTGAAGAAGCATTGGAAGATCCGGATTGGATAAATGACATGCATGAAGAGCTACACAACTTTGAGAGAAATCAAGTGTGGACATTGGTCGAGAAGCCCGACAACAACCACAACATCATTGGTACCAAATGGGTGTTTCACAACAAGCAAGATGAAGATGGTCAAGTTGTCCTCAACAAAGCTCGTCTAGTCACCCAAGGTTACACTCAAGTCGAAGGTATGTACTATGGTGAGACATATGCCCCCGTTGCTAGACTTGAGTCCATTCGCATCTTACTCGCTTATGCTAATCACCATGATATCACCTTGTACCAAATGGACATTAAAAGTGCTTTTCTAAATGGTGAAATTGAGGAGGAAGTTTATGTTAAGCAACCTCCCGGCTTTGTCAATCCTAAGAAACCTAATCATGTTTACAAACTTCACAAAGCTCTTTATGGTCTTAAACAAGCTCCTAGAGCGTGGTATAAATTCTTGACCAAGTTCCTTATTGAAAAAGGCTTTGAAATTGGAAAATAGATTCTACTCTTTTTACTAAAAGGGTTAATGGAGAACTATTTGTGTGCCAAATTTATGTTGATGATATTATATTTGGCTTGACTAACCCTCATTTGAGTGAGAAGTTTGGAAAGCTAATGTCGGAGAAGTTTGAGATGTCTATGATGAGTGAACTCAAATTCTTTCTTGGTTTGCAAATCAAGGGAACTAAGGAAGGTACCTTTGTTTCTCAAACAAAGTACACCAAGGAGTTATTCAAGAAGTTCAATATGCAAGAATGCAAAGGTATGAATACACCCATGCCTACTAGTGGACATCTTGATTTGACCAAAGATGGTGAACCGGTTGATCAAAAAGTTTACCGCTCCATGATCGGTTCATTGTTATATCTATGTGCCTCTCGTCCCGATATTATGCTAAGTGTGTGCATGTGTGCACGATATCAAGCGGCCCCTAAAGAATGTCATCTTAAGGCTGTGAAAAGGATAGTGAGATACTTAATACATACAACAAATTTTGGCATTTGGTATCCTAAGAGGTCTTCTTTCGATCTTGTCGGCTACTCCGATTCGGACTATGCCGGAGACAAGGTTGATAGAAAGTCCACTTCAGGTACTTGTCAATTTCTTGGTAGATCTCTTGTGTCTTGGTCCTCCAAGAAAGAAAACTCGGTATCCTTATCCACCGCCGAAGCGGAATACATTGCCGCTGGTTCATGTTGTGCTCAATTACTTTGGATGACCCAAACTCTTAAGAATTATGGGATATATGTGAAACATGTTCCACTGCTTTGTGACAATGAAAGTGCTGTTAAGATTGATCATAATCCTGTGCAACATTCTCGAACTAATCATATTGAAGTTCGTCATCATTTCATTCAAGATCATGTTACTAAGGGGGACATTGATCTTAAGAATGTTCGCACCGATAAGCAATTGGCGGATATATTCACCAAACCGCTTGATGAGAAAGTATTTTGTCGGTTGAGAGGTGAATTGAACATCGTTGATGCTTCAAACTTGGAGTAGGAACTCCATTTGGATACATGCAAGGCATGAGCCTTTGAATAATCCTTGATATTTCTTTCATGATGCTATTTATATGTCTTGGATATACTTGCACCCTTGCATGCTATCTAACCCTTGTAGGTACTTGGATGAACCTGAATCCGTGAGATTGCAACTCACTCACATCTTGAGCAATCTCTAGATCACCAAGTCTCTACAAAATGGTGGTTGAAAACAAGGAAGCGTGAAATCCTTCAACATATCCTTTGACAAATTATATATTAAGTTTTATGATTGTCATTTTGGATACACAAGTGCTCTTCCTTGCAAGACTAACCCATGTAGGTAGATGAACTCAAATTCCAAGTGGTGCTCCCAACTACATCGACCTTGAGCAACCCACACAAGTTCAACTACATGATCAAGATCAACACCACCACCCAAGGTATGTTATTACATCTTAGATAAGCTTTACTCCAAGTCATGGGTCAAAGCAACTCAACAAGATGTGAATACAACAAGATGCTTTAACGAAAAATGGTAAGCCCATTTTGAGCTTAAATGATGAGTATGACCTATGATCAAGTGATCTCACTTGACTCCTAAGTCAATATACTCTAACATAGGTGACTTTGTCGCCGACCAATTCTAGATGAAGTTCTCTTGTGTTTCTCCGTGCTCTTGCATTTGTCTCATGCATATTTTGTTTCCCCTTTCACAAAACAACTTCATCTAGATTTCTTTTCTTTTTATTTCTATTCTGCATTCCCTGCATCCAATTCATTGCAAATCCTTCAGTTAATTCCTTGCAAATCCTTGTGAGATCTTAATTGCCTAGTGAGCTGAGGTGACAAGTGTTTTCTCTAGGATGAACTCGGTCACACCGAGCTGTTGCTTTCGGTCCAACCGAATCCTTTCGGTGCAACCGAAGCACACAACTCGGTGCCACCGATTTCATTGCAGAAAAGACAACCTGCCACTTGTTCCTGCATTCTTTTTGCTCCAGCTCCACTCAATGATTCATGTCCTCTACCAGCATCACATTCATCATGCTGCTTTGCTCTGTGACTCAAGGACCAAACCCATTTGTAACAAAATCCAGAAGAGCCGTTCTTGGAAATTGATGTCAAAGGGGGAGAGAGAGATCACATCAAAGCTTAATCATTTCAACAGGGGGAGAGAGTTCTTCAACAGGGGAGAGAGGAATCACTTCAAAGGCCCCAGATGCTTGGTGTTCAAGAGGAGAGAAGTCACATGTCTTTAAGAGGGGAAAGACATGTTCATATTTGGTTGTTTGCTTTTCCTCTGTTTTTTTCTTTGCTCTGATTTTCTGTTCCCTATCTTCTCCCAGTATCCCATACAAGATTCAGGGGGAGCAAGACATCTAGGGAAGGAAAATTTTGAATTTATTGCATATCTTTACCTTTGGGGACATGTCTATATCCAATAGAGTACTCAGTACTCACTCTCTATATGTCATCCCAGTCTTGGTACTCTTGTGGTTTCTTTTGTTTGCTCTGGCTAGTAGATGTATCTGTGTTATCTAACCTTGTTTACTCAGGTTCATTCCTTCCTAAGCCAACTCAAGACCACAAGGTAAGTATATGCATCACACTCATGTGCATGAGGATTTCTAGCTAATGTACATACTGTTTGCAAGAAGGACTCATGAGCATCAAGGTACATTTCCTACTTACATCATTTGCTCTGATGCATATAGCCAAGATACATGTAACACATTGCTTACTCTGTCATGCTTATGCATTCACATGCTCCTATATTCCATATTTACATGATTGCATACATGTAGGGGGATCATATGCATGTTACATGTCTTTCCAAAGCTTTACTTGTTATTGTCTATATCTTTATCTAAAGCTTTGATGTATGTTGTCATGAATTACCAAAAGGGGGAGATTGAAAGCACATGTGCTCCCTGGGCGATTTTGGTAATTAATGTCAACATATCTCTTGTTGGGCTAATACTTTTATCTAGCATATTTCAGATAAGTTCAACAATGGAGTGGCGTGGACAAGAGGATGTGGAACCCCTTCAAGATGCTAAGGACAGAAGATTGGCTCAAGCTCAAGGCTCAGGACTCTGCATTTTCTATTTAAGTGATCCAAGATCACATTGAGTCCATAGGAAAGCCAATACTATTAAGAGGGGATGAGGTGTTGCTTAATGGCTTGCTTGCTCAAAGTGCTTAGTGATATGCTCCAAAGCCCTCAACGACTTTCTCACATCCACATATGTCCCAAACCAAAAGTCAAAGTCGGCCCCACCGAAACTTTCTATCCGGCGCCACCGAGTTCTCTTGACATAGCCACTACCAGAAACCCTAATCAATTCAGGCTCACCGATGGGATCTCGGTCTCACCGAGATGGGCTTGCAAACTCTCTGTTGCCTATTGCATTAATTTCGGTCTCACCGAAATATGAAATCGGTACCACCGAGTTTGCTTGGCTAACTCTCTGTTTTGCTTATTACCCAAATCGGTCCCACCGAGCTTGTGTAATCAGTCAAACCGAGATGAGGGTTTAGCCTAACCCCAGCACATCGGTCCCACTGAGTTGATCGTATCGGTCCCACTGAAAATCCTAACATTCACATTTTGAACTAAATCAGTCTGAACGAGTTTTCTGATTCGGCCCCACCAAGTTTGGTGATTTGTGTGTAACGGTTCGATTTTGTGTGGAGGCTATATATACCCCTCCACCCACTCTTCATTCGTGGAGAGAGCCATCAGAACATGCCTACACTTCCAACATACATTTTCTGAGAGAGAACCACCTACACTTGTGTTGAGGTCAAGATATTCCATTCCAACCACATAAATCTTGATCTCTAGCATTCCTCAAGTTGCTTTCCACTCAAATCATCTTTCTACCAAATCCAATCCTATGAGAGAGAGAGTTGAGTGTTAGGGAGACTATCATTTGAAGCACAAGAGCAAGGAGTTCATGTAACATCCCAATTTTTATTAAATTTGGATGTTAATAGAATCATTCAATGCATATCATATTTCTTTGCATTTCGGAGTTTTTAAAATATTCAAATACTATTTTTCCACTCAAGAAAAACAAATGCGAGGGGATAAGATGACTTCCTCAAACTTATAAAAGAGTGGGAAATTTTATTTTGAATATTATTTGAAGTTTTGGAGTTTATTGGTATTTATTTTATTGGCAAAAAGTGCATTAATTGCATTAGGAAAATATTTTCAAAATGTTCGTGCTTAACTTAATGTTCATTAGGCTCTAAATATTGTATAGTTATTTTAGAAATTATAGTGGTGTTTTTATTAATTCACTTGAATTATTTAGGGCCACTTTAGTGTTCTGTTAAAAAAACACATGCACGCACGCACTCACCGCAGCCTGTATCTAAACTGGGTTCGGCCCAGGAGCGCCCACCCCGGCTGAGCTGGCCATTTCGCCCAAGGCCTGCGCCCGCGCGCCCGAATCCTCCCGCCCGGTCGACCGCCCCGCGCTCGCCCTCGCTCGCCTCCTCTCGCTGCTGCTGCCAGGCGGACCCCGCACGTCAGCCCGTCCCAACCTCCCGCACCGCGCGGGATAAACATCTGCACCTCGCCGCCTGCAACCGCTGGCCGCCTCGCGCTCGTATAATGCTTATCCGTCTACCCCGAGCCCTCTGACGCGGCTATAAATGCCCCTCAACCCCCTCTTCCAACCTCGCCGTCCCGCTTCTTCCCACGCCGCTCACAGCCGCCGCGCTGCCCGTTCACATCTCGCCGGAGCCGCGCCACTCGCCGGAGCATTTCGTCGCCCGTAGACCACTCCGGCCCTCACTTTTCTGTAAATTTTCTCAGCTCGCCGAGGCGCATTCGTTTGACACGATTTTTTCCCCTAGGTCCCGTCGGAGCCGCCGCACCGTCGATGCCGGAGCCGCCAGAGCACCGAGCCCCGCCGTATTCGGCCCGCCCACATCGTCCCCAACCTCCCGCTCGCTCCGCTCGGGATAGAGCACGCGCTCGTCCTCCCGCAACCACCGACGCCATTGCCCACGGGATAAGCTTTATCCCGCAGCCCTGAGCACTCCTGACCGCGCCTATAAAACCCCCAAGACCCCCTCTCTCCGTTCTGCCAATTCGCTCGCCCCCTCGCTCATCACAGCCACCGCCTTCGTCAGTTGGATCTCTCCAAAGTCGAAGGACCTCGGCGTCGTTTTTGTCGCCCGTAGACCACCCCCGCCTCCACTCTCTCTGTCAATCTCATTCTCTCGATCTACCGCACCTCGTTGACATCTTACTTTGCCCCTAGGTTCGCCGGAGATGCCGCCCCGACGACCTGCGTCCTCGCCGGAGCACAGAGCCACCACCCTTCGCTTCGCCCGTCTCGGCTACCCCGACGCGCGCCTCCTCCAACACCAGACCGCCCACTCCGCGCCGGTCCTGTTCGCCTTCTTCCCCGCCGGAGGCCACCACAGTCGCCGCCCTGTCCGCCGCCTAATGCCAGCACCGCTGTCTCCTGTACGTCGCCGTCGCTATGGTAAGAAGAGCCACCTCTTGTTTTTTAATTATTTTATTAGTATTAGATTGGTTACACGCGGTTTTATTAAACCATGCGGTTTAGTGAAAACCGGTCTCTCGTTTTATTCTTATTTAGCCGCGGTAGCTGTTTTTCCTATTTAGTGACCGTTCGCTGTATAGCTACTGTAGTGAACACTCTCTGGCCTCTCACAGTGCGCCACGTGGATAGGGACTTGTTCGCGATAATTTTCTTCACTGTTTAGTCCCTGAGTTTAGCAGATTACTCCCTGAACTTTAACTAGCCACAAATTTCTAACCGTAGATCCAAATTCGATGAAACCAGCGGCAAATGGTTCGTATCGGTTAGATATATCCATAGAACCCATCATTGCAAACTTTTGTCCAATTTCAAACTTGAAATTATTCAGATTTGAATTCAAACTTCAAATGGCCATATCTCCTAAACCGTAGCTCCGATTGAGTGAAATTCTTTTTGCACTTTGTCATCGTAGCCCAACCCTATCACTTGGACCATTCTCACAATATTATTTGCACACTAGGATCTGTCCATGATAGTTCCACTTATATGCCCTGTATGCACTATAGTTCACATCACAATTTTGAACCGTATTTCACACGTTGCTTTTGCACTTAGTAAATTTTGTGATAGTTGAGTGTGTTGGATTTTCATTTGGTTTTTTCCAAGTTTTCTTTTCATGTTGCATGTTATTTGGTTCTCTAAAATGATTGCTTATGTGAATGCAATGTTTGACTTTATAGAGTTTTCATCGGAGAGTGATGAATAGTTCTATTAAGTAAATTTCTAAGAGCGATATAATCTTCATCAACTATTATCAGGCAAGTTCACATTTGACCATTCTTTAAATTCCCTATGTTTTATATTATGCACTTAGTTCTTTTTTGGTAGGATTGAATGGTAGGATTTATTGTTGCCAGATGTCTATGCCGTTACCTAGTAGTTCATTTGAGGTAGGTCTGATCTATACATCCTTGTCACCATCATGTAAGTTTATTTTTGCCTCGCTAAATGTAGACGTGGTTTGGGAAGCGAACATGGTGAGACATGAATGACAAAGTAGTAATCAGGGCCAAGACTTGTAAATGAACTACCTGGGCGGTATTTGGTTTGAATGGTGGCGAAGTACAATGGGAGCATGCATGGTTAATCCATGGTGGTGCAGCACTAGTGGTCGGCCGCCCAGGCTCAAAGGGATCAAATGTATTTTCATGTCTAGAAGCTTACGTGTGCAGCCACAAGCCAATATGGGCTCTGGCTTAGTTGAGTAGATAGTGTGACCTCTTCGGGGATAGGCTAGCAGATATAGAATGAGTAGGTGTACCGGCATATCCGTGGGTTAAGGGGGAATACTTTCGAAAGACTATGTCTTGATCATCCTGTTCTCAAACGCCAGGCAGTGCGAGAACTTCAAGGGAGGCGATCGAGTCTTGTGGGTAAAAGTGCGCAAACCTCTGCAGAATGTTAAAACCTAATCGATTAGTCGTGTCCCCGGTTACGGACAACTTGAGCATCTAGTAGTGAAAATGCCGGGAGATCTCCTCACCTTTATTTAAACAGTGGGGTTTTACATGAAACTTGGGATTGGATTGAGTTTGGTTTGCCAACTCATCCTATGCTATATTGTAGTGATAGAATAATATCTTTTATTCTAGGGAAGAACTAGCTTTATGAAAAAACTAAACTTAGAGCTTTCCACCAGCCAAATTGCATGTACAAATAGGTTCATTATTCTTATGCTGTAACTTGCCAGTACATTCAATGTACTGACCTACACGGCTACAACGTCTTATGTTGCAGGAATTTCTACGACAGGTAAGAGTTACGTTGTAGGGTTACGGTCTACACTCAACTTGCCATTGGCGTTGGTGGGACTCCACACTCGTTCGGTTATTTCCGCTGAGACTTATGAGGTATATGTCAGTTTTACGTTATTTATACATGTGATTGCACTTTGATATACACATTGATGTACTATGTGTGCCAGCATACCGATCCAGGGATGGCACGGATACACAGAGGCTTGACCGTTTGAGGTCGGGTCGCTACCCCAGAGAAGAAGAGGATCAAGTATGTATCCAGGCTTAAGCCTAAGAGGACTCAGGTGAACTCTCTTACGGGAGTTGTCCAGGAAGAAGTACCAGTGGTGAAGGATTATCCCGATGTATTTTCGGAGGAGTTACGGTATGCCGCCAGATCGGAGATTGAGTTTTGATTGAGTTGCTGCAGTGCATGGACCTATCTCCAAGAGGCCGATCGGATGCCCGCTAATGATTTGGAGGAAGTCAAGAAACAGATTAAGGAGTTGCTAGAGAAAGGGTATATTCGCCGAGTTCATCACCTTGGGGAGCCCAAGACTTTTAGTGGAGAAGAAGGATGGAACCTTGAGGATGTGTGTGGATTACCGCTCTTTGAACGAGGTGACCATCAAGAACAAGTATCCCCTACCGATGATCAATGACTTGTTTGACCAGCTAGAAGGAGCTAGTGTTTTCTCCAAGATCGATCTTCGATCGGGTTATCACCAATTGAAGATCCGTGAGAAGGATATACCCAAGACCGCTTTTACCACAAGGTATGGGCTTTATGAGTATACAGTCATGTCCTTTTGTTTGACTAATGCCCCTGCTTATTTTATGAGCATGATGAACAAGGTGTTCATGGAGTTCTTGGATAAGTTCGTTGTGGTATTCATTGATGACATATTGGTTTTCTCCAAGAATGAGGAGGAACACGTTGTACATCTGCACTTAGTTTTGGAGAAGCTCAGAGAACATCAACTTTATGCCAAGTTCAACAATGTGAGTTTTGGCTCAAGGAAGTCGGATTCCTTGGACATGTAGTGTTAGGTGAAGGGATTGCAGTGGACCCTACCAAGGTAGAGTCAGTCACAGAATGGAATGCACCCACCAAAGTTGGCGAGATTCGCAGTTTCCTTGGACTTGCTGGATATTACCGGAGATTTATTGAAAATTTCTCCAAGATTGCAAGGCCCATGACAACGTTGTTGAAGAAGGACACCAAGTTCGTTTGGACTGAAGAGTGTGAAGCCAGCTTTCAAGAGTTGAAGAAGCGTTTGGTTACAGCCCAGTGCTAATCCTGCCTGACGTACACAAGGACTTCCAGGTGTATTGTGATGCTTCACGTCAGGGACTTGGAGGTGTTCTTATGCAAGAGGGAAAGGTTGTAGCTTATGCTTCACGACAGCTTCGACCTCATGAGTTGAACTATGCCACGCATGATTTGGAGTTGGCAGCCGTAGTGCATGCACTCAAGACATGGAGACACTATCTTATTGTGAATCGTTGTGATGTTTACACGGATCACAAGAGTTTAAAGTACATCTTCACGCAGAAGGAGTTGAATCTCAGGCAAAGGATATGGTTGGAACTTATAAAGGATTATGACATGAGTCTGCATTATCATCCAGGAAAAGCCAATGTTGTGGCGGATGCTTTGAGCCGTAAGAGTTATGTTAATACCCTTACAGCAGGAGGTTTACCTCAGGAGTTATTTGATGAGCTTAGAGATCTTCAGTTGGAAATAGTTCCAAGAGGTTATGTTGCCGCACTCGAGGTACAGTCCACCTTGTTGGCAAGAATCAGAGAGGCCCAGAAGTTGGACCAAGGTATTGCTGAGATAAAGGAAATGATGAGCAAAGGGAAAGCAGAAGGATTCCGTGAGGATGAAAATGGAACCATATGGTTTGAGCAACGGATTTGCGTACCCAATGACCCGGAGATCAGGAAGTTGATTCTTCGGGAGGCTCATGACTCACCATATTCGATACACCCAGGCAACACCAAGATGTACTTGGACTTGAAGGAAAGTTTTTGGTGGGCAGGTATGAAGAGAGAGATTGCCGAGTATGTGGCAATATGTCATGTATGTCAGAGAGTAAAGGCGGAGCATCAGAAACCAGCAGGTTTACTTCAGCCGTTGCCGATACCTGATTAGAAATGGGATAAAGTTGGTATGGACTTTATCACGGGGTTACCCAGACCCGTCTGAGTTATGATTCCATTTGGGTGATAGTGGATCGTTTGACCAAGGTTGCTCACTTCATTCCATGAAGACCACCTATACAAGTGCTAAGTCGGCAATGATATATATGACCAGGATCGTATGTCCGCATGGAGTTACGAGGAGCATCGACGATAGAGGAACATAGATTACCTCAAAGTTTTGGAAACAGCTTACGAAACTTTGGGTACCAAAGCTAGAGTTCAAGACAGCCTTCCATCCATGGATCGATGAGCGCATGAGAGAGTCAATCAGATTCGGAGGACATGTTGAGAGCTTGTGCGCTAGACTATGGGTCTAGTGGGGATGATAACTTACCCTACGCAGAGTTTTCGTACAACAACAGCTATCAAGCCAGTTTGCAGATAGCCCCTTTCGAGGCATTGTCTGGAAGGAAATACAGGACACCTTTGATGTGGAATGGAGTTGGAGATCGCAAATTGTTTGGACCTGATTTGATCAGGGATTCTGAGGAGAAGGTCAAGTTGATTCGTGACAGACTTAAGATAGCTCAGTCAAGGCAGAAGAGTTATGTTGATGCTAAACGCAAGGAAGTGACATATGAAGTGGGAGATAGAGCATATCTTTGAGTGTCTCCACTTCGAGGTATTAAGAGATTTGGAGTCAAGGGAAAGTTAGCACCACGGTTTGTGGGGCCATACAGAGTTCTGGAACAGAGAGGAGAGGTTGCATACTGAAAGCACAAGTGCTCCCTAGGTGGTTTTGGTAATTAATGACAAAATATCTCTTGTTGGACTAACACTTTTATCTAGTATGTTTCAGATAAGTTCAACAATGGAGTGGCATGGACTAAAGGATGTGGGAACTCCTTCAAGATGCTAAGGACAAAGGATTGGCTAAAGCTTCAAGCTCAAGACTCTTCATTTTCTATTTTAGTGATCCAAGATCACATTGAGTCTATAGGACAAGCCAATACTATCAAGGAGGGATGAGGTGTTGCTTAATGAGCCTCTTGCTTCATGTGCTTAGTGATATGCTCCAAAACCCTCAGCTACTTTCCCACTTCCACACATATGTCCTAAACTTAAAGTCAAACTCGGCCCCACTGATTCTTCCTATCCGGCGCCACCGAGTTTGGATGTCTTAGCCACTGCCACAAACCCTAAGCAAATCGGTCTCACCGATAGGGATCTCGGTCTCACCGAGATGGGATTGTAATCTCTCTGTGTATATCCATTATAAAAATCGGTATCACCGAGTTTGAGCAATCGGTACTACCGAGATTACAATGCAAACTCTCTGGTTAACTTATTATCAAAATCGGTCCCACCGAGTTTGATAATCGGTCAAACCGAGTTTGCCTGACCAACTCTCTGGAAAGCTTATTACCAAAATCGGTCCCACCGAGTTTGTGTAATCGGTCTTACCGAGATTACGTTATGCCCTAACCCTAACCGAATCGGTCCCACCGAGTTGCATTCCGGTCCCACCGAAAATCACTAACGGTCACTAGGTTTACTAATTCGGTTCGACCGAGTTTAATGATTCGGTCCCATCGAGTTTGGTAAATTGTGTGTAACGGTTAGATTTTGTGTGGAGGCTATATATACCCCTCCACCTCCTCTTCATTCGTGGAGAGAGCCATCGACCGAACCTACACTTCCAAAGATCCTATTTCGAGAGAGAACTACCTACTCATGTGTTGAGGCCAAGATATTCCATTCCTACCATATGAATATTGATCTCTAGCCTTCCCAAGTTGCTTTCCACTCAAACCCTCTTTCCACCAGATCCAAATCCTATGAGAGAGAGTTGAGTGTTGGGAGACTATCATTTGAAGCACAAGAGCAAGGAGTTCATCATCAACGCACCATTTGTTACTTCTTGGAGAGTGGTATCTCCTAGATTGGCTAGGTGTCACTTGGGAGCCTCCGACAAGATTGTGGAGTTGAACCAAGGAGTTTGTAAGGGCAAGGAGATCGCCTACTTCGTGAAGATCTACCGCTAGTGAGGCAAGTCCTTCGTGGGCGACGGCCATGGTGGGATAGACAAGGTTGCTTCTTCGTGGACCCTTCGTGGGTGGAGCCCTCCGTGGACTCACAAGAACTGTTACCCTTCGTGGGTTGAAGTCTCCATCAACGTGGATGTACGATAGCACCACCTATCGGAACCACGCCAAAAACATCTATGTCTCCAAATTGCGTTTGAATCCTCCAATCCCTTCCCTTTACATTCTTACAAGTTGCATGCTTTATTTTCCGCTGCTCATATACTCTTTGCATGCTTGCTTGCTATATGTTGTGAATGTTAAACTTGTGCCTAAACTCCACTCAAATTTTAAAGAAACTTAAAAACTGCAACTTTGGTACTTAGTGTCTAATCACCCCCCCCTCTAGACACCTCTTCTCAAGGTCCTACAAGTGGTATCAGAGCATTGGTCTCCATTGCCTTGGTTTAATCACCATTGGAGGAAGATGGATGAGTCTACTTTGGGGAGTCTTAGACATAGAGTGCCTATTCTTGAGGGAGAGTATTTTCGTGAGTGGAAAAATGAGATGCTTGTTATTTTCAATCAATATCATTTTAACAAGTACATTGCTAGCCCTTGTGCACCTTATGTTGATCCTATGCATCCTACCCTTGATGAAGCTATTGACATGACTAGAAATCTTAGAACTGTTAATCTTATCACTAGAGGCTTGCCTAGAAACTTGATTAGAATCTTGCCTACTTTTGAGTGTGCCTACACTATATGGAAATTTCTTGAGGAACGATTTCCAGATTATTCCTTGAAAAATCTAGATGAAATTCTCCATAAGTCTATTGCCTTGAGTAAAATGAATACTAGTGATCCTATGTTTGGTGATCGTCTATTTGAGCTTACAAACCTTATGCGTGCCAAAGGAAATGTTGGTATTATTAGTGACATTATTTCCGAAGCTATAAGAATTCATAGACGAGATTATTGTCAAACTCATTCTAATGAATCACCCTCTCTAGGATTTGATCCACCACATGACGATGTTGAACATGGATACTATGATGAGGATGATGATAGTGACTTCAATCTTGATGATGCAATGAGACATTTTGGTCTTATGGCAAATCTTGAGGATATATGTCGAGGAAAGGAATGGGTTCTTGATAGTGGATGTACCGATCACATGACCGGAGATAAAGACATGTTTCGTGAGCTTGCTGAAAATGATGGTCCTCGAAAGTTTGTCACTTTCAGTGACAACTCAAAGGGTAAGGTGGTTGGCCTCGGTAAGGTGGCCATCTCACATGATAGGTCCATACAAAATGTTATGCTCGTTGAATCTCTTGGTTACAACTTACTTTCAGTATCTAGACTTGCTGATTTCGGTTTCAATGTTCAATTTACTGAAGTAGATTGCCAAGTGTTTCGTCGAGATAATCATAAAATGGTCTTTACTGGTGTGCGTAGAGGTGATCTATACATTGTTGATTTCATTAAAAAGGCTCAACCTAAAACTTGCTTCATTGCTAAATCCTCAAAAGGCTAGTTATGGCATAGACGATTAGGTCATGTTGGTATGCGAAACCTTGAGAAGCTTATTAAGGGGAATCATATCCTTGGAGTCAATGATGTCATATTTGATAAGGATAGACTTTGCAGTGCTTTTCAAGCAGGTAAACAGGTTGGAGGAAGGCATCCCGTGAAGAACATCATGACCACGAAGAGGCCACTCGAGCTACTTCACATGGATCTCTTTGGTCCCAACTCTTACAAGAGTCTCGGTGGAAATTCTTTTGGTCTAGTTATAGTTGATGATTGTTCCAGATTTACGTGGGTGTTCTTTCTCGATGATAAATCGCAGGTCCAAAAGATCTTCAAAAACTTCGCTAGGAAGGCCCAAAACCAATTTTAAGTGAAGATCAAGAAGGTTCGCAGCGACAACGGAACGGAGTTCAAGAACGCAAATGTGGACACCTTTCTTGACGAAGAAGGATTTCACACGAGTTCTTGGCTACGCATACACCTCAACAAAATGGAGTTGTTGAGAGGAAGAACCGGACGCTCATCAAAATGGCGAGAACGATGCTTGATGAGTACAAGACGCCGAAGCACTTTTGGGCAGACACGGTTGAGACAGCTTGTCATGCAACAAATCGCTTGTATCTTCACAAGCTACTCGGCAAGACGGCATCTGAGCTACTCACCGTAACAAACCCCAAGTTGGATACTTTCGAGTATTCGCTCAAAGTGCTACATTCTTGATAAGCATCGCTGTTCTAAATTTGCTCCTAAGTCTCATGAAGGTTTCCTACTAGGTTATGGCTCAAACTCTCACACTTACCGTGTCTACAACAATTTCACCCGAAAGGTTGAAGAGACGGTAGATGTGAAGTTTGATGAATCTAACGGCTCGCAAGTAGAGCAATTGCCAATTGATGTAGGAGACAAAGATCCTTCGGAAGCAATCCAAGACTTGTCTATTGGCAAGGTCCGTCCAACGGAGGTGAAGGAGAGTACCTCGTCCGTCCAAGTGGAAGCTTCTAATTCACGACAAGGTGAACCAAGAGTTGATACGGAAGCATCCACAAGTGGGACACAGAAAACGAGGAAGTGCATCAAGATGAACGTCAACAACCTCCTTCTCCACCACGACAAGAGAACGACAACGCCAACAATGAAGAAGGCCAAGAAGAAGAACAAGATGAAGAAGATGTTCAACGAAGACCCAAGCAAAAGCTTTCACGAGTTCGAGCAAGAATTGCTAAAGACCATCCCGTCAAGCAAATCTACAATGATATTCAAATCGGGAGAATCACTCGCTCTAAAACTCGTTTAGCTAAATTTTGTGAAAACTATTCTTTCATCTCTAGCATTGAACCTATGAAGGTCGAAGAAGCATTGGAAGATCCGGATTGGATAAATGCTATGCATGAAGAGCTACACAACTTTGAGAGGAACCAAGTTTGGACATTGGTTGAGAAGCCCGACAACAACCACAACATCATCGGTACCAAATGGGTGTTTCGCAACAAGCAAGATGAAGATGGACAAGTAGTTCGCAACAAAGCACGTCTCGTCGCCCAAGGCTACACACAAGTTGAAGGTATGGACTATGGTGACACTTACGCCCCCGTTGCTAGACTTGAGTCCATTCGCATCTTACTTACCTATGCTAATCACCATGATATCACCTTGTACCAAATGGACATTAAAAGTGCTTTTCTAAATGGTGAAATAGAGGAGGAAGTTTATGTTAAACAACCTCCCGGCTTTGTTAATCCTAAGAAACCCAATCATGTTTACAAACTTCACAAAGCTCTTTATGGACTTAAACAAGCTCCTAGAGCATGGTATAAATGTTGACCAAGTTCCTTATTGAAAAGGCTTTGAAATTGGGAAAATTGATTCTACTCTTTTTACTAAAAGGGTTAATGGTGAACTCTTTGTGTGCCAAATTTATGTTGATGATATTATATTTGGTTCAACTAACCCTCATTTTAGTGAAAAGTTTGGGAAGCTAATGTCGGAGAAGTTTGAGATGTCTATGATGAGTGAACTCAAATTCTTTCTTGGTTTGCAAATCAAGCAAACTAAGGAAGGTACTTTTGTCTCGCAAACAAAGTACACCAAGGACTTATTCAAGAAGTTCAATATGCAAGAATGCAAAGGTATGACTGCACCCATGCCTACTAGTGGACATCTTGACTTAACCAAAGATGGTGAACCGTTGATCAAAAGGTTTATCGCTCTATGATTGGTTCATTGTTATATCTATGTGCTTCACGTCCCGATATTATGCTAAGTGTGTGCATGTGTGCACGATATCAAGCTGCCCTAAAGAATGTCATCTTAAGGCCGTGAAAAGGATAGTGAGATACTTAATCCATACACCAAATTTTGGCATTTGGTATCCTAAGAGGGCCTCTTTCGATCTTGTTGGCTATTCCGACTCGGACTATGCCGAGACAAGGTTGATAGAAAGTCCACTTGGTACTTGTCAATTTCTTGGTAGATCTCTTGTGTCTTGGTCCTCCAAGAAACAAAACTCGGTATCCTTATCCACCGCCGAAGCTGAATATATAACCGCTGGTTCATGTTGTGCTCAATTACTTTGGATGACCCAAACTCTTAAAGATTATGGGATATTTGTGAGACATGTTCCATTGCTTTGTGATAATGAAAGTGCTATCAAAATTGGTCATAATCCTGTGCAACATTCTCGAACTTAGCATATTAAAGTTCGTCATCATTTCATTCGAGATCATGTTGCTAAGGGTGACATTGATCTTAAGCATGTTTGCACCGAAAAGCAATTAGCGGATATATTCACTAAACCTCTTGATGAGAAAGTGTTTTGCAGGTTAAGAGGAGAATTGAACATCATTGATGCTTCAAACTTGGAGTAGAAACTCCATCGGATACATGCAAGACATGAGCTTATGACTAATCCTTGATATTTCTCTTATGATGAAAAACTTATGTCTTGGATATATTTGTATCTTGCATGTTATCTAACCCATGTAGGTACTTGGTTGAATCAAATTCCATGAGGTTGAAACCTACTCATATCTTGAGCAATCTCTACATCACCAAGTCTCTACACAAGGTGGTTGAAGACAAGGAAGCACGAAACAATTCAAACATATCCTTTGACAAATTCTATGTTGAGTTTCATGACTGTCATTTTTGGATATACAAGTGCTCTTCCTTGCAAGAACTAACCCATGTAGGTAGATGGACTCAAATTCCAAGTGGTGCTCCAAATTCTTGATGAGCTACATCAACCTTGAGCAACCCACGCAAGTTCAACTACATGGACAACACCACCAACCAAGGTATGTTATTCCATCTTAGAGAAGCTTTACTCCAAGTCATGAGTTAAAGCAACTCGAAAAGATG
Organism: Aegilops longissima; assembly: GCA_021605205.1. Taxonomy (NCBI): domain Eukaryota; kingdom Viridiplantae; phylum Streptophyta; class Magnoliopsida; order Poales; family Poaceae; genus Aegilops; species Aegilops longissima. The sequence continues at coordinate 118,360,606 of CM038679.1, read as the reverse complement.
TGAATACATCAAGATACTTAAACGAAAAATGGCAACCCCATTTTGAGCTTAAACAATGAGTATGACCTATGATCAAGTGATCTCACTTGACTCCTAAGTCAATATACTCTATCATAGGTGACTTTGTCGCCGACCATCTCTAGATGAAGTTCTCCTGTGTTCTTTTCTGAGTTTTTGCATTTGTCTCATGCATTTGTGTTTCCCCTTTCAAAAAAAAACTTCATCTAGATTTCTTTCTGTTTTGCTCTGCATTTTCTGCATCTAATTCCTTGCATATCTTTCAGTAAATTCCTTGCAAATCTTTGTGAGATCTTACTAGTCTAGTGAGCTGAGGTGACAAGTGTTTTCTCTGCGATGAACTTGGTTACACCAATTTGTTATTTTCGGTCCAACCGAATCTTTTCGGTATGACCGAAGCATACCACTCAGTGCCACCGATTTCACCACAGGAAAAATAGTTTGCTACTTATTCTATGTTTCTTCTGATCCAGCTCCACTCAATGAATCTTGTCCTCTACAAGCATCACATTTTTATCATTGCTTTATGATGTGACTCAAGGATCAAACCCATTCACGACAAATTCCAGAGGGGGAGAGAGAGCTTACATCTTTATCAAGCCCTTCTTGGAAATTGATGTCAAAGGGGGAGAGAGAGTTCACATCAAAGCTTATCATTTAGAGAGAGAGATCACACCAGAGAAGGAGAGAGAGATCCTTCAGGGGGAGAGAGAGATCTCTAGGGGGAGAGAATACTAGTAGAAAGTATTTCTCAAGGATCCCAGATGCTTGGTGTTCAAGAGGAGAGATGTCCACATGTCTTCTTGAGGGGAGAGACATGTTCATATGATCTGTTGTGCTCATTTTTGCATGAGCATACATTAGCTCTGAACTTTAGCTCTGATCATCATTCATATCTTTCAGCTCTGTTTTCCTTCACTCTGATTTTCTGCTCCCTATCTTCTCCCAAATCCCATGTTAGATTCAAGGGAGCAAGACATCTAAGGGAAAAGATCATTTAAATTCATTGCATATCTTTACTCTTGGGGACATGTCTAATCCAATGTGGTACTCAAGACTCACTCTCTACATGTCATCCCAGTCTTGGTATTCTTGTGGTTTCTTCTGCTTGCTCGCTAGTAGATGCATCTATGTTATCTAACCTTTTTACGCAGGTTCATTCCATCCTAAGCCAACTCAAGACTACAAGGTAAGTATATGCATCACAATCATGTGTATGAGGAATTCTTGCTGATGTACATACTGTTTGCAAGAAGGACTCATGGGCATGAAGGTATTCTCTTTAATACGCTTTTGCTCGATGCATATAGCCAAGATACATGTAACACATTGCCTGCTCTATCATGGTTATGCTATCACATGCTTCTATATTTCATATTCACATGATTGCATACATGTAGGGGAGCCTATGCTTGTTACATGTCTTTCCAAAGCTTTACTTGCTATTCTTTATATCTTTATCTAAAGCTTTGATGTATGTTGCCATCAATTACCAAAAAGGGGGAGATTGAAAGCACAAGTGCTCCCTAGGTGGTTTTGGTAATTAATGACAACATATCTCTTGTTGGACTAACACTTTTATCTAGTATTTTTCAGATAAGTTCAACAATGGAGTGGCATGGACTAAAGGATGTGGGAACTCCTTCAAGATGCTAAGGACAAAGGATTGGCTAAAGCTTCAAGCTCAAGACTCTTCATTTTGTATTTTAGTGATCCAAGATCACATTGAGTCTATAGGAAAAGCCAATACTATCAAGGAGGGATGAGGTGTTGCTTAATGAGCCTCTTGCTTCATGTGCTTAGTGATATGCTCCAAAACCCTCAGCTACTTTCCCACTTCCACACATATGTCCTAAACCTAAAGTCAAACTCAGCCCCACTGATTCTTCCTATCCGGCGCCACCGAGTTTGGATGTCTTAGCCACTGCCACAAACCCTAAGCAAATCGGTCTCACCGATAGGGATCTCGGTCTCACCGAGATGGGATTGTAATCTCTTTGTGTATGTCCATTATCAAAATCGGTCTCACCGAGTTTGAGCAATCGGTACTACCGAGATTACAATGCAAACTCTCTGGTTAACTTATTATCAAAATCGGTCCCACCGAGTTTGATAATCGGTCAAACCGAGTTTGCCTGACCAACTCTCTGGAAAGCTTATTACCAAATTCGGTCCCACCGAGTTTGTGTAATCGGTCTTACCGATATTACGTTATGCCCTAACCCTAACCGAATCGGTCCCACCGAGTTGCATTCTGGTCCCACCGAAAATCACTAACGGTCACTAGGTTTACTAATTCGGTCCGACCGAGTTTAATGATTTGGTCCCACCGAGTTTGGTAAATTGTGTGTAACGGTTAGATTTTGTGTGGAGGCTATATATACCCCTCCACCTCCTCTTCATTCGTGGAGAGAGCTATCGACCAACCTACACTTCCAAAGATCCTATTTCGAGAGAGACCTACCTACTCATGTGTTGAGGCCAAGATATTCCATTCCTACCATATGAATATTGATCTCTAGCCTTCCCCAAGTTGCTTTCCACTCAAACCCTCTTTCCACCAGATCCAAATCCTATGAGAGAGAGTTGAGTGTTGGGGAGACTATCATTTGAAGCACAAGAGCAAGGAGTTCATCATCAACGCACCATTTGTTACTTCTTGGAGAGTGGTGTCTCCTAGATTGGCTAGGTGTCACTTGGGAGCCTCCGACAAGATTGTGGAGTTGAACCAAGGAGTTTGTAAGGGCAAGGAGATCGCCTACTTCGTGAAGATCTACCCCTAGTGAGGCAAGTCCTTCGTGGGCGACGACCATGGTGGGATAGACAAGGTTGCTTCTTCGTGGACCCTTCGTGGGTGGAGCCCTCTGTGGACTCACGCAACCGTTACCCTTCGTGGGTTGAAGTCTCCATCAACGTGGATGTACGATAGCACCACCTACCGGAACCACGCCAAAAACATCTGTGTCTCCAAATTGCGTTTGAATCCTCCAATCCCTTCCCTTTACATTCTTGCAAGTTGCATGCTTTATTTTCCGCTGCTCATATACTCTTTGCATGCTTGCTTGCTATATGTCGTGAATGTTAAACTTGTGCCTAAACTCCACTCAAATTTTAAAGAAACTTAAAAACTGCAACTTTGGTACTTAGTGTCTAATCTCTCCCCCCCCCCCTCTAGACACCTCTTCTCAAGGTCCTACACATACCAGTTGGAATTACCAGAGGCTTTGTCAGGAGTTCATGATGTGTTTCATGTTTCCCAGTTAAAGAAGTGTCATGCAGAGATGGCAGAGATCCCTTTGAGAGATACAGTGCCACTGGAGGCAATTCAGTTGGAGAGCGATCTGACTTATGAGGAGAAGCCGGTTAAGATTCTTGAGACTGCAGAGAGAATCACTCGTACCAAGATCATCAAGTTCTGCAAGGTTCAGTGGAGTCACCACACCGAGGAGGAAGCCACTTGGGAACGAGAGGAGGATCTTAGACAGACCATCCACACCTTTTTGTCAAGTTAACCCAATCTCGAGGACGAGATTCATCTTAAGGGGGTAGGTTTGTAACATCCCAATTTTAATTAAATTTGGATGTTAATAGAATCATTCAATGCATATCATATTTCTTTGCATTTTGGAGTTTTTAAAATATTCAAATACTATTTTTCCACTCAAGAAAAACAAATGAGAGGGGATAAGATGACTTCCTCAAACTTATAAAAGAGTGGGAACTTTTATTTTGAATATTATTTGAAGTTTTGGAGTATATTGGTATTTATTTTATTTGCAAAAAGTGCATGAATTGCATTAGGAAGATATTTTCAAAATGTTCTCTGCTCTAAATATTGTATAGTTATTTTAGAAATTATTGTGGTGTTTTTATTAATTTACTTGAATTATTTAGGGCCACTTTAGTATTCCGTTAAAAAAACACGCACGCACTCACCGCAGCCTGGACCGAAACTGGGTTCGGCCCAGGAGCGCCCCAACTGGCCGAGCTGGCCATTTGGCCCAAGGCTCTGCGCCAGCTCAAGCCTCCCGCCTGGTCGATCGCCTCTGCTCGCCACGCCCTCTCACCTCCTCTCGCTGCCGCTGCCAGGCGGGCCCCGCACGTCAGCCCGTCCCCAACCTCCCGCACCGCGCGGGATAAACATCCGCGCCATGCCGCCCGCAACCGCCGGCCGCCTCGCGCTCGGATAATGCTTATCCGTCGACCCCGAGCCCTCTGACGCGCATATAAATGCCCCCGAACCCCCTCTTCCAACCTCGCCGTCCCGCTTCTTCCCACGCCGCTCACAGCCACCGCGCTGCCCGTTCGCATCTCGCCAGAGCCGTGCCACTCGCCGGAGCATTTCGTCGCCCGTAGACCACTCCGACCCTCACTTTTCTATAAATTTTCTTTGCTCGCCGAGGCGCATTCGTTTGACACGATTTTTGCCCCTAGGTCCCGTCGGAGCCGCCGCACCGTCGACGCCGGAGTCGCCGGAGCACCGAGCCCCGCCGTCTTTGCCCCGCCCGCATCGTCCCCAACCTCCCGCTCGCTCCGCTCGGGATAGAGCACGCGCTCGTGCTCCCGCAACCACCGGCGCCATTGCCCATGGGATAAGCCTTATCCCGCAGCCTTGAGCACTCCTGACCGCGCCTATAAAACCACCAAGACCCCCTCTCTCTATTCTGCCAATTCGCTCGCCCCCTCGCTCATCACAGCCACCGCCTTCGTCAGTTGGATCTCGCCGGAGCCGAAGGAACTCGACGTCGTTTTTGTTGCCCGTAGACCACCCCCGCCTCCACTCTCTCTGTAAATCTCATTCTCTCGATCTACCGCACCTCATTGACATCTTGCTTTGCCCCTAGGTTCGCCGGAGACGCCGCCCCGACGACCTGCGTCCTCGCCGGAGCACAGAGCCACTGCCCTTCGCTTCACCCGTCTCGGCTACCCCGAGGCGCGCCTCCTCCAACACCAGACCGCCCACTCCGCACCGGTCCTGTTCACCTTCTTCCCCGCCGCCGGAGGCCACCGCAGCCGCCGCCCTGTCCGCCACCTAATGTCAGCACCGCCGTCTCCTATACGTTGTCGTCGCTATGGTAAGACGAGCCGCGTCTCGTTTTTTAATTATTTTATTAGTATTAGATTGGTTAAACGCGGTTTTATTAAACCATGCGGTTTAGTGAAAACCGGTCTCTCGTTTTATTCTTATTTAGCCGCGGTAGCTGTTTTTCCTATTTAGCGACCGTTCGCCATATAGCTGTTGTAGTGAACACTCTCTGGCCTCTCACAGTGCGCCACGTGGATAGGGACCTGTTCGCGATAATTTTCTTCACTGTTTAGTCCCTGAGTTTAACAGATTACTCCCTGAACTTTAACTAGCCACAAAATTCTAACCGTAGATCCAAATTCGATGAAACCAGCGGCAAATGGTTCGTCTAGGTTAGATATATCCAAAGAACCCATCATTGCAAACTTTTGTTCAATTTCAAATTTGAAATTATTCAGATTTGAATTCAAACTTCAAATTGCCATATCTCCTAAACCGTAGCTCCGATCGAGTGAAATTCTTTTTGCACTTTGTCGGGTAGCCCAGCCCTATCACTTGGACCATTCTCACAATATTTTTTACACACTAGGATCTATCCATGATAGTTCCACTTATATGCCTTGTATGCACTATAGTTCACATCACAATTTTGAACTGTATTTCACACGTTACTTTTGCACTTAGTAAATTTTGTGATAGTTGAGTGTGTTGGATTTTCATTTGGTTTTTTCTGAGTTTTCTTTTCATGTTGCATGTTATTTGGTTCTCTAAAATGATTGCTTATGTGAATGCACTGTTTGACTTTATAGATTTTTCATCGGAGAGTGATGAATAGTTCTATTAAGTAAATTTCTAAGAGCGATATAATCTTCATCAACTATTATCAGGCAAGTTCACATTTGACCATTCTTTCAATTACCTATGTTTTATACTATGCACTTAGTTCTTTTGTGTGTAACACCCGGATAATTAAGCTACAGTAATCCCTGCTAATGATGCCACGTCACCTCGATTCATCGTGATTAAACTCACGCTGATTCGAACCGGTTCAAATTCAAATTGAAAACATAGGCAAACAATAAAAGTTTTCAAAATTAAAACTAAAATGTTCGGGGTTGTCAAATATTACAAAGTTAATTATGGTGGGGTGCACACATTTTTATAAAGTGTCTAGATAGATTAAATAAATTAAAACAGAAAAGAAAGAAAGAAAAAAATAAGAAAAGATAAAGAAAACAAAAAAAGGAGAGGGGAGAAACCCCCATCGGCCCAACTGCCAAGCCCACTGCCCAAATGCCAGCCTCTGCCCGCCCAACCCCCCCCACTCCCTTATCCCCCTCCCCCGTCGGTGGAAACCCTAGCCCGCACCCATTCCACCCCGATCCCTTCTCCTTCCCAGCACTGATCTGGATCGGGCTGCCCGATCCTGTCCGCCTCGACGCCAAGCCGCCGCCGCCCAGTCCGCACTCTCCTCCTTCCTCCTCGACCGGCCACAGGGGCGCAGGCCCTCGTCGCCTCGGGCCGCCCCCGACCCCACCCCACTCGCCGGATCCGCCGACGTCACCGCCTCGTCGCCGCCGAGCTCCTCCCCGCCTCCTCCTCGCCGGCCGCCTCGACCGCCCCGAAGCTTCCATAAAGACCCCACGCCCCCCACCGTGAGCTCTCCTCCCCATCGGTCCCTCTCTCCCTCGCTCCTCCCGAACGCCGCCGCCTCCCGCCGCCGCTCGGCCGGCCGCGCCCGCATGAACCTCCCTCCTCGCTTGGACGAGCCCTTCCCCGCCACCGAGCACGGAACGTGCTCCCGCCTCCTCTCTTCTTCCGCCTCGGCGCCGCTCAGAGGCCCGTGTCAACCACGGCCCCGGCGAGCACGCCTTGGAGGGCCGCCGCCGCCACGCTGGGAGCACACCGCCGCACCCAAGGCCTCCCTCTCGCCTCGCCCCCACCACCCGCCCCAGAAGGCCTCCGACGAGGCCCGAACCACCCGTCGCCTCCGCCGCTCGCCGGCGCCGTTTCGGCCGAGTCCGGCCGGCCATCACCATCGATAGATGCGGCCTCCTCCCGCTTTCCAACGCAACCACCCGCTTTTTTGGTCACGGACGGCGATTCCGGCGAGGTCCGCGCCCTCCGCCAGCTTTTGGCTCGCGGAGCTAACTCCGGATTCCCACCAACGTGGCCGACCCCGGCCACCGCTTTGAACCATCGATCAGGGCCCAGCCCCACGCCGACTGCTGACTCGGTCACCAATGACCGCACCACCTCGCTTATGACATGGGGCCCCACCCCCTGTAACGCTTTTAAAAAGAAAAGGAAAATGAAATTAAATAAATATGATTAATAAAAATAGAAATGAATAAAATTAATTAATTATGTAAATAATTAATTTAATTAATCCCGATTAATTAACCTAATGGCTAATTAACCTAATTAACTATTGTTAATTAAACTAAACTAAGGTAATTAGTTAATGTAGTATGACTTGTCGGGACCCACATGTCGTGGTTGACCTAGTCAACCCTGTTGATCTTGACGTCAAGATGACATCATGCCGACGTCATAAATCCATTTTTTCAAATTAAATAAATAATTAATTAAATTTCAGAAATTAATAAAATCTTTAAAAAATCATATCTTTTAATCCGTAACTCGGATTAAAATATTTTCAACATGAAAGTTGCTCAGAACGACGAGACGAATCCGGATACGCAGTCCGTTCGTCCGCCACACACCCCTAACCTATCGAACCTGCAACTTTTCCTCCGCCTTCCTCGCTCAAAACACGAAACACCGGAATACTTTCCTGATGTTTCTTAACCAAGCACCACCTCATACCACGTTAGGGCACGCCTAGCATCGCTACTTGGCATGTCCTGCATCAATATGCATCTGTTTACATGGTATTCATTGTTTCTTCCCCTCTTCTCTCAGAGACTATGAGACCGACGCTGCTGCCTGGCCTCGACTACGGTGTTGATTTAATTCTCTCTTGCGAGCAACCAGCAAGCCCCCTTGATCACCAGATATCGCTTACTCTTCTCTATACTGCTTGCATTAGAGTAGTGTAGCATGTTATCGCTTTCAGATACTCCTATACTTTCGCATAGCTTTGTCCTTGTTACTTCATTGTTACCTTTACCGCAATCCTATATGCTTAGTATAGGATGCTAGTACATTCATCTGTGGCCCTACATTCTTGTCCGTCTGCGCGTGCTATATTATCGGGCCGTGATCACTCGGGAGGTGATCACGGGTATATACTATATAATTATACATGATACATGTGGAGACTAAAGTCGGGTCGGTGATGGAGCACCCATGAGTGGATCTTTGAGGCGGAGCGGCAGGCAGGTTTGAGACCGCTTAGGAGAGAGGTGGGCTGGCCTGTTCGGCATTCGCGATACTTAACACGCTTAACGAGGTCTTGGTATTTGATCTGAGTTGGCTACGAGCTTATACGCACTAACCATCTACGCTGGAGTAGTTATGGGTATCCCGCCGTGGTATCACCAAGCACTTCAGACGTCAACGACGGAGCGGCGCGCCCGGATTGGACTGAACGCCACTAGGCTAGGTCTGCTTCCCGGCCGCCCGCGAACGTCAGGTGTGCTGTGCGAGGCGATGGGCCTGCACTGCGCTAGGCTTAGGTTTAGACCGCGTGTTGGCCTCTATTGTGCCTAGGTGGGGCTGCGACGTGTTGATCTTCCGCGCCGGGCATGACCCAGAAAGTGTGTCCGCCAAATGGGATCAAGCGTCTTTGGGTAAGATGGTGCACCCTGCAGGAAGTTAATCTATTCGGATAGCCGTGATCTTCTGTAATGTGACGACTTGGAGTTGTACCTTGAGCTTATGACAACTAGAACCGGATACTTGATAAAACACACCCTTCCAAGTGCGATATAACCGTGTTCGCTTCTCTCGTGGATATGAGGAGGGATCGCGGGTAGGATTATTGCTATGTGATGTTACTTGGAGGACTTCAGATCGTCCTCTTCTATCTGCTGTAAGACAGTGACGTAGTTTAGTCTTCGATAAGACTAGCTATCCCCTCTTATTCTCGCATTCTGCAGCTTCACCACCGATATGGCCCTTTACACATATATCCATGCATATGTAGTGTAGTTCCTTGCTTGCAGTACTTTGGATGAGTACTCACGGTTGCCTTGTTCCCCTTTTCCCTACCTCTACTCGATTGCTGCAATCGCACGATGGAGCCCAGAGCTGACGCCACCGCCGATGACGACTACTACTTTGGAGGTGCCTACTACTACGCAGCCCCCCGACGACGACGACTGTGAGTAGCTAGGAGGATCCCAGCAGAGGCCCGCTCCTCTTCGATCTCAGATCCCAGCTTTGTGCTAGCCTTCTTAAGGCAAACTTGTTTAACTTATGTCCGTATCAGATATTGTTGCTTCCACGACTCGCCTATGATCGAGCACTTGTATTCGAGCCCTCGAGGCCCCGGCTTGTATTATGATGCTTGTATGACTTATTTTATTTGTAGAGTTGTGTTGTGATATCTTCCGTGAGTCCTTGATCTTGATCGTACACATTTGCGTGCATGATTAGTGTATGATTGAATCGAGGGCGCCACAAGTTGGTATCGAGCCGATCGCCTGTAGGAATCCCTTCCACACTCCTTGGCCAAGTCGAGTCTAGACATTACAAAACTTTTACTAACTTGGCTGTGTGCCTTACGGGCCAACGCCGCCATCGGGTGGTACTAGGATCTTTTACTCCTCGACCTTTACTCGACTCAACTCTCTTCTACTCGGGTTAAACGATTTTACTAACTATCACTAGGATCCCGTGACCACATTCACCCCAAAGTTGGATAAAGCCATAGTTGCTTCTTGGAATTGTATTTTGATCAATTTCCACACCGCATTTGACTCCTTTGAAACGCCTTTGTTTTCGATGGAACCCACGAGGCAGGTCGTGGCGCCACACGACGGCCATTGGTGCTCGGGATCACTGCGGTGCTAGCAGAGATGATGACCTATCCGGTTATCGCTGCACCCCGAGTACACCGCCTATGAGGAGTACCAGACTATAACCGGAGCAGCGATGCCGCCATCGCCCACCTCTACTCTCGTGAGTATGAGTCCACTATCGTCTTTTACCGCACAAGGTGTTGGAGTGACTATCGATATGGCGATCCACGATGTCGCTTATGCTGCTCGACACGCCTTCGCAAGTGAGTATCGAGAGTTGGACATCTCCCCTTCGTGCACATTGCTATTAAGGCCCGATGTTGGTGAGGAGGGTTACTACACCGCCGCCTACTCCATCGTCACCAGAGAGCCCTTCTACCATCGTAACTTTGTTCTCGCATGCCGATGGGCTGGATCGAGCTAACCGAGCTCTTCGCCACGAGTTGTACATCACCCGTCAAGACCTTTACCATGCTCGACGCTGATGCACCCTTTGTCCGATCCGAGAGCTGCTTCGTGATCTACCCAGCCAGACCGTGATGCCCCAGTGGTGTCGGTTGGCGACGTGGAGGCTACTCTCCCGCACTTGGCCCTCTTCGCCACTCGACGCCGGATTCAGCACCGAGTATCCATGCCCCTGTGTCACCGACGTGGAGGACTATCCGCCGCCGCACTACCAGCTTTTCAAAGTTACAGCTACCTCCGCAGCATCGCGTGGGACCGATGTAGGCTTGCTTGTTAGTGTTAGATGCATTCCGTGAGCTCGTGTCGCCTATGATGTCCTAGTCTATGTAATCAACTCTATGTATCGAACTCTATGCATGATCCCTTTGTAAGATATGCCAACTACTATGTAGTTCCTATCGTCTCGCTTTCATTATGCATGTTTCATCATGAATGATTCCTGTCTTTTGCTTAATTTCTCAAATGTCAACTACCCTCGTTATGTAATAGCAGGATGGTTAGGCCAGCTGGTCATGGTCGTGGTGGCAACTTCCCACCACCTCCTGAGTACATGGCTGGTATGATCCAACAGCTCGAGATGAATCGCCAGTTCATGGAAAACATGATGGCTCAGTTTCCTCGCCCCAATATGAACCAGCACCCAAACGGAACAACTCTACAGGATTTCATACGCCTGAACCCCAGCGTGTACCGCAGCTCAACTCAACCGCTAGATGCTGATGACTGGCTCCATGACATCACCTATGAGATGGAGTCTGCTGATGTAGCCCCTGCCAGCTATGTCACTTTTGCTTCCTTCTTCCTGAAGGGACCCACAGCTCAATGGTGGGACAGCCACAGCGCATTTCGCCAGCTTGGAACACTCATCACCGCCAGACTTCCAAGCTGCCTTCCGTGCCTGCTTTCATCCTCAAGGGTCATGGACCGAAGAAGCGTGAGTTCCGCAACCTCACACAAGGCAACAAGACTGTTGAAGCTTATCAGCGAGAGTTCTTGGACTTGTCTCGCTATGCTGAAGAGGACATTCCAACTGATGCACGCAGACAGGAGAAGTTCCGTGACGGCCTTCAAGCTGACATCAAGCTCGCACTTCTAGTGCATGACTTTGCTGATTTCGCCACCTTGGTGAACAAGGCTATCAATGTCGAAACTGGTCTGCAGGAATACCAGAGCTCTAACAGCGCAACTGCGACACGGCTCATCTTCGGGCCCGCCCTTGCGAAGCGCACGATTTGGATTCCCAATAGTATGTACCAAATTAATGCACCTGCTCCAAGGCGTAACTATGTTGCACCTCGCCCGCTGCTTCAACTAAGCAGCCAAAGCTTCCAGCTCCACCAACCCAAGCTCCTGCTCCCACCCCCAATAATGGTTTGTGCTTCAAAGCGGACAACCCGGCACCGTGCTAGAGAATGCAACCAGAACCGTAATCAGTGGCCCTTCCAAAGAGCTAGCAAAGGAAACACCCAGCCCCGCAACAACACCGCCAAACCTTATGGTCGAGTGCAGGCCAACCACGTTGATCCGAACGAAGCTCAAGACCAACTCACATCGTGATGGGTACACTTCTCGTAAATTCAGTACAAAGATGCGCTTTATTTGATACAGGCATCGATTCATTCATGTCGAAGATTTTGCATGCTTGCACGACATTAAATGTGAAGACATGAATGCTTCACTATTAGTACACACCTCAGCTGGCCAATGTCGGACCTCCATGATTTGCAACGACGCCCCGCTGAAATCAAGGACTGGAATTCCTTGTCTCTCCCATCGTGTCAAGTCTTGTAGCATTGACCTCATTCTTGAATGAATTGGTTAAAGGCGATATCGCTTCCATAGTTTGCGCCACTAAGACCGCCCATCTGCTACACCCTTCGATGAAATAGTCACTTACCAAGCTCATCTGTGCAAAATGCCGAGGCAAGGCTCTATGCATTGAATGCTTTGAACGCTGCACCACTCGAAGGTATCAAAACATTCCTGCTGCTCGCGATTTCCGTGACGTTTTTCTGAAGAACTTCCAGGATTCCCCGCTAGAGCTGTCGAATTCATCATCGACCGAAACCGTGCACCACTCCTATAGCCAAGCGACCCTACAAGATGTCACGCATGAACTCCTTGAGCTCAAGGAGGAAATCGACAAATCTCTACAAAGTGGTTTCATTCGCCCAAGTTGCTCACCTTGGGGAGCACCTTCTCTCTTTGTCAAGAAGAAGGATGGGACAAACCGATTGGTCCAAGACTACCGTCCCATAAATCAAGCTACCATTCAGAATAAGTATCCTCTTCCTCGGATCAATGATCTTTATGATCAACTGGCTGGTTCGTCAGTGTTCTCGAAACTCGACTTGAGGTTGGGTTACCACCAGATCCGTGTTCGTGAGGAGGATATCCCCAAGACCGCATTCGTGACTCGTTATGGTTCTTACGAGTACACCGTCATGTCTTTCGGCTTAACCAATGCTCCAGCCACCTTCTCTCGCCTGAAGAACTATATATTCATGGATTACCACGACAAGTTCGTCGTGGTTTATCTGGATGATATCCTGATCTTTTCCAAGAATGTAGAAGAACATGCTGAACATCTTCGTCTTGTGCTGGAAAAGCTACGAGAGCATCAACTCTATGCCAAGTTCTCCAAATGTGAATTCTGGCTTCCCGAAGTAACCTATCTTGGGCATGTCATTTCTAAGGATGGTATTGCCGTCAACCCTGAAAGAGTTCAGGCTATTCTCGATTGACTCCTCCAAGAACGCATAAGTCGAAGTTTTCTCGGTCTCGCCACTATTGCCGCCGATTCGCCGAGAACTTCTCCAAGATTGCCGTGCCTCGACTAACCTGCTTGTATAAGGGCGCCAAATTCCTATGGATGATAAATGTCGAAAGTTTCCAGCGCCAAAGACAAGTTGACTTCGCCCCAAAGCTAGCTCCTCCCGATACTAAGAAGGACTTCGTCATTTATCGCGACGCTTCCGTCAAGGATTAGGCGGTGTCCTAATGCAAGAGCGCAAAGTGGTTGCTTATGCCTCTCGACAATTGCGCCTCATGAAGAGAACTACCCAGCTCACGACCTCGAGCTTGGTGCTGTCATTCATGCGCTAAAGCAAGGGCGACATTACCTTCTCGGTAATCGCTATAGATCTTCACCGACCACCAAAGTCTGAAGTATTTGTTTACTCAGCCAGACCTGAACCTCCGCCGCCAGAGATGGATGGAGACTGCTGCACTTTGATTTGGGTATTTCCTATACGCCTGCAAGGCTAATGTAATGGCTGATGCCTTGAGCCGCAAGTCTTATCGCAACCACCTTCAGTTCACAAAGTTCAGCCTCACTTGTTGAAGAATTCAGAAAGCTGAACCTCCATATTGTTCGTCCGGTGCACTTCGCCCCCTCCTCCGGAGTTCCGCAAGATGAATCTCCGTGTTGTTTCCTGTGGTTCCTCTATACCCCGGCTGTTGAGCCCGATCTCGTGGGCACCATAAAGACAATGCAGGATTTGACTCAAGTCTACAAGATTAAGCAAGACCTCAAAGAAGGAAATCCTCATTCTTCACTATTGCCGATGATGGCGCCTTTGTACTTCAAAGGCCGCCTAGTGGTGCCGTAAGAAGGAAAATCTGAATATGACTCAAGGTTATGAAAGAAGCTCATGATACGCCTCTATGTATCCACCCCGGTAGTACAAAGATGTATCAAGACATTCGTTAGAGATTCTCGTGGTCTAATATGAAGCAAGACATTGCTCGCTATGTTGTTTGAGTGTGACGCTTGCCGTCAGATCAAAGCGTAACATCAAAGGCCCGCTGAACTCGCAACCTATCTCTATTCCCGAATGGAAATGGGACCATGTTGAAATGGACTTCACACCGGATTTCCCAAATCGCAGAAAGGTAATGATGCTATTCTTGTCGCCATTGACCGCTTTCTAAAGTTGCTCATTTTCCGCGGTCAAAGAAACGATCATCGCTAGTCAGCTTGCAACGCCTATATGTCCAGAATTGTTTCACTTCACGGTATTCCACCGTTATCGCCGACCGTGGCAGCTTATTCACTTCAAGATTCTCGGCAAGTTTTCAAGAAGCTATGGGTACTCATTTATCTTTCAAGATCGCTTCATCCGCAGCCTCAAGGGCAAGTTGAACGTGTCAACCAAATTCTCAAGACATGCTTCGAGCTTGTGTCGCTTCTTCGCAAGAAATGGAGGAATCTCTCCGATGCTGAGTTCTCTTATAATAATAGCTATCAAGCTAGTCTCAAGATGGCCCCTTCAAGTGTTATATGGACGAAAGTGCCGAACCCTCTGAAATGGTCGAAATCGGGAACGCCCACTCTTCGTCCGGATATTATCCAACATGCCAAGAACAAGTCCGCATTATTCGCGAGAATCTCAAGACTGCTCGAACAAGCTAAAAGAGTAATTATGACCGCTATCACAAAGACATGGTCTATCAACTCGCGAAAAGGCCTATCTTCGCTACACCAATGAAGGGTGCTCACCGCCGGATCAAGGGCAAGCTAGCTCTCGCTATATTGGCCCATTCACTATTCTCGAAAGGCGGAAAAGTGGCTTATCAACTGAGCTTCCGTCGAACCTTTCATAGGTTCACAATGTGTTCCACGTGTCACAACTCCGACGCTGCTTCAAGGACCCAATCCGAGCAAAGGACCATGAAGTGCTCAAATTGCAACAGACCTCTCCTATAAAGAGCATCCGTCCGCATTCTCGACTGCTGAACGCCGCACACGCCGGGCGATCAAGTTCTCAAAGTCCAAAGGGTCGAATCACTCAAGACGGCCACCGGGAACGCGAGGATCGCCTTTCGAGATGAATACCCCGCACTCTTCCTTTCTACCTCCTAAATCTCGGACGAGATTTTTGTAGTGGAGGAGATTTGTAACACCCGGATAATTAAGCTACAAGAATCCTCGCTAATGATGCCACGCCACCTCGTTATCGTGATTAAACTCACGCTGATTCAACCCGTTCAAATTCAAATTGAAAACATAGGCAAACAATAAAAGTTTTCAAAAATTAAAACTAAAATGTTCGGGGTTGTCAAATATTACAAAGTTAATTATGGTGGGTGCACATTTTTATAAAGTGTCTAGATAGATTAAATAAATTAAAACAGAAAAGAAAGAAAGAAAAATGACATAGCCTGTCAGCCTGTCCTGCCACCCCCGCCCCTCAGAAGCGCTCCCGACGAGGCCCGAACCACCTCTGTCGCCTCCGCCGGCTGGCGCCTGCTTCGCCCGAGTCCGCCGGGCCATCACATCGTAGATGCGGCCTCCTCCCGCTTCCAACGCAACCACCAAGCTTTTTGGCACGGACGGCGATTCCGGCGAGGTCCGACGGCCCTCCGCTGCTTTTGGCTCACGAGCTAACTCCGTATTCTCACCGACGTGGCCGACCCGGCCACCGCTCAAGCATCGATCGTGGGCCCAGCCTCCCGACGACTGCTGACTTTGGTCACCGGGCCGACCGCACCACCCCTGCCTATGACATGAGGGCCCCACCCCCCAAAACGTTTTTAAAAAGAAAAAGGAAAATGAAATTAAATAAATATGATTAATAAAAATAGAAATGAATAAAATTAATTAATTAATTAAGTAAATAATTAACTTAATTAATCCTGATTAATTAACCTAATGGCTAATTAACCTAATTAACTATTGTTAATTAAACTAAACTAAGGTAATTAGTTAACAGAGTATGACGGTCGGGACCCACATGTCAGGGTTGACCTAGTCAACCCTGTTGACTGCTGACGTCAGCATGACATCATGCTGACGTCATAAATCCATTTTTTTCAAATTAAATAAATAATTAATTAAATTTTAGAAATTAATAAAATCTTTAAAAAAATCATATCTTTTAATCAGAATCTCGATTAAAATATTTTCAACATGAAAGTTGCTCGTAACGATTTAGTCGAATCTGATACGCAATCCGCTCGTCCGCCACACACCCCTAACCTATCGAACCTGCAACTTTTCCTCCGCCCTCCTCTCTCAAAACACGAAACACCGAATACTTTCCTGATGTTTCCTTAACCAAGCACCACCTCATACCACGTTAGGGCACGCCTAGCATCGCTATTTGGCATGTCATGCATCAATATGCATCTGCTTACATGGTATTCATTGTTTCTTCCCCTCTTCTCTCCGGTAGACTACGCGACCGACGCCGCTGCTCCTAGCTCGACTACGGTGTTGATTTAATTCTCTCTTGCTGCCAGAGCAACCAGCAAGCCCCCCTTGATCACCAGATATCGCCTACTCTTCTCTATACGCTTGCATTAGAGTAGTGTAGCATGTTATCGCTTTCAGATACTCCTATATCGCTGCATAGCCTCGTCCTTGTTACTTCATTGTTACCTTACCGCAATCCTATATGCTTAGTATAGGATGCTAGTACATTCATCTGTGGCCCTACATTCTTGTCCGTCTCGCCGTGCTATATTATCGGGCCGTGATCACTCGGGAGGTGATCACGGTATATACTATATACTTATACATGATACATGTGGAGACTAAAGTCGGGTCGGCCGATGGAGCACCCGCGAGTGGATCTTTGAGGCGAGCGGCAGGCAGGTTGAGACCGCCTAGGAGAGAGGTGGGCTGGCCCTGCTCGGGCGCTTATGGATACTTAACATGCTTAACGAGGTCTTGGTATTTGATCTGAGTTGGCTACGAGCTTATACGCACTAACCATCTACGCGGAGTAGTTATGGGTATCCCGCCGCCGTGGTATCACCAAGCACTTCAGACGTCACGACGAGCGCTGCCACGGATTGGATCGAACGCCACTAGGCTAGGTCTGCTTCCGCCGCCACGCAACGCAAGTGTGTGCTCGTATGGCGGGGGCCTGCACCTCGCTTAGGTTTAGACCGCGTGTTGGCCTCTCTCACAGCCTAGGTGGGGCTGCGACGTGTTGATCTTCCGCGGCGGGCATGACCCAGAAAGTGTGTCCGCCAAATGGGATCAAGCGTGCCGGGTAAGATGGTGCACCCTGCAGGAAGTTAATCTATTCGGATAGCCGTGATCTTCGGTAACAGGACGACTTGGAGTTGTACCTTGAGCTTATGACAACTAGAACCGGATACTTGATAAAACACACCCTTCCAAGTGCCGATATAACCGTGTTCGCTTCTCTCGTG
Source organism: Aegilops longissima (assembly GCA_021605205.1). Taxonomy (NCBI): domain Eukaryota; kingdom Viridiplantae; phylum Streptophyta; class Magnoliopsida; order Poales; family Poaceae; genus Aegilops; species Aegilops longissima. The sequence goes on along the minus strand of CM038679.1, from coordinate 118,343,005 downwards.
GATATGAGGAGGGATCGCGGCAGGATTATTGCTATGTGATGTTACTTGGAGGACTTCAGATCGTCCTCTTCTATCTGCTGTAAGACAGTGACCGTGGCGTAGTCTTCGATAAGACTAGCTATCCCCTCTTATTCTCGCATTCTGCAGCTCACCCATCGATATGGCCCTTTACACATATATCCATGCATATGTAGTGTAGTTCCTTGCTTGTGAGTACTTTGGATGAGTACTCATGGTTGCCTTGTTCCCCTTTTCCCCTACCTCTACTCGATTGCTGCAATCGACGATGGAGCCCAGGAGCGACGCCACCGCCGATGACGACTACTACTACTGGAGGTGCCTACTACTACGCAGCAGCCCACCGACGACCACTGTGAGTAGCTAGGAGGATCCTGTGCAGAGGCCCGCTCCTCTTCGATCTGATCCCGCTTTGTGCTAGCCTTCTTAAGGCAAACTTGTTTAACTTATGTCCAGACTCAGATATTGTTGCTTCCACGACTCGCCTATGATCGAGCACTTGTATTCGAGTCCTCGAGGCCCCGGCTTGTATTATGATGCTTGTATGACTTATTTTATTTGTAGAGTTGTGTTGTGATATCTTCCCATGAGTCCTTGATCTTGATCGCATACATTTGCGTGCATGATTAGTGTATGATTGAATCGAGGGCGTCACATTGTGGTAGGATTGCATGGTAGGATTTATTGTTGCCAGATGGCTATGTCGTTACCTAGTAGTTCATTTGAGGTAGGTCTGATCTATACATCCTTGTCACCATCGTGTAAGTTTATTTTTGCCTCGCTAAATGTAGACGTGGTTTGGGAAGCGAACATGGTGAGACATGAGTGACAAAGTAGTAATCAGGACCAAGACTTGTAGATGAACTACCTGGGCGGTATTTGGTTTGAATGGTATGGCATGGGGGGAGCATGCATGGTTAATCCATGGTGGTGCAGCACTAGTGGTCGGCCGCCCAGGCTCAAAGGGATCAAACGTATTTTCATGTCTAGAAGCTTACGTGTGCAGCCACAAGCCAATATAGGCTCTGGCTTAGTTGAGTAGATAGTGTGACCTCTTCCGGGATAGGCTAGCAGATGTAGAATGAGTAGGTGTACCGGCCTATCTGTGGGTTAAGGGGGAATACTTTCGAAAGACTATGTCTTGATCATCCTGTTCTCAGACGCCAGGCAGTGCGAGAACTTCAAGGGAGGCGATCGAGTCTTGTGGGGAAAAGTGCGCAAACCTCCGCAGAGTGTTAAAACCTAATCGATTAGCCGTGTCCCCGGTTACAGACAAATTGAGCATCTAGTAGTGAAAATGCCAGGAGATCTCCTCACCTTTAATTAAACAGTTGGGTTTTAAATGAAACTTGGGATTGGATTGAGTTTGGTTTGCCAACTCATCCTATGCTATATTGTATTGATAGAATAATATCTTTTATTCTAGGGAAAACTAGCTTTATGAAAAAACTAAACTTAGAGCTTTCCACCAGCCAAATTGCATATACAAATAGGTTCATTATTCTTATGATGAGACTTGCCAGTACATTCAATGTACTGACCTACACGGCTGCAACGTCTTATGTTGCAGGAATTTCTACTGACAGTAAGAGTTACGCTTGTAGGGTTACGGTCTACACTCAACTTTCTCACATGCCAGGGGACTCCACACTGCTCGGTTATTTCCACCGAGACTTATGAGGTATATATCAGTTTTACGTTATTTATACATGTGATTGCATTTTTATATACACATTGATGTACTGTGTGCCAAAGATACCGATCCGTGGATTGCACGATACACGAGGCTTGACCGCTTGAGGTCGGTCGCCATCTGATCATCATCAACACACCATTTATTACCTCTTGGAGAGTGGTGTCTCCTAGATTGGCTAGGTGTCATTTGGGAGCCTCCGTCAAGATTGTGGAGTTGAACCAAGGAGTTTGTACGGGCAAGGAGATCGCCTCCTTCGTGAAGATCTACCCTAGTGAGGCAAGTCCTTCATGGGCGATGGCGATGGTGGGATAGACAAGGTTGCTTCTTCGTGGACCCTTCGTGGGTGGAGCCTCCGTGGACTCGCAAGAACCATTACCCTTCGTGGGTTGAAGTCTCCATCAACGTGATGTACGATAGCACCACCTATCGGAACCACGGATAAAAAATCTCCGTGTCTCCAATTGCGTTTCCACACTCCAATCCCATCCCTTTACATCCTTGCAACTTGCTTGATTTACTTTCTGCTGCTCATATACTCTTATCATGCTTGCTTGATATGTATTGCGAATGTGTGAACTTGTGCTAAAAACTCCCCTTCAACTTAAAGAAATTAAAAACTGCAACTTTTCTTACTAAGAGTCTATTCACCCCCCCCCCCTCTCTAGACACCTCTTCTCGATCCTTTCACACCAGGCTGGTATGAGATAGTCCATGGTTGATTTATATAATGCTCATTGCACTTCACTTATATCTTTTGAGTATGGCTTTATAGAATGCTTCGTGTGCTTCACACATATCATTTGAAGTTTGGATTGCCTGTTTCTCTTCACATAGAAAACCGTTATTTGAAGAATGCTCTTTTGCTTCACTTATATTTATTAGAGCATGGTCTTTTGTAGAAATAATTAAACTCTCGTGCTTCACTTATACCTATTTAGAGAGTCAACATGAATTTGTCATTTGCGTGGTTAGTCATGAAATTCTACATAAAACTTGTGGATCACTGAATATGATATGTTTGATTCCTTCGAATAGGTTTGCAATATAGAGATGGAATATGTGGGAGGTACTAGTAAAAGGTTGTGGTTAGTAAGAATATTGGTGTTAAGGTTTGTGATTCCCGAAGCATGCACGTATAGTATCTCGTTATGCTATGAAGTTGGAGCATGATTTATTATTGATTGTCTTCCTTATGAGTGGCGGTCGGAGACGAGCGATGGTATTTTCCTACCAATCTATCCCCCTAGGGGCACGCGTAGTAGTACTTTTCTTCGAGGGTTAATAAACTTTTGCAATAAGTATATGAGTTCTTTATGACTAATGTGAGTCCATGGATTATACGCACTCTTACCTTTCCGTAATTTGCTAGCCTCTACGGTACCGTGTATTGCCCTTTCTCACCTCGAGATGTGGTGCAAACTTCGCAGGTGCATCAAAACCCCGTGATATGATACGCTCTATCACCCATAGTCCTTATTATATCTTCCTCAAAACATCCACCATACCTACCTATTATGGCATTTCCATAGCCATTCTGAGATACATTGCCATGCAACTTCCAGTGCCTCCATTTTGATGACTTGAGCATTCATTATCATATTGCTTTGCATTATCGTAAGATAGCTAGCATGATATTTACATGGCTTGTCCGTTTTTTGATATCATTGTTATGCTAGATCATTGCACAACCTGGTACACTGCCAGAGGCATTCATATAGAGTCATACTTTGTTATAGGTATCGAGTTGTAATTTTTATTTCTTTTGAGTTATAAGTAAATAGAAGTGCGATGACCATCATTATTCATTATTAGAGCATTGCCCCGGGGAGGAAAGGATGATGGAGACTATGATTCCCCCACAAGTCGGGATGAGACTCCGGACAATGAGAGAAAAAAAAAGAAAAAAAAGAAAAAAAAAGAGAGAAGGGGTAGTGTTACTATCCTTTACCACACTTGTGCTTCAAAGTAGCACCATGTTTTTCATATAGAGAGTCTCCTATTTAGTCACTTTCATATACTAGTGGGAATCTTTCATTATAGAACTTGGCTTGTATATTTCGATGATGGGCTTCCTCAAATTCGCGAGGTCTTCATGAGCAAGCAAGTTGGATGCACACCCACTTAGTTTTCATATTGAGCTTTCATACACTTCTAGCTCTTAGTGCATCTGTTGCATGACAATCCCTACTCCTCACGTTGATATCAATTGATGGGCATCTCCATAGCCCGTTGCTTAGCCGCGTCGATGTGAGACTTTCTTACTTTTTTGTCTTCTCTATATTTACCCCTATCATCATACTCTATTCCACCCATAGTGCTCTACCCATGTCTTGCGCTCATGTATTGCATGAGGGTTGAAAAAGCTGAAGCGTGTTAAAAAGTATGAACCAATTGCTCGGCTTGTCATCGGGGTTGTGCATGATAAATACTTTGTGTTAAGAAGACAGAGCATGACAAGACTATATGGTTTTTGTAGAGATACTTTCTTTAGCGTTGATATTTTGAAAGACAAGATTGTTTGTTGGGATGCCTGAGTATTGATGTCTTTATGTCAAATTATAGACTGTTGCTTTGAATCACTCGTGTCTTAATATTCATGCCACATCAAAAAATATCTTTTTTACCACTTACCTACTCGAGGACGAGCAGGAATTAAGCTTGGGGATGCTAATACGTCTCCGTCGTATCTATAATTTTTTTATTGTTTCATGCCAATATTATACAACTTTTATACACTTTTGGCAACATTTTATATGATTTATTTGGACTAACATATTGATCCAGTGCCCAGTGCAAGTTCCTGTTTGTTGCATGTTTTTTATTTCGCAGAAAATCCATATCAAACGAAGTCCAAACGCGATAAAAATTTACGGAGAATTATTTTCGAATATATGTGATTTTTGGGACTTGAAATCAACGCAAATGGGAGCCTACAGTGACAACAACCCACCAAGGTGCGTCGGGCACCCCCTGGCGCGCCTAGGTGTCTTATGACCTCCTCGAAAGTTGGTTGGGGCCCTTCTTCTGGCTCAAGAAAGATAATTTATGGAAAAAATCGTGTAAAAATTTCAGCGCAATCGGAGTTACGGATCTCCGGTAATTTATAAAACGGTGAAGGGCCAAATCTGGGGAACGGGAAACAGAAGAGAACAGAGAGGGAGATCCAGTTTCGGAGGGGCTCCCGCTCCTCTGCCTCCATGGATGCCATGGACCAGAGGGGGAACTATCCTCCCATCTATGGGGGAGGCCAAGGAAGAAGAAGAAGGACGGGAGCTCTCTCCCCCTCTCTCCTGGTGACGCCGGAGTGCCGCTGGGGCAAGGATCGTGACGGCGATCTACATCAACTATCTTGCTACCGTCAACACCAACTTTCTCCCCCTCTATGCAGCGGTGTAACCTCCCCTCTCCCCACAGTAATCTCTACTTAAAAATGGTGCACAACTCCATATATTATTTGGCAATGATCTATGGTTATCCTATGATGTTTGAGTAGATCCGTTTTGTCCGATGGGTTAATCGTGATCTTGGTTGGTATGATTGTGTATTTTATTTATGGTGCTGTCCTACGGTGCCCTCTGTGTCGCGCAAATGGAGGTGCCCCCGCTGTAGGATGTTGCAATATGTGCATGGTTTATTTATTGTCGGTGTTGCGGGGGTGACAGCAGCCTAAACGCGGATAAGTGGGTTATGGCATATGGGAGTAAAGAGGACTTGATACTTAATGCTATGGTTGGGTTTCACGACCTTAATGATCTTTAGTAGTTGAGGATGCTTGCTAGGGGTCCAATCATAAGTGCATATGATCCAAGTAGATAAAGTATGTTAGCTCATGACTCTCTCGCATGTAAAATTGCAAGAATGATTACCGGTCTTGTTATCGATTGCCTAGGGACAAATGACTTTCTTGTTGACAAAAGCTATCCACTTTTATTACCTTGCAATTTATTCGTAGTTTTTATTCTTGCAAAGTACTCGTAGTTTTATTCTTGCAAAATAGTTTCATACTTGTTTTCGGTAAAGCAAACGTCAAGTGTGCATAGAGTTGTATCGGTGGTCGATAGAACTTGAGGGAATATTTGTTCTACCATTACCTCCTCATTGGGTTCGACACTCTTATTTATCGAAGAAGGCTACAAACGACCCCCTATACTTGTGGGTTATCACATCCCTATTGTTGATTGTATCACTGAGGGGTATCTCGGACGCTACTGTGATTGAGCACTCTTGAAAGTAGTGCCTCAGTTTTAAAGATGCCATGAAGATTGCGTATTTCTCAAACTTCTCACCTTTTGGTCATTTGATGACAAAGGGGAAGAAGTTTCACTCAGTCTTCAAGCGGGTCGTTATATGGGTTGTTTTTTCTTAAGTTGCAACTCTTGAACTTTTTTGGTTGTGCTCTTGATGAGTTGTAATTTAGTAACTGTTGGTTGTCTGACTCTTATGCTTCATTTGATGCGCACGCTTTATTCTTCAATATATATGCTCATGCATGCACAATTTCGTCAGACAACAATTTTCATCATGCATTCTATTCTTCAGATATCTTATGATCATGCATAATTGGTTCCCAAGATATAGGGGGAGATCTCCACAAATTCAACTTGCTATATGCATTTGCAGTCCAAAGCAAATTCCTCATATGCACATCTTCAAGGGTAGTTCCTCAATATCTTGCAACCAATTTATTCTAACTCTGTACATACACTTCAATTATTTATACTCCCGTTGAAACGTAACCAATTTTTCATCAATCACCAAAAAGGGGGAGATTGTAAGTGCATCAAGTGCCCCCTTAGTGGTTTTGGAGTATTGACGATAAATAGGTTGAAGAACTAATGTGTTTGTGAGTATACACAGGAGATAGAGTCTCAGAAGATCTGGTTTAATACATGGAAGACAACCCCTAAAAATGTATTTCTTCAAGTGAAGAATTTGGTGATGAAATTGGTACGGCCTTTGAAGAAATTGACGTGAAGACTTTGAAGCTTGAAGACTTTGTTTTCGTAGTTTCTTTTCTTCTTCTTTGAGTCATAGGAAAAAAACGTACTGTCAAACGGGGTCTAGGTGAAACATATTTCACATTTCCAAAGTGATGCTCAAACCTATTCTAACCCATACACAAAAGCCGCTTCGAGTGAAGCCTTTGGAAATCTCCAGTACAGCTGACACATTTGCAAGTGACAGTGACAAAGTTCATCCGGTTGCTGGCGAATTTGGTCACGTTGAGGAGTTAGGAGTTCGCCAGCGCGTTCTACCTAAAAGTGAAGAAATGAAGTGCCCCGACGAATTTGAGAGTTCAAATTCCGACCGTTCCTGCACCGCGTGCCAGCTGTCGAGTGGATCATTATCCTGGCAACGGTCAAATTAGAGAAGGGCTTTATGACAATTCATGTCGGGTTGCCCCTTGGTTATTAATAGCTGCCCCCCCCCCCCCACAACCACTTGTTGGTTGGCTGCTCCGGGAGAACTTGACACTTGTCATAAGAGAGCAACCCATCCTCTGACGACTTTGAGAGAATCCTAAGTGAGGAAAAATCCAGAACCAAAGTGATTGAGCATCAGAGATTGATCTGTGTGATCCGACGCCTGTTACCTTTGAAGACTGTCTTTCTTCCAGACGGTTAGACATCAAGTTCTGAGTACACCAAGAGTCATTGTGGTGTGACGGTGAACAAGTCTGTGATAGTTTTAGAAGTCTATATTGAAGACTTGACACGAGTGATTGGGCGAGGATTAAGTGACCTTAACTCAAGAGGAACACGATGAGGACTGTGTGTCCCCTGAGTTGCGACTCAGCTGCCTCAACCAGACGTACAGTTAATGCAGCAACTGTAACTGGTCTACTAAATTTCATTGTCTTCACCGAGCCAACCTAGTTTCAAATTCATCAACCCTCTCTTACTTTATTCCGCTGCTGAAGAATTTGTGATCTGTGCTCTGACAAATTTGAACTGAAGAATTTCATATCACTATCTTTCATTTCCTCAGTTCATTTTCTTCATGCGTGTACGAATGTATGATTGCATGTTCTTCACTCTTACGTATCCTGATTGCATGTACTCTGATTCTGTGATGTCTTGGTTTCCTTGTGTTTCTATTTCTTCATTCTGATCTTCGTCAAATTCCTCGGAGTTTGATGAATTTTTAAAAATCTCCCATTCACCCCCTCTGGAAGTAAACCTGCGCTTTGACTCCTCTTTCGACGAGGGGAAGCTGGACCACCTGACGACCTTCTTCCAACATTTTGTCATCAAGTTTGGGGATCTTCGTCGTTTTTCAATCACAATCTGTATCTCCTTCATTTCCTTTCTATTATCACAATTTGTTAATCCTTCTTTTTGGCCCTTTCAAGACCTCCTTATCCCATTGGAAGAGATCATCTTTGACTGCCTTTGTACGAGCTGCAAGGTTCGATCCAATACCAGCAACATTAGCACGTTGCCATGCCGAAGTAACAATCTCTCGAACTGTTTCCTCGTGTAACCAGTAAGCCTCGAACCTGTGTTCTCCACTTGAACGTTGCGTCTATTTCAAAGTAACTTGTATCCGACACCAGTGTCATGTGCTCTGAATGTATGTGATGTTCATGAATTACCGCGGCAAAAGGGTACTTACTATTCCATTCATCATTGGAAAAGGGCCGGTCCAGTCGCTCTCTAATCATACCACGGCTCTTGGTGAGTGGATCTCCCAAGAACATGATCTCATGCAACTCACATTCTTCTATGCAATCTTTAAAATTTTGCATGTGCTGATGAGGCCTCACGTTACCTCCCTCATCCTTGCTGGACACTAGGATTGCGTTGAAATCCCTCATAATCATCCAAGGTCTCCTGGCATCTTTGTTCGGATCTCTTATAGTTGTCCAAGATTGATGTTTCAATTCCCAGCTTGGCTCTCCATAAAACCGTGTGAACCGCCATGCCACAGAGCTACAGTTCATTACAAGTCCATCAATGAAATTTTGCGACGAGAAGTTTAGCACCTGTGACGCCCCCGATTCAATCGTACACTAATCATGCACGCAAACGTGTACGATCAAGATCAGGGACTCACGGAAGATATCACAACACAACTCTAAAACAAAAATAAGTCATACAAGCATCATAATACAAGCCAGGGCCTCGAGGGCTCGAATACAAGTGCTCGATCATAGACGAAGTCAGCGGAAGCAACAATATCTCGAGGACGTATATAAGTTAAACAAGTTGCCATAAGATGGCTAGCACAAACCGGGATACAGATCGAAGAGGCGCAGCCTCCGCCTCGATCCTCCTAAACTACTCCCGGTCGCCGCCGCCGGGCTGCACGTAGTAGTAGGCACCTCCAGAGTAGTATTCGCCATCGACGGTGGCGCTCGCTCTGGCTCCATCCTCCGTTGCAGAATCGAGTAGAGGTAGGGGAAAAGGGAAACAAGGCAACCGTGAGTACTCATCCAAAGTACTGCAAGCAAGGAGCTACACTACATATGCATGGGTATATGTGTAAAGGGCCATATCGATGGACCGAACTGCAGAATGCCGTAATAAGAGGGGATATCTAATCTCGTCAAGACTACGCTCGCAGCCTCCGCCTTGCAACATGTAGAAGGGAGTAGATCAAGTCCTCCAAGTAACATCACATAGCAATAATCCTACCCGCGATCCCTCCTCGTAACCCCGAGAGAGAGCGACCACCGGTTGTATCCGCACTTGGAAGGGTGTGTTTTATTAAGTATCCGGTTCTAGTTGTCATAAGGTCAAGGTACAACTCCAAGTCGCCCATGCTATCAAGATCACGGCTATTCAATAGATTAACTTCCTGCAGGGTGCACCAACTTACCCAACACGCTTGATCCCATTTGGCCGGACACACTTTCTCGGTCATGCCCGCCGCGGAAGATTAACACGCCGCAGCCCCACCTAGGCTCAACAGAGAGGCCAACACGCCGGTCTAAACCTAAGCGCCAGCAGGGTCTGGGCCCATCGCCCGAGCACACCTCAAGACGCTATGTGACGCGCCGAAGCGCACCTAGCCTAGTGGCGTTCGGCCCAATCCGGCGCGCCACTCGGGCGCCGACGCCACGGCGTGCCGGTGATACCACGACGCCGGATACCCATAACTACTCCCGCAGAGATGGTTAGTGCGATAGGCTCGTAGCCAACTCAGATCAAATACCAAGATCTCGTTAAGCGTGTTAAGTATCCGCGAACGCCGAACAGGCCAGCCCACCTCTCTCCTAGGCGGTCTCAACCTGCCTGCCGCTCCGCCACAAAGATCCATCCAGAGGGCCGTCGGACACAGTCCTTTCAGCCCCAATCCGTGAATCACTCATGGGTGCTCCACAAGTCGACCGACTTTAGTCACCACATGTATCATGTATAAGTATAAGATATACCCGTGATCACCTCCCGAGTGATCACGGCCCGATAGTATAACACAGCAGACGGACAAGAATGTAGGGCCACCGATGGAACACTAGCATCCTATACTAAGCATATAGGATTGCGTAAAGGTAACAACAAGAGTAACAAGGACAAAGCTATGCATCGATAGGTATAACGTAGCAAGAATATGCTACACTACTCTAATGCAAGCAAGATAGAGAAGAGTAGGCGATATCTGGTGATCAAAGGGGGGGCTTGCCTGGTTGCTTTGGCAAGAAGGAGAGGTCGTCAACTCCGTAGTTGTACTGGGTAGCAGCGGCGTCGGTCTCGTAGTCTAGCGGAAGAAGAGGGGGGAGAAACAATGAATACAATGCAAACAGATGCATAACGATGCATAACAAAGCAATGTGTGATGCTAGGCGTGCCCAAACGCGGTATGAGGTGATACCGGTGAAGGGGGGAAACATCCGGGAAAGTATCCCCGGTGTTTCGCGTTTTCGAGCAGAGGAGCCGGAGGGGGAAAGTTGCGAGTTTGATATGTTAGCGGTGTGTGACGGACGAACGGGCTGCGTATCCGGATTCGTCTCGTCGTTCTGAGCAACTTTCATGTACAAAGTGTTTTCATCCGAGTTACGGTTTATTTTATATCAATTTTCAAAGTTTTAAACAATATTTTGAGATTAGTTTATTTAATTAATTTGAAAAGAATTATTGTGCCAAGATAACGCCATGCCGACGCCAAGAATAACCATCCATCCAGTGTCAAACTCGACGCTGGGACCCATCTCATCATAGACAAGGGTTAAACAGAGTTAAAACTAAACTAAACATAGTTAGTTAAACTAGTGGCCCACCGTTAGTGTCGTTAGGTTAATTAAATTAGCTTAATTGATTTCTCTAATTAAGGGGTGGGCCCCATTTGTCGCTTGCATGGGCCGGTCCAAACTTGGTCGACCGGTCAACAGTCCGGCCGGCCCTTTGGGGCCCACGGTCGATGACCCACGGGTGGCCCAGTGTCGCCACGCCGGCGGGCGGCGCTGACGCCCCGCGGCGACCTCCAGACGGCGGCGCAAGACGGACTCGCGGAAACGCGCCACAGGGCACGTCTGAGGGTGTCTGGGGGCTCTATGGGACGGGCGCGATGCGCCGCGTCCGATGGTGGCCGTGGTTGGCGCGGGGGTGGCCGGAGTCGACCGCTACGACGACGTGCGGTGGCGGTGGTTACGAGCGAGGTTGGTTACGTCGCCTCGGGGCACGGCGAGGCTTGCGGTCGGGCTCGTTGACCTCCTGGTGATCCCAGGAGCGCGTCTGTGTCACCGGTTCGAGCGGAGGAGGTTGATCACGAGCTCCCGGATGGCAACGGCGGACGGTGGAGCTACGTCCATGGTATCGGGCGGCTACGGGCTCCAAAACGAAGCGGGCAGAGAGGGTTTCGAGAGGAGCTCACCGAGAGGGCTCAAGAAGGCCCGGCGAGGTCACGGAGCGAGAGGGGCGATAATCGACGGCGAGCTCCGATGGCGGAGGTAGAAGACGATGTGGATCCGCGATGGAGAGGCGAGAGCTCGAATGAGTCCTCGTAGAGGACGAGTGGACGACGGCGCATCTCCTAGGCGCGGTCTCGGGCGTGGGGTGACAAGGGTCGCGAGATTGACGAAGGCCATGGCGGCAATGCTTCGGGCTCGTGGGAAGGAGAGCGCGCGAGGGGATGGGAGAGTGAGCTAGGGTTCACGAGGGGGCTCAAGGCCAAGTAAGCGCCTGTGGGACGGCGGATGGTTGCCACGGCGACATGCCTCGGCCACGCCTGGGATCTCTGCCACGATCCCCCCCTGTGAACAGGAGGAAGGAGACGGTAGCTAGATGGGCCGGCCTGGTTGGCCTGGTGGCCAGCTGGGCCGAAGCCCACTGAGGGGGGGGGGTTCCTTTTCCTTTTTCTTGTTTTGTTTTCTTTTCTTTTAGTTCATAATTATTTTGGTGTTAATTAAATACCAAAGTGGCACCTAAATTGATGTTCATATTATGTCACAACCACAAAAGGTTTCAACCCAAAATAATATAGTTTAATATTTTACAAAATATAAAAGGCATTAAATTAATGGTTTTAACTACTGATTTAATTAGTTTAGTGCATTTAAACATTTTATAAAGTCTTGGTTTCTCCACCAATATCACTTCCGAATTATTTTTCACAATAAGAACATTTTAGTTTTGACTTTTGAAAACTTTAATTGTTTGACTTGTTTTTGAATTTGGATTTTAAATCGGTTTTGAACTAACACAAGATTAGCAACAGTAACGGAGGTGACGTGGCTTCATTAACAGAGGTTCCCTGTAGCTTAATTATCCGGGCGTCACAGCACCACATCATTAATTAGCTTGTAAAACATGACAAGGCCACAAGATCGGCCATCACTTTCCACTATATGAAGTAAATCAAAACCTAACTTGCTTTTTAACTCAATTTCCTTCGCTTTATTCAGATGTGATTCAGACAAAAATATCACATCAGCCCTCAGCCGCCCTTGAAAGTCTAAGAGCTCTCAAACTGCCGTAGACGAGAGCATTCGATGGCAATTCCACGCCAATGTTTTGATTGCTCCCGACCTGTCTTGGGGTGTATCCTTGGAGGCTATCGAAATCACGCATCGGTCGCCGGAGGACAGGCAAAAATTCTTGGTCGGCGGCGCCGCCGAAGGATAGAACACACTCCCGGTAGGCCATGCCGCTAGAGGACAGAAAACACTCTCGTTCGGCCACGCCGCCGGAGATCGAAAACACTCTCGTTCGGCCACGCGGCCGGAGGACAGAAACCCCCAGCTTTCAATCGTTAGGGGACGACAAATTAGATAGAACACCTTTCAGAAAAGGTTAAAAGCACCGTCTTCAAGCTCTCATGACCAAGTTATTGATCCGATCAAAAAAATGAACAAAGTGGAAGACCGGTCCTATTTCATGTGAACCTCTTCAGCCATCAAACTCATGCTGGAAAGAGAGACAAAGACCAACGCCGACGCCGACATGGGACAGGGAGGCGCTGGCCGCCCGCCACCGCCAAGGACGTGGCCGGCAGCGGGAGTCAATTGCAAGAAACCATCACATTTGCGGCTAGGTTGCAGAAAACCACCAACTCGTTAATCCGTTGCAGAAAGCACCGAAAAATTTGTTAAGTCGTTGCAAAAAGCACTGATCGGATGATTTGGCCCGTTTAATCTCTTTCTTACAAGTGGGGCCAGATTGTAAGGAATTGACTTAGCAAAAAAAATAACACATACACCCCTGGATCTAAAAAACAAAAGCAATCAGATCCTCCCCCGTGGAACACCGACGCCCTATCCACTACGCGCCGCGGCCGCGGTGCTGCCATCCGTCGCCGCTCTGCTCCGGGCCGGGAGGAGGAGCCCAGCTGGTGGAGTTGCAGCGCTTCAGAGCAGGAGGACACCGAGGAGCATAGGAGTGTGCGCGCCGAGCCCCTGCCCATCTCCTGGTCCACTCCCTCCGGTGGAAGATGAAGATCCCCGCGCACCTCACGGGCGGTACGTGACTGCTCCCCAGCCGCCCGCACCACTTGGTTGTCGGCGCCGGCACAAAGTGGGCAACGCGCGCGTGGTGAGCATCGTCGCTTGACTGATTGAGGGGGACTAGCGTGCCATGGAGCAGGAGGAGGGGCCGAGGAAGCGGGAGGCGGCGGCAGTGGTGGCGCTGGAGTGCATGGCGGGGAGCTCCAAGGCGGAGGAGTGGGGCGGCGACGGGGTCGTGGTGCAGGAGGGCGACGTGGTGGAGTCGGTCCGCGTCAGGCTGGGCTCCGGCGCAGCTTCGCTGGACGCGCCCTTCAAGGCGGCCGCGCGGGGCTCCACAAGGCGCCGCACAAGGCGTTCATGCGCGGGGACACCTCCGTGGAGGTCCGCGTCCCCGGCGGCAAGGACCTGCAGGCCTGCATCCTGCCGCACCCCGGCGGCGCCATCGCCCGGAAGCAGTATGTGCTCGGCTTCGTCGTTGGTGTTCCACGGGGAGGGTCTGGTTGCTTTGTTTTTTAATCTAGGGGTGTATGTGTTATTTTTTGTTAAGTCAATCTGGTCCCACTTATAAGAAAGAGATTAAATGGGTCAAATCATCCGATCAATGCTTTTCGCAATGTTTCGATGTTTTCTACAATGGATTAACGAGTTCATGGTTTCCTGCAAATCTAGCTGTAAATGCGGTGATTTCTTGCAATTGACTCCCGGCGGCGGACCAGCGGAAACCCTAAGCGCCTTAGAAGTCGCGTGACATGAGGAAAAACGCTTTGTTTCGTACCCCCAAAATGTTGTGCAATTCCTTTTTTATAGGGAAGGCAACATTTCCATGGCCGTTTGATAAAAAATAACCAACCTGCTGATTGCTTGACATTTATGTTACATCGCATGCATACGTGTATTTGGATTGGAAAACGTATTTTATTTTGACTAGTGTAGTCTCGCTCGATGGCGACACGGGTGACGCACGGCAGGCCATCCATCCGTGTTGATGGTTTCTCACACATCACATATTCTCATTGGTCTCGGCCTGGTTGAGCAGCTATTATTTTTATTAGCATTATTTTGCGCACGTTGATTCTTTTTTTTTTCGGGAAACTGCTGATCTATTCATGGCAATACAATGGACATTAAAAATAATAAAAATTATATTCATATTCATAGACCATCTAGCGACGGCTACAAGCACTAAAGCGAGCCGAAGACGCGCCCCTATCATCGCCCTCGTTAGAGTCAGGCACAACTTGTTAGCATTATTTTGCACACGTCGATTCGTTCATTAACACATGCTAATTAGTGAACTGTTTTCATTAGATTAAGAACCATCATTAGCGAACAGTTGTGTCTATCACCGAGCAAACACCATTCCTGTATGGATGCAAATTTCCCTTCTTTCTTCTGCCTATAACCGATGACCCTCTGGTTACTCTAAATTGCATGAAAATATATTATGCAATATTTACAACATGTATTTTTTTGCCATTTCAAGTCTATATGTATTAGCTCAGTAATACTATTTCAAAACAATGTTATGCTTACATTTCAGAACAATTTTTCTCATCAAGTAATACTATTTTAAAACAATGTTTCTCTGAGAAGATACATGCTAGGGGAGGCGCCGTTGGCCTTGCGGTATCTAACACTTTATAACATTGTACTCCCTTTGTTCCTGAATATAAGTCTTTTTAAAGATTTCAATACGGAATATATACAGGAACAAAGGGAGTACAACGTAACGCTTTCGTAAGTACAATACTAGGTTCCGCCTTAAATATTCAGGTCAGGCAAGTACTTGTTGGGGAATGGTAGGATAGATGGCTACATCTTTTGTCAACCTCTCTAATGAGCCAGATACTATGCACTGGAAACTTTTTGTGTCAGGCTTATTCTTAGTAAAATCTATGTATATAGATTTGATTAACACTCGTCCAATCCCAAAGTCCCACCAAATTCATAAAATTAAGGTGCCTTTAAAAGTAAACGTCTTTATTTGGTTTGTGCACAAGAAAAATATCTCGACTAAGAACAACTTGGCAAAGAGTATTTGAGAGGGTAGTAAACGGTGTTGTTTTGTGATCAAGACGAACCAATCAAACATCTTTTTATCAAATGGCCGCTAGCCAGGTCATCGTGGCGTACAATACATGTGTCATTTAATGTATGTCCTCCTAATAGCAACTCCGGTTTATTTGAGACATGGTTAAATGGGGTAGTGCCTAAGATAGCGCCACAATTTGAGTCGGAGTGTGTGCATTACTTTGGGCCATCTGGACCTGTCAGAATAACGTTAAATTTAATTGAAACAACATCACAATTTTTTACAAGTCATCTTCCGGACGTCTGGATGAATCCGTACGTGATTGTTACTCAGTCATGCGGAAGGGAGTATATGGCCTATGGGTGCAACCGCTTGGAGACTTAGCACGGGAACATACAGTCTAGTTTTTTTTCATAGTCTTCAATAATTTAGGAGGTTATCTATGTCTTTACCCCTAAGATTACATGTGGTTATGACGACAACAATCTTTTTCAATAGAATTTTTTTTCTTGTAAACATTGATGAAAATTCAAACAAGAATTGTAAACTTTTATTACATTTACATTATGTAGATGGTAATTTCAGACATAATTTGAATTTGTGACATGTTCAATAAATTTCCCTATAAGGATAACAGGAAGCACACTTCTAAGATAGAACTTACACGTCCTAAAACTACTCGGAGTAGAACATGACCCAGAGGGGCCGGTCATGACAATGGGGCATACAGGAATTCCACTGGGATCCAAGAGGGAAGGGTGGAACCGAATCTAATCCTGAACTTCGTGCACTATAGCAGTAATTAATTCCGAACACATGTCCAATCATTTTTTTTAGAAATGGTGGAGGACCCCCGGCCTCTACATCTGGACGATGCATGCAGCCACTTTATTAATTATTCACGCAAGACTTGACAAAGTCATACACCAGTAAGACTAAAGCCACCATCTAGACAATATATGTCGCTACTCCTATCTAATTGATGAAGGGATGCTGATAGTCTGGGTCTAATACCAAACATACTTCGCAGTCAAACCTAACATCTAAGACCTGAGATCCCAACCAGGACGCCTGCCGGGTATGGGGCACCCACCAGTCCGGCGCACTCCTCAACCAGGACATCTGTCGGGTATAAGGCCGCCGCAGCCACCTGCCACCACTCCATCTTCAATATTGTACTGCTGCATCTACCTTGCCCGGTCTAGCTGCCGTCGACGCCACCACGGCACCAGAAAACGCCACCACCCTGCACGTATCCATCCACACGTGCCTGTCGCCGAAACTCCACAGCGCCATGCCGCCGGGATCCGTCGTCGGCCTTGCGATAGATGAAACACCGCTCATCCTCGTCCCCTCCAGCCAGCTCCTGCTCCAAAACAATGCCCTCAGGAGGGAGAACGACATCGAAGGCGCTGTCATCGTCCGGTCCGGTAGACCCAGATCTAGGGTTTCCCCCGGAACATCCTGATCGTGTTGAGGCAGTTTGCAACGACGATGCCTCAACAGGGGGCGTCGGAGACGCCGTTATCGTCCGCCCATGACCGAAGTCGGCGCGATTTTCACCGAAAGTAGCGCCACCACGATCTCGCCGCTGACTGGATCCGAGCACACCCTCGCCATGTAGACGTATGGTGTCATTGGAAAGCCGGTTGAGGACCTCCGACCGTCCCACCCCGGCCCCATCACGCGCCGCCAATTGCTATATTTTATTTTTTGATAAATAGTATATATTAATATCGCGAAGATATCAATTATATCCAGCCTCTACAACAACACAATGCCCTAATGACATAACAGATGCACACAGCCAAAAAAGGTGAAACTAAAAAAAAGTCCTGCTACAATGTTTCAGGCCTTGCAGCAACAACATAACCACCACCAAGACAACACCTGATGTACAGGTTCTCCAAAAACGACGCCTCCAAGGAGGAAACAGTGCACCAACGCCATCGTCGCTCGATCGTAGATCTTGGGTTTTCACCGCGGAGATAACCCCCACTCAAAACAATGCCTTCAACAAGACCATTGTCAGGCACAACCAATTAAGGCCAAACCTTGGATTTTCACCCTGAACGAAAGACTTTGGACTTCACCTGTGTTGTCGCCCCCACTTACATACCACTGCTACGAATCCCGAAACTCCAAGCAAGTTCCTCAACGCCATAGACTCCAATCACCATTACTAGTCCTACAATCTTGGGTTCCATGACATTCTCCGCCTCTGACATCACCATGGAGCTAAACATATCTCCTGATGGCAACAGATAGCAGAGCTTCACGTCGCTCACTCCTTAACAGAGAACCAATGGGCACGACCGGGTTCCATCCGATCCAGCAATCTCCAGGCATAACACGCCCATGGGAGTTCGTCGGCGAAGCCTTTCGGAACCCGCCACTCTGGCCAGATCAGGAAAGACAAACGTCAGGCAAATCTTCGTCTTGGCGCAAGAGGAACCATAGGACCGCCGCCTTTATTCGAGCACACCGATAGGCCCCCACACCGCTGGTCGGAGCAGGATCGGAGAAGGCAGCCGCAGCGCACGACCACAAACAATCAGGGGGCGACCCAGATCGGACCCTTAGGCCCTGAGATCCGACGCACCACCGGAGATTGGTGCCGACGCTACGCACCACCCGCCCTGAAGACGCCGCTCCGGCTTCATGCCACGGCTACAAGCATCACCGCATGTAGCAGCGAAGTAGCGCGGGCCCCGCGCTCGAGAACGGCGACCGAGGGGTCCCGCCGCCGCCGCGCCGCCAGGGATTTACCCGGCAACGCCTCCGGCGGCGGCGAGATGAGAGGGAGGCGCGGGGTGGCTTGCTTGAGCCCGCAGGGGCGCCCCGGTGCGGCCTGGCGCGGCCGCACATGAGCGGACCGGGAGAGGAGGAGGGCCTGACTCGAGCTCCTCCGGGGGGGAGGGGAGCCGGTGAAGACGGCGTCGTGCTTCGGGGTGGGTGGAGAGAGGACGTCGGGAGGGTCCCGGATCTGTGCTTGGCTGGGCCGAAGGTGGCCGGAGGAGGGAGATCGGCCGTTGGTGGCGGCTGTCCCTACGCGAGGGCGAGATGGGAGCGCGAGCGACTGGCACTGTTCCTACTAGGATTGCTATATTTCATGGAACTCGCTCCGAAATGAACTCCTAGCCTCCGTATTTGAAGAGTGGGGAGTCCAGGTTTGGAATGCACTTCAAACCCAACTGTAGTGGCACAAGTGAAGTTTCATCTTCTTCATGTTTGTGCTATAGCCGGTGTTTGAAGAAGCGTTGCTGCCCGCATACCCACCACCAAAAAATGAAGATCGTCGACACAGGGGGTACGTGACTGCCAAGCACCCTCCACATGAGTTGGTGCGCCCATTCCCTCAGACACCCACCATGGCACATCATCTTTGACGAGCCACTCGCCCACCTCGGCTCTAAAATCCCAGTGGTAAGGTATCGTCGTCACACCCTAACCCTAGTCGCCTCCTCTTCCTCCACTAACCACCACCTCATCCCCAACCCACCTCGCCATGACAAAGCCGTCGTGCAGGACAACACAATACTAGTTCAACATCCTTGCCGGCAATAACCTGCCATCACAAAAGCCGTGCATTGGCGGAGCCACCTATCCTTGTGGGTGCCTGTCGATGGCGTTAGGCGCGCGGGATCTGGCAACTGCTATGGCGATATTGTCTCCCGTCACGGCGGGCTCGATGGATCTAGCGCCCAGGGCTCCATCGTCTCCGTCACAGATGTCGTCCACGTCGATGGCTGAAACGTAATATTTCAATGTGTATTGAAATTACTGAAATTCAGTAAATTTCACTGAAATCTCACTGAAAACGAAAACCATGCGTCCAACGAAGGAGTAGCTAGCGCTAGTAGTTGGTAGAGATTCAAATAGTGACATAGCATTTCTTGAAATCGTCGCTTAACTACATTTCAAGTCGTAAATTGTATGTAAACGACGAATTTTGGCCACTAATATAAGAACTAGCTATTTCTAATTAAATTGTCGTGTTTATGTTTAGTCGATTTTTGAATGGCTTAAAAAAAGTTGCAGGGGAGGAGGGGTGTGAATGGCTTAAATTGAAACTACAAATTTTAAGCAAATGCAAAAATACACGCTTTAACGATTTTATGTTTATTCACAGACCAGAGTCTCAAAAAAAAAATAAAAAATGCTGGCTTTTGACGACCCTTTGCTCTGACTACCTCGTTTGAAAATCAGCCCGTTCATCGCCGGGAAACTCCAGATGTACCAGAAGGCGCCATACAGGGATCGTACACACATAATTCCCCGGTATGTACGTACTTACGGGGCGCACTGTGAGGTGCGTAAAGAATGGGACGTTGGACAAGCAGTCAAAACGTTTCAGACTGTCAGGCCAACTCCACCGCGCGATCCCAAACGGACGTCTGTTTTGTCTGGTTTCCGTCTGTTTGAGTAGGGATTTAGGGTCGTGTCCGGGCCTGTCCTGGGATGCGGTGGCCGTGCACCCAGCGCGCGGCCGTATTCATTTGCCTCATCCTATCCGTCAGGGCCAAAAATGCCCAAATCTGCATCAAAACTAGTTTTCAACCCAAATATTTATCTGAAAATTAAAATAGTTTTACAACCCAATTGAAATTGTCTTTAATAAAATAGTTTTACAACCAAATCGAAATTTTCTTGACTGAACATAAATTGGACCAATACATCTATTGGTTGCCAATGTGATCCCAAACGTGCTCAACCAAGTCATTTTAAAGATTCAAATGAGTGTGCCAATCACGCATCTCACGGTGGAATTGGACAAACTGTTCAAATGTGGCCGGATCTTGGCGCAGGGGCTCAATATTTTCATCTTGATAATCAAATCCTTGGTCGAAGATACTCTCATCAGCTCGTCCTCGACGATCATGTTGTGCATGATCACACAAGCAGTCATCACCTCCCAAAGCTTCCTTTCATCCCATAACAAAGGCAGGTTTCAACGATACCCCACCGGGATTGAAGCACACCAAAAGCACGTTCCACATCCTTTCTAACACTCTCTTGCATTTGGGCAAATCTCTTTCTCTTCTCACCTTGGAGTTTCGAGATTGTCTTCACAAAAGTTGACCACTGAGGATATATACCATCTGCTAGATAGTATCCCTTTTTGTACTGGTGGTCGTTGATCTCAAAGTTGACAGGTGGGGAGTGACCTTCTGCAAGCCTCACGAAGACTGAAGAACGTTGCAGCACGTTGATATCATTGTGAGAACCTGCCATACCGAAGAAAAAATGGCAAAAGGTCGAACACCTTGCGGTCGTGGTGGCGAAGAGGCCGCGATGATCACCTCGACGCAGCAAGGGTGGTTGCCGGCCGGCCATCGCCGCCTGGAGCTCTCGCCGGAATCGCCTCGGCCGCCGTGGTCCGTCGCCGGCAGCGTGTCCCTCCGCCACCGGCAAGAAGGACGGCGACGGCCAAACCTCCCCCGATAGACGACCAAAACTACGGCGAAAGCGCGGGCGTGGTGGCGGCCATGTCAAGACGTGATTTGGTATGGACGGCGGGGTCATGCGCGAGGAGGCGGCCGGAGAATAGGGCGGCGCAAGGGCGGGCGGGAGAGAGGGTGATGCGTTGGGAGTGGAGGGATCGCTAGTGTCCACGACAAAGGGGCCACGGGAGGACAAGGCGTCATGTCGCGGCCGTCATGCAGCGTCTGCTTCACCCCAAACCGAGCGCAAGTTTGGGCCGGGGATGGGTCGAAAACGGACGGAATCCGGACATTTGTCCGTTTGAGGCCGCGCGCTAGGCCGTCTTTTTTGTCCCTTTTACCCCAAACGAACGGAGACTGCCAGGATAGAGTCGCGGGGTGGAGTTGGCCTCAGTGGTCTGTTGCCGGCATTGCATTCATCTGATTCAGGCAGCGGCAGAGGTGGTTCCGTTTCAGCTTCTTGGCTTCATGCTACCTCAACCTCATCATCACATCACTGCTACAGCTCACAGTACCAACTGGGCCAACCAGCCACCGGCCCAGGCCCACCATCATTTTGGACGACCGACGGTTCTATTGCCACGGTAAAAGCCAAACCAGACGAAAAATAGAAGGTAAAACTTCACAGAATGTCTGGACACTAGCAATTTGATTGGAAAGGTTATATTTAAGCATTGTTATCGATCTTGTAATCAACCGGCTCATGTACTAGCTTATTTTTGTTATTATAAGAGCATCTACAGCCGAACTAAAGAAATTTGGCCCCTCAAACGCCCGCGGACGCGCCCGGTCAGCATTTGGGCGTGTCCGCTTTGACTCCCTATTTTTTCGTTCATGCAGCCATGTCCCTCACTTTCTTTTATATATTCGGTCACATGCATGTGATTGGTGGAGCGGGAGAGAGAGAAAGAAAAAAAGATAAAAAAAATAAAAATATGCTTTATGGCGGGCCCAATCCTATGTGGTGGACGCAGGACCACTGACCGGGCACGCCCAGGCACTCCTCATACTCATCCCATATATGAGATGAATATGAGGGCTAGCGGACAGTCCGGCCATTTAAGGGGCCTTTGAGGGGTCTGGTTGGGTCAATTTTTTTACTACTTTTTGCTTCTCTCTTCTGTCCAGTCAGTCGTTCCTGCGCCCACCTGATTAATTTGAGGAGTCCGGCTGTAGATACTTTAATAAGACTTCCTATAGTTGGTTGGACGAGCCTCCTGACATTGTTGTCAGCAAATTCATAAATGATGTAAACATCCATGATTTACATTATTTACGTTACGTGGTGCATTTGAATTTCAATAAAGTTAGCCATGATGACTTTTTTTTAAAAAAAATTATAGAACCAATGTTTTTTTAGAGCGGTTCCTTGAAGGAACGCTACGTGGTGCATGCGTTCTATCGGACCTCCCCAGGTAACGTTCCCACTTAACATTTCCCCCCTTTTTTTGAAATAACATTTCCCAAAGTTAAATCCAAAAGAAATCTCAAAACAACAGGACCTGGCTCAAAGACAACAGTGATTACGTTATCTCATGCAGGCGGGTAACATTTCCCCGCAGCTATTTCTCTCTGCAGAGACATGCGATGCGAGCTACGTGCAAATGGATCTAGCTCTTTTGGAGCAATCACCATGTCCGGTGTAATGCACATGATAGATCAGTGTGATGATCGCGTGGCTGATGGCTCAGAGAAGCAGCCAACCAGCCATTGCCGCCAAACTCGACGACACATCCATAATTACCAAGTGCAGATCATGGAGTAGTTACCCACAACATCGACCAGCATGCCAGATTAATTATAATGCATGCCCCCTTGACAGTTAGTCCGATCGTCAGGAAGCAAGCAGTGACCTTCATGAAATCACATCAGGTCACGCTTCACCAAAAATAAGCCAGCTGCAGAGCTTCTCAGCAATGCATGCATGGCCTTGTGGATCATTATCCAAAAATAAGCAATGGCGTGTTATGAGTCTTTCTGAAGTAAATCATGGATGCTTTTTTCTGCCTCGCCTCTGTCGGGAGGTGGCCCGGGCTGATGCTAGATGATGATCATTGCGGTCGGTCTGCGGGCGTGCAGGGTTTGGGTGCGTGCTTATTCCCTCGAGCGCCGACCCGACCTCTCCGTACGTATGCGCGGCGTGCAAACCGGTGGACATTCTCGGAGGGAAAACCGGATCGGGCCCGTCATTCGCTCACTTTGTTCTTCGTGCAGGCAAGCAGGACCAGCGGAGGGGATTCTTCCTCGTTCATACCGTGCAGGAGTACGTGACGTTTGGAGCATGATGGAAAGATATTAGTACATATCTGCAGACTTAGTTATTCTATGATCTCTTCATGAATTTGGTCCTGTTTTGATGGTTTCTTGGTTGATTTTCTGTAGCATTCTGAAAGAAAATTGACCGGCTTCCTTCAGGCAGCTCGCGTTTTTACAGCTAGCTACTCCGTGACCATTCAGTGACATGCATTATCCTCTTTTAAAAAAGGTAAAATGCCCAGCTGCTAGACATGGCGCGAGCTAGCTAGCTAGCCAGCCGTCTGGCATCCGCTGGTCTACACGAGCCTGAAACGATGACATCTCCTGACAATATAACTCGCTTCACTCATCGCTCGTCATCAGGTCAGCCTAGCCTGCACCTGCCTCCATGCTATGGCTGAATACGTGAGGTCAGCATGAGATCTAGGCCGGACCAGACGATAGAGATAATCGAGCACAGCAGACCAGAGCAGAGATGCAGAGTTTATTTTCATTGTTTGAGCTGCAGTCAAATTCTGGCCAGAAATGATGGCCCTCTTTCCCTGCCCTGGCCTCAACTGCTACTGCTACTGCACTGCCGCAAATTATGAAGCTGTCAGTGCGGGGGGGGGGGGTGATGGAATGCAACCTTATGTGCAGCGTCTTCAATGCTCAAACTCTTTACCACTCTCAGCTACCACCAATTTGATGCCTCCGGCTTTGCCACGGATCTGCGGTACGAGCGCATCTCCAGCCGCGCCCCAGGAAGGCCTTCCCAGACGTTTTTTCACGGCGTGCGAAAAACGCCTAATCGCCATAGAGCCCGATTTTCGCGGTTTGGGCCGAAAACAGCGCCGCGGACCCAGCCCGAACCAGGCGGCTTGGGGCGCCTGGGCGCCGTCGGCGAACTGTTTTGGCGCGAAAGTCAGGGCCGCCGCGGCGACACGGCTCTCTTCTCGCCCTTCGTCGTCCTCATCGCCTCGCTTCCCGGGCGAATCAATGCCAAAGCCGCCATACTGCCGCGCCGGTCAGCTCGCACCATTGATGCCTCTCACGGGCGGCGCAGATGAAGACCAGACGACGCGCGTCCCTCGCCTCCCTCGCCCACCACGCATACACACGGTGGCACGCGCGCGGCCTATATATGACGCGCCCGGCGACTTTCGGCGACTCACACTCTCCCCGCCGCCGTTCTCTCTCCTCTCTCTCTCTTTCGCCGTCTCCAGTTCCACACCCATGGCCGAAGCGCTTCCCGAGCGACGGCGCTGGCGGCGAACGGCTTCGCCGCCGCCATCTTCATGAAGACGAGGCTCGCCTCCTTACGAGGCCGAGTACCCGGTCCCGCCGGACATGCGGGTGCCCGGCGTGGAGGATCGCCACGGGCGCGTGTCGGCGTGCCCCGTACCACCACCAGCTGGGCGCGGCGTGCGGAGATCGCCGATCCGCTCGAACTGTCGCGGCGGGCGAGGAGGGCCACGCAGACGTCACCGACACCCGCTCTGGGACCCTTATTTCCGCCGCCGTCACGCCCGGAACTGAGGCCACCAACGGCGCCGAGCCCTCCGGCGAGCTCAACGCCGCCGGCGGCGTCGGTGGTGGGCGTGCGGGCGCGACGTTGAGGCCGCCTCGAGTACATCGAGGGCGGCAACACGCCGCCTCGAGTACCCCGCCCCTTCCTTCTCACGCCGCCGGAAGCTCCTGACCCCGAGGCGCATGGAGATCGGGAGGTCCTCCTCCTCGTCCGGCTCGCCTCGCCTCCGCCCGTCAAGCCGAAGCCCTGTGGCACGCCCGGTCGTAGCCACAGACCGCAGCTCCGGCTTCGCATCGGCGCCAATGCCTCTCCACCCACCGGCCGCTTGTCCTCGCCGAGCCTAAGCCGGAGCCCGCTTGCCGCTGAGTACGAGGAGGTAGCCCGCGCTTCTCCGACGAGGACGCCATGCGGTGGGCGCGGGCGACTACCTCCGCGACGAGATGGTTCGGCGCCGCCGGCCTCGAGGAGATCGCCACGGCAAGCGCGGTGCGCGAGGACGAAACGCACGGCGTCGTGGTCTCGACAATGACGACGACGACGACGACGACGCCGGACCGTCCAACCCGCCACGCCAACCGTGAGGATGCAGCAGGACGGCGGAGGCGTAGGTGGGCGGCGGCAGCGATAACGACGACGGCGGTGGATCAAGGGCGGCGGTGAGACGGCGGGGTAGCCCATGTAGTTTTTTTTTTTGTAAAATATGTTTATGTTTGAACGAACTCGCCGATGTTTGCGTTAAATTTAAATCGCTTTTCGCGCCAGATTGACTTTTTGACTAATCATGGACGCCGCGACGGGGCATCACGCCCCAAAGGCGCGTTTAGCGCCGTGCGTCCCTGTGGGCGATTTTTGCCCTCCTGGAGGGCCAACAGCTGGAGATGCCCTGAGTATTCGCCCAGGATGACGGGTTGGACGGTAAAAAGCTCTTGCTTATTCTTCACCGGGGGATGTATGCGATTAGGGTTCCTGAACCGATGTAGCTCTTGCTTGTTTTATCTGAAAGTTTTAACCCGCAGCCTGTTCGGAACGGAAATGGCGGGAGTGGTAGAAGAGAAACGCCCCCCCTAGTTCGAGGTCGTGCTGGCCTGAACAATTACACTGGAACTTCAATCTTTACTAAAGGGGAAATTACCACATCTGCTGAACTGATAAATGCTTAGCAGAAGCAAAGATGGGCAGGAATGCAGACGGACGGTGAATGGGACCTGACAAATGTATTAACTGGTCACTCGCATTGGATGCGGGACGCAGGAATCTGTCTCAGAGGCACCCTATATAGATTAGCTGGCTCACCTGGGTAATTGGTGGATCAGATCGTCCTGGGAATGTGCAGCACGGCCAGGAGTATGAATGCTTCCGATCGGCTCCGCTGAACCTAATCGATTACTACTCTGCAAGCTCTGTTTTTTAGATTAACTCGCACAGATCCGGTACACTGGCTTTGACCTTGAGTCTGTTACTTACAAATGCACTGCGCTCCGGAGAATGCAAACACATATGGGGTGTGTGTGCGCGGGTGCGTCTTTGTCTCGCTTATCGCGAGACCAGGTACGCCTTGCCGCTAAATCCTATTTGGCGCCTTATGCGCCCGCTACAGTACAACTCGCAATCGGGCGCATACCCCAACCTCTCCGCTCGGCCGGCCCATCTAGATTTTTCCCTCTGTTTTTTAAATCGCGAAAAAAAATCTGGTAGTGCTTTGATACGAACCCGAGACCTCCTGCTTCCTGCTTAACACTAACCAGCATAACCACCCCACCACCCGGACATGCTACTTTTCATGTTTCTACGCCTTTTACTTTGTTCTTTTTTTCTTCTGTTTTCCTTTTTCTGGTTTTCTCTTTTGTTTTTTCTTTTTTCTTTTTCTTCTCCCTGGGTTTGATGAACTTTTTTTGAAATTCATGAACTTTTTCTTAACATCGATCAACTTTTGTCAAATGCGTTGAACTTTTTTCAAACTTGATGAATCTTTTTCAAATTTAATGAACTTTTTTTCAAATTGGATGAACTATTTTTTAAATTTGATTAACTTTTTTCAAAACCGATGAACTTTTTTCAAATTTGATGAACTTTTTTCAAAATTTGATGAACTTTTTCAAAATCGATGAACTTTTTTTTAAAACTGATGAACTTTTTTCAAAATTAGGTGAACATTTTCAAAATTTCGTGACCTTTTTCAAAATTTTGTTGAACTTTTTTTTCTAAATTCATGACCTTTTATTAAAATCGGTGACCTTTTTTGTAATTCGTGAACTTTTTTAAAGTTGATGAACTTTTTAAAAATTTCGAAAAAAAATCTCGAAAGTCAATGGTCAATGGCTCATCGGTCTATCATGAAACGATCGAGCGTTTTTTTTTCTTTACTCTCTTTTTTTTTTCTTTAGAGTAAACGAAACGATCGAGCGGGATAGCTGGGGAAGCAGGCGTCGTACGAGCTCGTCGGCTCGTTCATGGGCCGGCCCACTTAGCCAGGCACGTGGGCGCTGGTTTCCTCTTGCGGCGCATAAGGCGCTGGCGAGTTGCACTCCGCCTTGCCTTAGGAAGTGCACTAAAAAGAAGGTACGCCTCGCCTTAGGACGTGCACTAAGTGGGCTGCCGAGTAGACTTAGTTCATCAATATCATTCACATATTTTTATTTTTCACTTTTACTATTTTAGATTTTATTATATTTTAAAACATTCAACTACAAATATACCGATTTTTACTAATATTTAGAAAAAAACCTGAAAATTTAAAAATATTAATGCAGTGTAAAAGTTCGTTGTCATAGGATTCATAATTTTTGTGAAATTTTCAAAATGGTCAGGTGTTTCCAGAAAATGTATGTGGAATTTTCGAAAAATTTATACATGTTTATACGATTTTAAAAATTACCATTAATTTTTTACACATGTATTTGGAAAATGCTAAGAATTTATAAAACAAAATATGTGTAATAATTTACAACATGTATGAAAAAACAGATATCCAGCAAAATATATATTTAATACGTTAGCATGTATTTCAAGAATTATAAATGTGTATAGAAAATGTTTCTGATGTATATGAAAAATGTAGACATGTGTTGAATAAAAAGGAGAAAAAGGTAAATTCTTTTGAAGAACTCATAAAAAAACACGGTGAGAATCAAAGAACAAAATTAAAGATGAAAACAGGGGAAACGAAACAAACCGCTGCAAATAGTGATAAAACCGATAAGAAAACCATAGAGAGAAAAAACTCCTCTGTTAGTACAGTATTGTGCTCGCCCAGTCATGCCGTGCGATAGAGGCCAGACTTAGCTCCCGCGTGTTGAAACTAAAAAACGCGTGCTTGTATTGACAAGTGGGAGGCAACTTGTTGGCTAGGTAGATGCTATTTGGCGCTTATAGTGCCAAAATAGCTCTAATGGTACGTATCGCACGCACCCTTTTCTACCTTGGGCATCCCATATGGTGTTCTTCTCTCATCGGTTTTGGGAACCTTCAAAATGTTTCCTCTAGCTTGGGTCAGGTTTCTTGGGTTTTTAGGCTGGTTTCATCCAATTTTTTTTGTTTCTCTTTTTTTTCTTTTCCTTTTCATATTTATCTTTTTTATTATTATTTTGTTTCACTTTTTTTTTCAAATTCTTGAACTTTCTTCAAGTCCACTAATTGTTTTCAATTGCTTGAACTTTTACCACATTCGTAGTTTTCTTCAAATTCATTACTTTTGTCAAATCCGCAACAGTTTCCAAACTTGTGAACTATTCTCCAATGTGCAGAAGATTTTGAATACACGAATTAGTTTCATATCTGTGAACATTTTTTAATTGGGGAACTTTTACCAATTTTTTTGAAATTTTTAAAAATATACAAACAATTTTAAAATTAGTGAAATTTTTAGAATCGACAAACAATTTTCAAAACTGTGAACTTTTTTAATATTCCTGAAATTTTTCCAAAGTCACACCCTTTTTTTCCAAAGTCCATGAAGATTTTTTTGATGTCATCAAAATTTCCAACAAAAAAAAATGTTTTTTCTCTAAAACTGTGGACTAATAGCTTTGTACAGAAAATCGAAACAAGAACTAGGAAAAAATTGATCTACCGTAACCCAAGACGATCTAGCGTGCCAAATCATTTTGTCCAACCCATCTCAGGCAACGCATATGTGCCATAGCGGCAACTGAGCGTAGAACACAGTAGGGAGGAACTCTCGAGTAAAAGGCATAGATTGGTCATTGTATAACCGGTAGTTTGAGGGGGGGGGGGGGTGTTAAAGAAGCCACTCATCCCGCAATTGCAATAGAAACTACTTAGAGGGTACCCTCTAGGTGGGTTTCCAAGAGGTCACTTGTGTGGGCCTGGGCAGCAGGGCCAGTAGTATGAATGCTTCCGTTCAGCTCTGCTGAACTGATCGATTACTCTCCAAGGTCTGTTTTTTATAGGTTAACTCGCACAGATCCGGTGGAGTGGTATAGTGGAGTACATCAGGGCATTTCCTAAACGGCACCCTGTGCGCCCGTTACAGTTGTCTATGCAATCAGGCGCACTCCCCCTTTCCGCACATGGGTCGGCCCGCCTTACACTTTTCTTCTCTCTTTTTTGTAAAATGTTTCAAAAAAGGTGCGCAGCGGAGATTCAAACCTTCCACCCAACAGGTTCTGTACGGCAGTTCGACAGCGGAAAGCGTCCCTTTGTGATTGATAGCATCTTTTTATGATTCTTCAAATAACTGATGTGAATTTGTTGTTTTTTCTTTTTGGCCGGTTTTCTTCCTGTTTTTTTTTCTTTTTTCGATTTCGTGAACTTTTCTCGAGTTCACGAACATTTTTTCTGTGAACCTTTTTTGAATTCGTGAACTTTTTCCAAATCCGTGAACTTTTTTTAAAAATCGATGAACTCTTTTCAAAATTTGATGAACTTTTTTTGAAATCGATCAACTTTTTTTTAAATCGGTGAACTTATTTTTGTAAACCTTTTTTAAATTCGTGAACTTTTTTCACAATCTATGAACTTTTTACAAATCCGATGAACTTTTTTCAGTATCAATGAACTTTTTTCAAATTTGGTGAAATTTTTTCAAATTCAATGACATTTTTCTTTATATTCAATGAACTTTTTTCAAATTCAACTATCAAATTTCCTGGTAATAGACAACAAGTTGTGTCGGGTCTACTGGTTGCCATAATAGGGTGTTGCTTGACAGGTGGGGGGGGGGGGGTTCTATTCCTCTTTTGCGCAGATTTTTTTTTCTTCGTGCTTGTTTTTCTAGCATGTTGGTGGGCCGGCCCGCTAGGCACCGCGCGTGGGTGCCGGTTTAGCTTGGGGGCGCTTAAAGCACCAATTAGGATCTCTCGTACATCAGTACCTTTTTTTAGCACATCAGTACATAGATGGACCGGGCCGGTTTGAGGAAACTTCTAACTACAGGGTCATGGGCTCATGGCCCATAAAGAAGGGCATCGCTATTTATCGCGTTCAGCGAATCGAGGGGTCCGACTCGCTGAAGCCAGCGAGGATATGGGCCGGTCCACGTGCGCTGGTAAGCCCTGCCTGCTTCCTGTTTCGTTTTTTTCAGGTTTTTTTGCTTTATTTTTTAGTTTTGTTTATACTTTTGAAATATTCTAAATACATGTATTACAAAAACACTCTCCCAAACACACATTTGAAAAAAATGTTAAACAGAGATTAAAAAATGTTGAACAAGTATTTAAAAATGTTGAATAAATATTTGGAAAAAATGTGAACATGTATTTTAAAATGTTCAATATGTACTTAAAATGTTTAACAGTATATGAAAGTGTTGAACAAGTATTTAAAATGTTAAACGAGTATTTGAAAATGTTGAACAAGTTTTTGAAAAATGTTGAACAAGTATTTGAAAAGATGTTGATCATGTATATAAAAATATTGTACAATTATTTGACAAATGTTGAACAAGTATTTAAAAATGGTGAACAAGTATTTGAAAAAATATATTGAACAAGTAGATAAAAAATGTCGATCATGTATTTGAAAATGTTGAACAAGTATTTGAAAAATGTTGACCATGAATATAAGAATGTAGAATGAAAACAAAAAGAAACAAAAGAAAAACAAAAAAACCGAAAAAGAAACAAAAAAACAAAGAAAAAAGAAAATGGAAAAACTGAAAAACAAATGAAAAACCGAGGAGAAGATGAAAGGAAAGAAAGAAAAGAAAAACAAAAAAGAAAAAACGGAGAACAAAAAAGAAAAGAAAACCAAAAGAGAAAAAAAAAGATCTCTAGTATGTTGCAATCCTACCAGTAATTATTAACGCCACGCGTGCGGAGTGGTTAGCGGCTCCCGTCTGTCACCCTAGAGGCCAGGGTTTGATTTCCCTGGGTGGTTTCTTTATTCCCCTTTTTTTCCAACAATTCATACGTCAAAATGGGCTGTGCCATCACTGTTCCCTCGACGCGATACAACCCGACACCCATCGCTGAGTGCGATAAATAGCATTCGCGCAAAAAGAATGCTTTGCCGCCACACACACTCTTGTAGCTATGACCTGGAGTCTGTTACCTACAAATGCCTTGGGTTTCGGAGAATGCAATTACACATATGGGCGCATCTTTGTCTTGCTTATAGCGAGACAGAGGTACGTGCCTTACGAAGTGCGCAAAGTGAGCCGGGCCAGTAGAGTTAGTTCATCAATTCATATTTTCTTTATATTTCACTTTTAATATTTTAGATTTTCTTATATTTTTAGGCATTATAAATACATGTATTTTATTAAAATTAAAAATGCAAACATGAAAAATGTTAACACAATGAAAATTTCATTAGAATAATTCAAAAAAAGTCCATAGGATTCACAAAAATGTTTGTGACATTTAGAAAATGTTCCGGTGTTTCAAGCAAATGTACATGACATTTTCTAAAAATGTTTATACAAAGTAAAAATATGTTTGTGTAATTCAAACAAAATGTTTGTTATACTAAAAATATGTCTGTGTAATTCAAACAAAATGTATGTTCATGACCTTCTGTAAGTGCATCTAGTGCCACCCCTAATTGGTTTTGGAGTATTGACGACAAATGTGGTTGAGGGACTAATGCGTTTGTGAGAATTGCAGGATAACGCAGGTAGTGTCCCCCATTGATTCGGTTTACCTACCGGAGATGACCCCTAAAAATGTATGAAGACATTGACGACAATGGTGGTATGTGAAGATATTCATATTGAAGTCTATGACATGAGAAGACATTGAATGAAGACTATGGAGCGCCAAGATCGTGGTCGCTTCGTTGTTTCCTTTTCTTCTTTGTTGAGTCATAGGAACCACCGTCTCGTTAAGTGGGGTTCAAGTGATCAAAGTCAGAATGACTGAAGTGATGCTCAACCCAAATCCTATGTCTTCGAGCGAAGACAATGAGAGCAAAACTTATCCAGAGCTGGATGAGTCAGCTTTGCTTGTAGCCCAAGTAAAGTTGTAGTGTGTGTTTGAAATCTGACCGTTGGAACACGTGTCAGTTCCTTAGTGACCCAGAGTCATTTCGGACATAACAGGTCGGGTTGGCTAGTGACTATAAATAGCCCACCCCCTACACCATAAATTGGTGGCTGCTCGAGTTAGTGCACGGCTTTTGTCGCTTGAGAGCAACCCACCTCAAGCCTTTGAGAGAGAAAACCTTGCGAGGACAAAGCCCAAACACCCAGAGCCAAAGAGTGTTAGGCATCATCAAGTCTTTCTGTCTGCGTGACTCAAGACTTATTACACTTGAGGATCTGTGAATCCTCCACCGGTTAGGCGTCGTGTTCTCGAGCATCCAAGAGTCATTGTGGATTGCCGGTGAACGCAGATCTGTGAAGGTTCGGAAGTCTACCTTGAAGACTTACGAGTGATTGGGCAAGGACTGTGTCCTTAGCTCAAGGGGAATAAGGTGAAGACGCGGTCTTCGAGTTGAATCTCAGCCTCCCTAACCAGATGTACAGCTTGTCACAAGAATCGAACTGGTCCAACAAATCCTGTGTCTTCAACAAGTGACTGGTTCTATCTTCTCCCTCTCTTTACTTAGAGTTTGTCTTCGTGAAGTCATTGCCTATTTGTCATATCTGTCTGACTTCATTGCTTGACTACTTTTGTTGATTGGCTTCTCACTATCTTCCATCTTGATCTTTACTACCAAGCTGCTATTAGTCTTGTACTTTCACGTTATTGCATACTTGACTATGGTTTGCTTGTTGTAGTTTATCTTCAGCTGCATATCAATTAGGTTATTTCTATTGTTTGTCTTCGAAACATCCATGTTTTGAAGACTTTCCTAAAAATCGCCTATTCGCCCCCCCTCTAGTCGATAACTAGCACTTTTAATTGGTATCAGAGCAAGGTACTCCCTTGTTCTGTGTGATTTGGTTTAACCACCGGAGTTTTAACTATGTCGATCGCAGGATAATCAAAGTCTCCGCTGCTTGCCCGTGTTCGATGGAACCGACTATCCCTCATCGGAAGAATAAGATGCGCATGCATCTTGAAGCCATTGATGTCGACCTACGGTATGTCGTCAAGAACGGCGTTCAAAACTGGTGAAGGTGTCACCCTCGCTGATGTCAAGAAGTTCATTCAATCGACTCTCATGCAAAGAACATCATCTGTGGTCATCTAACCAAAGGATAGTATGGCCGTGTGAGTTCTTTGGAAACGTCGAAGCTAGTCTGGGACTGGCTATTCAAGGTCAACGAAGGCGTCTCAACCCAGAGAGATCAAAGGATCAGTGTTCTTCGCAACCTATTCAATCGCTTCTAGAGAAACGACAATGAAAATGTCCAGCTCACATTTGATCGCCTCATTGACATCACAAATGAGCTTCATGCTCTAGGCGCCACTGAGATCACCAAGCATGAAATCGTCAAGACACTACTGAGATCACTTGACAGCTCTTTTGACACCCTTGCCCTCATGATACAAGAACGCCCTGACTTCAAGACACTCGATCCGTATGATATACTTGAGAGGCTCAACACACATGAGTTCCAGCTTTCTGAGAAAAGAGATATCTATGGTCCCAACTATGGCCGAACTCGCACTTTGAAGGCAAAAGTTGTTTCCTCATCCAAGAAGAATCATTCGGTTACGATGATCCCAAGACATTGGAAAGGAACTTGCTATGCTTGTGAAGAAGTTCCAGAAGTTCACTAGGAAGAAAGGCTTCAGAAAGTCTTCACGATCCAGCTCAAGAAATGATGAAGCTTCCACTCATGACTACAAGAAGAGAACATGTCACAAGTGCAAGAAAACTGGACACTATATCTCTGAGTGTCCACAGTGGGACAATAAGAAGAAGAAGAAGAAGAAGAAGAAGAAGAAGAAGAAGAAGAAGAAGAAGAAGAGCAAGGAATATGATTCTGATGACAAGAAGAAGAAGAAATCTTCAAAGTCTTCTTCCAAGTCCACATCAAAGTCTTCATCTCATAATAAGAGCTCATCTGGCAAGGCTCGTGCTTTTTTTGGCAAGAAAATGGATTCAGAGGAGGAGTCTGCTTCTGAGGAGGCGGAGGTGGAGTCTAAAGTGGAATCCGACCCTGGCATTGCAAGTCTGACTTCAGCCACAGCCTATGTTGCCAAGTCCATCTTCAACACTGAAGACAATGACTTCCACACCAACGTCAAGGCGATGACAAGGACGACCCTACTCCCGCCCTCGCTTCATGGCACGTGGTGCCAAGGTAAAATCACGTGATGCTTACTTTCAAAGTCAAGTGAAGATGACTCGATTGTGAATCCAAACCCAGCTAAAAACACTTGCTAAAATTGCAACCGAACAATAAAGAGCTATGGAACATACTCAAAACTGTTAGACAAAAGCGATGACCTGTTGGGCGCGAAATGACACGTTCACGGTCCTTAGTTGAAGACATTAAAATCTTCATGCTAAGTACCAAGAACTTGAAAGTCGTCATGAAACGCCTCAACTACTCATGAAAAGCTCTCCTATGATTATATCCAAAGGAAGCAAGAGCTTGAGAAATTGAGACCGCTCATGAAGATCTTCAAAAGAGAATGAGTCACTTCGCTCAACAGATCAGTTCCGCTCAGGATGGATTTGAACCACCATGTCTAAAATGTCTTGAGCGTGATATCGCTACCTGCTGTTTGAATGTTCAATCGTCTTCGTTGCATTGTCTTCAACTACTAATGTGGTAACTAACCCCTCTCATGGAGGATACCACTGCTATTGCTTGATGAAAATGCTAGGTTGAAGACATTGCTTGAAACAGGATGTATAAAAGTCGAAAGGACATCGACACTTTATGATGTCCTCAAAAGCGATTCTGAACCAAACCCTAGGAAAGAGGGTGTTGGGTTTGAGAGGAAAATGAATGTTGATGGTTCCCATTTGGAAGCCCGAGGTATCCCAAAACCACATGGGTTGTGCAAAGGGACCTTCATGGATCCATCCACCTTATCTGGCTTTACCTGTGCTAACCCTATTATCATTGATGAATCCTTTGATGCAAACTATAAGCTGTTCAAGAATCGAATGGTGAAGTGTTTGCTGTATATTGGTACTAATCTGTAGGAATGGACCACCTATGAAGAAGATCTGGGTTCCCAAAAGCTGTCTTGAGAATCTTCCAGTGAATGTCATCATGATACCACCTGGGATGAAGACAAACCCCAGACCTAAGGCGTCATATGGTCCAAAGGCTTCATACAGACAGAGGACTCACCCGAGTCACCCTAACGCCAATGTTTAGCAGGGAAACCGTACTCAAATTTATGAATGTGAGCGTGTGTCTTCAAACCGCTATGTTCATAGAACTAAGAACTTTTCTGCTTATTCATATGAGTATCATTCATCTCCTGCAAGGCTATTTGCTAGGGCTCCAAAGCCGAAGTTCTCAGATGCTGCACTTAGACTCATTGCCTCTAAGCCACCCCTGAAGATGTGGGTGGTTAAGAAGAATTAACTCTCTTTTGCAGGAAAGGGTCTCCAGCTGAAAATCAAAGGCGTCTGATGCTATTGCTGGGGACCTAAAACATCTTGTAGGACGCAAGATCAAATGCCCAAATGGTCTCTATTTTGTTCCTGAATCGTTTGCCATTTATCCTATCTGTCTTAATCTTGATCTGAGCTTCAATAATCCTCTTGTCCGTCAAATGTTTATGCTTCACAATACTCTTGCTGAAGCCTATCCCCTAACTGCATCAGTAGGGTATGACACATCATGCTTCGAATGGATTATGGACAGTGGATGCACTAATCATATGATCGGTGATCAAGTCTTCTCATGGACTCAACCTTACGCCCATCGACAAGAGTCACATCACATTTGTGACAACGGTAAAAGTAAGGTATTGGGTCTAGGTAGAGTTGCAATCTCAAAGGATCAACACATGGATAAAGTGATGCTTGTTGAATCCTTGGTTTCAACTTGATGTCATCTCAATGCTTTGTGACTTGAACATGATTGTGATATTCGGAAAATATCGTTGCCTTGTACTAATGGAATCGACAAGTCTCTAGTCTTTGAAGGGTATAGGAAAGATGATCTATACAGGTAGATTTCTCAGCAGGTCCATAGCTTGCCGTATGTCTTCTTGCAAAAGCTCCGAATCTTGGCTCGCATCGGAGGTCAGGGCATCTTGGCATGAGGAACTTACACACACTCACCAAGAAGAAGCATGTCATAGGCATCGAAGGTGTCAAGTTCAAGAAGGATCATTTGTGTGGTGCTGCGAAGTCGAAAGATGACTAGGCAAAGCACCCTCGAAGACAATCATGACGACATCTCAACCCTTCGAGCTGTTACACATGGATTTGTTTGGCCCTACTCACTACTCTACCCTCACAACAACTCGCTTGTCTCTATGGCTTCGCCATTGTTGATGACTACTCAAGATACACATGGGTGCACATAATTCTCTACAAGACTGAAGTGCAAGATGTCTTCAGACGCTTCGCCAATCGAGCAATGAACAATTATGGCGTCAAGATCAAGCATATCAGAAGTGACAACGGCACTGAATTCAAGAACACCAGACTTGATCTTTATCAGGATACCATGGGAATCACTCATGAGTTCTCTGCTCC
The DNA here is from genome assembly GCA_021605205.1 of Aegilops longissima. Taxonomy (NCBI): domain Eukaryota; kingdom Viridiplantae; phylum Streptophyta; class Magnoliopsida; order Poales; family Poaceae; genus Aegilops; species Aegilops longissima. The sequence goes on along the minus strand of CM038679.1, from coordinate 118,306,144 downwards.
ATACACACCTCAGCAAAATGGCATCGTGGAGCGCAACAATGCTCGACGAGTACAAGACACCAAGAAAGTTCTGGCCTGAAGGTATTGATACAGCATGTCACGTCATCAACCGTGTTTACATCCATAAGCTTCGAACAAAACATCCTATGAGCTCCTTATCGGCAAGAAGCCAAATGTCGCCTACTTGAGTATTTGGGGCTAAGTGTTGGATCAAGGATCCCCATCACAAGTCAAAATTTGAACCCAAAGCTCACGAAGGCTTCATGCTCGGTTACGGAAAGGACTCGCACTCTTACAGAGTCTTCAACCTCTATCACTACAAAATCGTCGAAACTGTGGACGTGCGATTTGATGAAACCAATGGTTCACAAAGAGAGCTGCTGCCAAGTACACTAGACGAAGCTCCGCCTAGCGAATCTATCAAGCTGATGGGAACTGGTGAAATCATGCCTTCTGAAGCACATCCTGAAGAGGAACTTATCATTTCTGCACCTAACCAACCAGAAGACAATGCTCAGCCTGAAGACAATCCTCCCAATGATGACAATGATCAGCATGAGCAAAGTCTTCGTCCAGTTCATCCTCGAGTTGCAAATGAAGTACATATTGAGAAGATAATCGATAGCATCAATGCACCTGGTCCGCTTACTCGCTCAAGAGCAACACATGTAGCAAATTTCTGTGGGCACTTTTCTTTTGTGTCAATATCAGAACCCAAGAAAGTTCTTTGAAGCCTTTATGGAACCGAATGGATACAAGCTATGCAAGAAGAACTTCAACAGTTCAAGCTGAACAATGTTTGGGAACTTGTCAAGCGTCCTGACCCTCGCAAGCATAACATTATTGGCACCAAATGGATATATCGAAACAAGCAAGATGAGCATGGTCAAGTCGTTAGAAACAAAGCACGGCTCAAGGATATACTCAAGTTGAAGGATTGACTTCGATGAAACATTTGCTCCTGTAGCTAGGCTTGAAGCTATTCGCATACTACTAGCCTATGCTAACCAGCACAACATCTTGCTATATCAAATGGATGTGAAGAGTGCATTTCTCAACGGCAAGATTGAAGAAGAAGTATATGTCACTCAACCACCTGGCTTTGAAGATCCAAAACATCCTGATATGGTGTACAAGCTAAATAAAGCACTGTATGGCCTCAAACAAGCTCCTCGCTACCGGTATGATACGATCAAAGACTTCACGAAGAGCAAAGGCTTCAAACCTGGATCCCTTGATCCCACACTCTTCACGAAGACATATGATGGTGAACTGTTTGTATGCCAAATATATGTGGATGACATTATCTTCGCTGCACCAACCGAAGTATAGTGATGAATTTGGATATATGATGCAAGAACAATATCGATGTCCATGATGGGAGAGCTCAAGTTCTTCCTTGGTCTTCAAATTCACGACAAAGGAATGGCATCTTTATATCTCAAGAAAAATACCTCCAAGATTGTCTGAAGAAGTTTGGAATGCAAGATTGCAAATGATACACGACGCCAATGCCAGCCAAACACCATCTGGGTCCCGACGACAATGGTAAAGAGTTCGATCAAAAGGTATACCGCTCCATGATTGGTTCCTTACTTTACCTATGTGCATCTAGGCCATATATTATGCTTAGTGTTTGCATGTGTGCTCGATTCCAAGCGACACCAAAGGAATCGCATCACTTAGTTGTGAAGCGAATTCTTCGATATTTGGCTCACACCCCAACACTCGGATTATGGTATCCAAAGGGCTCAAAATTTGATTTGGTTGGATTTTCGGATGCTGATTATGCTGGTGACAAGGTGGATCGCAAGTCTACATCAGGCACATGTCACTTTCTGGGACGATCACTTGTCTGTTGGTCTTCAAAGAAGCAGAACTGTGTATCACTCTCAACTGCTGAATCTGAATACATTGCTGCTGGATCTTGCTGTGCTCAGCTTCTATGGATGAAGCAAACTCTCAAGGACTATGGCATCAATCTGAAACAAGTACCTCTCTTCTGCGACAACGAAAGCGCCATCAAGATTGCCAACAATCCAGTCCAGCACTCGAAGACAAAGCACATTGAAATTGGTCATCATTTTCTCGTGGATCATGTCAGAAGAAAGATATTGACATCATTCACGCCAACATCAAGAGCAATTGGCAGATATCTTCACAAAGCCCTTGGATGAGAAAAGGTTTTGCAAGTTACGGTGTGAGCTAAATATCTTGGAATCCTCAAATGTCCTGTGATCAAGCACACATCCTAACACTTATGCATGTTGATGACTTAGATGTGCAACACACGAAGTAAAGTATATCTTCAATCAATGAAGACTTACATTCTGAATGTGAATACATTAACGTGGAATTTGACTTCGGAGCGCCACGATAATTGTGCGCCGTGTCTGGGTCTAATACTTCCTATACGGTGGGTAACGCCACCAACAAATTTCTCTGTTTGAAGTGTTTCACTCATGGCGTTATTTCTGCAATATCTTCGCATTTGATTTGTCTTCAACTTCAACCTATCTTCATGATTTTCTTCACTATGTTGATTTGGTTGCTTTCTGATATATATATATATATATATATATATATATATATATATATATATATATATATATATATATATATATATATATATATATATATATATATATATATAAACGAAAACGCTCATCTACGATCTTTCTTAAAAAGATAGGACTGTACGGCAGTTCTCGTTAGTAGATTCATGAACAGAAGAAGAAGTTCACTCTGACTTGCATGACTACAAAAGGCAGCCAACGACTTGGACGTACTCCGCCTTCGAGCCTCTGTTTAGCTTCAAAAGATAAGGCGCTAGTGCAACGAACGCTGCTTTGGTGCGTCCCACCCCAACTAACTAGTGCTTGACTTGACTTTCCCCGCGCCTATCCAATGAATAAGGAGAAGGCCGGCCTATCAATATATATATATATATATATATATATATATATATATATATATATATATATATATATATATATATATATATATATATATATATATATATATAGACTCTCTTTATACTCCCGGGGGTATGTACTCCCACCTCCACTAGATGGGTTTGGAGTGAGAGACCACGCGCGGAGCAGGTATCACCGTAAGAGGAAAAATAAAAAAGAAAATAGGTAGTGGTTATGAGTCGGCTGCATGCACCTACATGCATGGGCGTTGAATCTCAATCTACCCGCACCTAGGAAAGTTGTTGCGGTGGGGATAAGGCATCTCGTCTGGCTGTCGTATGAGAGACGATAGGAGAAAAGCCGCCGGAGGTATGATGGATGCGACCCCTGGCGAAATGGAATGTATATCAGTGGAGATCGTTCCCGCGACCGATGGAACGGAAGGTATGTCAATGGAGATCGTTCCCGCGACCGGCGACATGGAAGGTATGACGGATGCGACCTCTGGTGAAATGGAAGGTATGTCAATGGAGGACTTGTTGATCGATGGCAACAGGTATATGAGCTGGTCTTATGTGTTTCGTTGTTCCTTTGTTCGCCCGGCCGGCCATCCGACGTCTTCCGAGTACAACGAATACGGCCGGCGGCGAGTATGACAAATACTAATTTATTATACTGGGTGTAGGGATCTCTTATTATCATTTGATTCGACTGAAGGATTTCCATCGGCAATGGATCATACGGACGTCCCACTCGAGAGGTATGAGTGGTGATTGCAAGTAGCAGTTCATACGTTATTTCCGTCCTCCGTTCTTGTTTCAGTGCGACTGATAAATTTTATTTAGGAGTATATACTTCATTTTGGGGTGCTAGTACATGAGTATTTGCTGCTTCAGTGACCGATTAGTATATACTTCTTTTTTGCTGTCATTAGTATATACTTTATTTTATTACATTGAAATTTTTTACAAATTGATTCCTTTGTAGTAAATACATCCATGAGACGTCGAATATACTCTTATGTTTTCAGTAGGTCGTACTTCTTAATTAGCTGATGGACGAGTATATGCTTATTTTTATTGTTTTAACATGAGTATGTGCTTCTCGCTTTAGCTATTGGTATGGACCTAATTTATTTGTCATCGGTATATAGTCTACTATTTATTTAGTATATACTTGCATGAGATGTCGAATATACTCCTTTGTTTTTATTAGTACATACTCCTGTTATTTATGATTATTATATACCTCATTTTTTGGGCAATTCGTTCCATGATTAGTATGTACTTCTTTTCTGTGTGATGAGTATGTACCTTTGTTTATTAAGAATTGCCTCCAAAAACTTAACAGTAACCTGTGAAAAGTGTGGAACCTCAAGAATATCACAAAGAATCCTCTTATTCCTTTCTACCTCATCTTGGTTACAGGTCTCAATGGTTCTCCCGCTGCATGGTACACCCAAGACTGAATTAACGTCCCTCACAGAGAAGGGGATCACTTTATGAAGATCAGCTACGATGGCACATGAATCAACATCAATCTTGCTCAGAAGCCATGATTAACTTCAGCTGAAGGATGCCGTGAAGCCCTGTTTGACGGACAAGATCCTTTTTCATGTCATCAAAACTGTTAATCAAAGTAACAACACACTTTGGTTGGCATCTTGAATTTATTCTGGTGCTAGTTGCATTGCCCTTTGTCGACTTATTTGTGGCTCTCTTGCGGCGGTATTTATCAATGATACGAGACGCGCTGCATGACAATGTGCCTTTCCTGGACGTGTATGGCTGGGAGTGGAGACCCTGCGAGCAAAATTGTACAGATTCAACTACAACTAGTCTACATACTGAACAACAAAACGAGGAAGAGAGATATTTGCTTTGCTCGTGGAAAGTTCAGACTTGGACCGATATAATATGGACATGCATCTAGTTACACACGAGCTAGGATCGATGATAAGCAGCATACCTCGTGTGAGTTGTGGCTGATTCTGACGGGGGGAGTGGCCGGTGGAGAGCGCTCGACGTCGGAGACCTGCTGGGCAAAAACAGGGGCGTCGTCTTGTTTCATGCCGATGCATGCAGCGAGTCGCCGTCGGCGGCGACGAAGCTACAAGAATTAGGTCAGCCGCCGTCTGAGCAAGGCATGCGCGAGAATAATAGATCGATGAGATTAGCTTCAAGGGTGACGTTCGGTATTCCTATAAAAAAGGAATCTGTTCCAACAACTTAAATAATTATCTCATCTAGTTTTATGAGGAGGCACGCCGTGGGTCGAACAGGAGGCGAGACGTGGTGTGGGTCGCACGGGAGGTTGAATCGGACGTGGGAGTATGTACTCCTAGGAGTACCAACCCATTATCCTATATATATATATATATATATATATATATATATATATATATATATATATATATATATATATATATATATATATAGTTCTGTCCTCTACAGCATTCACTTATAGCTATGTCTTCCTAGTTGAATCTTTTGAACTAAGTGAATGTGATCGGACCCTAATCTCTCTATGCTTTCTATCTCAAACTCTATCTGTCCAAATCATATGCATTCTATTGAAACTGTCGAATGTCTTCTCTCGTCCTTGTCGTGAGAAGACACGAGACAAACTTTAAGTCTGTTTTAAATGATTCATCCTTATTGTTGAAACTCCGAAGCCGGAACGTCCATCCGACAAACTTGGCGGGCGTGGGAACGTGGGACAACTCAGAGTATGTTGCATGCTTGCCACGTGCCCCTCAGATGTGAACCGCTAGGGGAACCTGTGTAATTGCACTGTGCCGCACACCTCCTTATAAATACATGTCCCCTGCGGTAAAGAAAACCTTCTTCCACCTCTCCATAGCTCTCGATGATGCCGGTGATGAAGCGCTTAGCTGCCGCGACTTCTCCGACGCCGTCCTCACGCCGGCCGCGAACATCGTCCTCTCTGCCGCCGCCGTAGGTGTCCTCCGTCGCCAAGTTAGGGCACGGTGGATTGAACTGCTCGGTCTCCTTTTCTTCCCGTCTAGCAGTTCTTCGAGTGGTAAATATAACTCTATTTTACCATCTTTTGATCCTCAAAGATTCATCCTTCTTACCAAAATTGGTTTCGCCTATACAATGTTAGATCTATTCTGCTCGCATCTCATACTGCCTAGTATATTCACTTAAGCTTCACAACTAGTTAGATTCCTCACTTGTACTTATTCACGGATTCGCATAAATCGAACCAACTGTCACCTTATAAGTGAATGTCTTCACATCATGAGGTCAATGTCTTCAAACTGATTTATCTTCAAAATCTTCTGAGAATGCATATGACCCCTTCCCCTTCCCTCGCATCTCTAATGCTGTCACAGGTACATGTTCGTGGGAGAATCCCTTGGTTCTCATAGTCTGCATTCGCTTGCGAAATTCTTACAGATCAACTTAACTCTCCGAAGCCAGCCTCGTTTGTCCAAAGAACGCAAGCCTTTGAAGCCTCTGAACGTATTGAAGCCATTCAGTTTGAAATTCATGGCTGCAGATAAATCAGTTAGGAAGGGCAGCAGACAGCGTCGTGGGTGTAACACCCGGATGATTAAGCAACAGTAATCACCTTGGTTACTGTGACTAAACTCACGTTGATTCGAACCCGGTCTAAAACAAATTCAAACAAAAGCAAACGATAAGAGTTTTCAAAAACTAAAACTAAAATGTTCGGGGGTTGTCAAAAATAACAAAGCTAATTATGGTGGGGTGCACACATTTTTGTAAAGTGTTTTGGTATTTTAAATAAACTAAAACAGAAAAGAAGAAAATAAGAAAAGGAAAATTTAAAACAAAAGAGTGGGGGAAGACCCAACAGCCAACTGGCCAAACCCTCCCCACCTGCCCGATCGGCCACCCCATGGCTCACCCACCCCGGCCGCCCACCTCTCCCCGCATAACCCCCCACCACCCGCAAACCCTAGCCCCGATTCCCCACTCCTCTCGCTCCCTCCCCCACTCCCCGATCCCTTTTGGATCGGGTATCCACCGCAACACCCGACGCCCTCTGCCTTCCCCGGCGCTCCGCCGCTTACCCACCACTCGCCGACCCCCCCCCCCACCTGCACCGCCTCCTCGCCTCACCTCATCCCCGCTCGCTAGCCCGGGGCTCGTCCTTCATCGACGCTTCGTCGTCCCCGCCGTCAACCGCCCGACGACGCCGGATCGACCGTCGCCGCCGAACAGACCACCTCGCGGATCGCCTTCCGCTCCGCCGTGTCGTCCCCGTCGGCCTCCCCCAACCTCCCCGCGCCCATCGCCTGACTTTACGACCCGTGGTGAGGCCCCTCCTCCTCTCTTCCCTCGCACGCCGCGCCCCCTTCGCCGGACGCCATCCGTCGCGCCCGACCAGCGCCGTCGCTGGGCCAAGCCCTGTTCTTTGCTCCTCCACTCATGCGTAAATGCGCCTCTCGCCGTCGCTACCGACGCTGCCGTGTCGCGCGTGCCAGGCGCCCCTGTCTTGGTTGGCCGCCCTCCTCCGACCACCGCGCCATGGGCACCACGCCCGCCGCCTCTGCTTTCGCGTTATCGCCTCGACAATCTGGCCCGCGTCGGCCTTCACGCCGCCGCCGCATGACGTGCTTCTGCTCTCACAGATCTTCGCCTCGGTCCGTCCCGACGGGCGGTGTGCCCGCCGCGTCGCCTCGGGTCCGCCCCGACGGGCGGTGCGCCCGCTGCCCGCACGCCCATTCGGGCCACGCCTGTTAGGTCCCGCTGGGCCAATGACGAAGGGGCCCCACGCCCTAGAGAACGTTTCTGTTAAAAAAGTGGAATTAAAAAAATATATACATATATATATATATAAATAATAATAAATAGTAAAAATAATTAATTAATTAAATAATTAATTAACTTAATTAATCCTGATTAATTAAACCTAATAACTAATTAACCTAATTTAACTATTGTTAATTAAACTAAACTAGGTTAATTAGTTAACAGAGTATGACGAACGGGTCCCACATGTCAGGGTTGACTTAGTCAACCCTGTTGACTGCTGACGTCAGCATGACATCATGCTGACGTCATAAATACATTTTTCGAGTTAATTAATTAATTAATTAATTAAAATTCCAGAAATTATTAAAATCTTTTTAAAATCATATCTTTTAATCCGTAACTCGGATTAAAATATTTTCAACATGAAAGTTGCTCAGAACGACGGATTTAATCGGGATACGCAATCCGCTCGTCCGCCACGCCCCTAACCTATCGAACTGCAACTTTCCCCTCCGCCTTCTGCTCAAAACACTAAACACCGAGAATACTTTCCTGATGTTTCCCCCTAACCAAGACCCCATACCACGTTAGGGCACGCCTAGCATCGCTTCTTGGCATGTCATGCATCGTTATGCATCTGTTTACTTGGTATTCATTGTTTCTTCCCCTATCCTCTCCGTAGACTACGAGACCGACGCTGCTGCTTGCCCAGTTCGACTACGGTGTTGATTTACCCTCTCTCTTGCGAGAGCAACCAGCAAGCCCCCCCCTTGATCACCAGATATCGCCTACTCTTCTCTATATCGATTGCATTAGAGTAGTATAGCATGTTACTGCTTTGGATACTCCTATCTTTCTGCATAGCTTGTCCTTGTAACTTCATTTGTTACCTTACCGCAATCCTATATGCTTAGTATAGGATGCTAGTACTTCCATCTGTGGCCCTACATTCATGTCCGTCGCCGTGCTATATTATCGGGCCATGATCACTTGGGAGTGATCACGGTATATACTATATACTTATACATGATACATGTGAGACTAAAGTCGGGTCGGTGATGGAGCACCCATGAGTGGATCTTTGAGGCGGAGCGGCAGGCAGTTGAGACCGCCTAGGAGAGAGGTGGGCCTGGCCTGTTCGGCGCTCATGGATACTTAACACGCTTAACGAGGTCTTGGTATTTGATCTGAGTTGGCTACGAGCTTATACGCACTAACCATCTACGCGGGAGTAATTATGGGTATCCCGCGTCGTGGTATCACCGGCACTTCAGACGTCGGCGACGGCGCGCGCTACCGGATTGGACTGAACGCTCTTTGGGCTAGGTCTGCTTCGGCCACAGACGCATAACGTGCAGTGTGTGTGTCGGGCGATGGGCCTGCACTTGCGCGCTTAGGTTTAGACCGCGTGTTGGCCTCTCACAGTTTAGGTGGGGCTGCGACGTGTTGATCTTCCGCGCCGGGCATGACCCAGAAAGTGTGTCCGCCAAATGGGATCAAGCGTCTTGGTAAGATGGTGCACCCTGCAGGAAGTTAATCTATTCGATAGCCGTGATCTTTGGTAACAGGACGACTTGGAGTTGTACCTTGAGCTTATGACAACTAGAACCGGATACTTGATAAAACACACCCTTCCAAGTGCCGATATAACCAAAGTGGTCGCTTCTCTCTCGTGGATATGAGGAGGGATCGCTGGGTAGGATTATTGCTATGTGATGTTACTTGAGGACTTCAGTTTGTCCTCTTCTACATGCTGCAAGACAGTGACCGAAGCGTAGTCTTCGTTAAGACTAGCTATCCCCTCTTATTCTCGCATTCTGCAGCTCAGTCCATCGATATGGCCTTTACACATATATCCATGCATATGTAGTGTAGCTCCTTGCTTAAGTAGTACTTAGGATGAGTACTCACGGTTGCCTTGTTCCCCTTTTCTCCTACCTCTACTTGATTGTCTGCAACTGACTATGGAGCCCAGAGCGACGCCACCTCGATGGCGACTACTACCTCGGAGGTGCCTACTACTACGTGCAGCCGGCGACGACCACTGGAGTAGCTAGGAGGATCCTGTGCAGAGGCATGCGCCTCTTCGATCTGATCCCAGCTTTGTGCTAGCCATCTTATGGCACCTTGTTTAACTTATGCCCATACTCAGATATTGTTGCTTCCACGACTCGCCTATGATCGAGCACTTGTATTCGAGCCCTCGAGGCCCCGGCTTGTATTATGATGCTTGTATGACTTATTTTATTTGTAGAGTTGTGTTGTGATATCTTCCGTGAGTCCTCGATCTTGATCGTATACATTTGCGTGCATGATTAGTGTACGATTGAATCGGGGCGCCTGAAGTTGGTATCGAGCCATTGCTGTAGGAATCCCCTTCCACACTCCTTGGTCAAGTCGAGTCTAGACATTGCAAAACTTTTACTAACTTGGCTGTGTGCCTTACGGGCCCACATCGCCATCGGGTGGTACTAGGATCTTTTACTCCTCGACCTTTACTCGGGGACTCAACTCTTCTACTCGGGTTAAATGATTTTACTAACTAACACTAGGATCCCGTGACCACATTCACCCCAAAGTTGGATATAGCCTTAGTTGTTCTTGGAATTGTATTTGAACAATTTCCACACCGTCATTTGACTCCTTTGAAACGCCTTTGTTTTCGGATGGAACCCACGAGGCAGGTCGTGCGCCACACGACGGCCATTGGTGCCTCGGGATCACTGCGGTGCTAGCGAGATGATGACCTATCTGGTTATCGCTGCACCCCGAGTACACCGCCTTTGAGGAGTACCAGACTATAACCAGAGCAGATCGCCGCCATCGCCCACCTCTACTCTCGGAGTACGAGTCCACTCATCGTCTTGCACCGCACATGGTGTTGGAGTGACTATCGATATGGCAGTCCACGATGTGCTTATGCTGCTCGACACGCCTTCGCAGAGTATCGAGTTGGACACCTCCCCTTCGTACATTGCTATCGCGTCGATGTTGGTGAGGAGGGTTACTACACCGCTGCCTACTCCATCGTCACCAGAGAGCCTTCTACCATCGTAACTTTGTTCGCATGCCGATGGGCTGGATCGAGCTAACCGAGCTCTTTCGCCACGAAGTTGTACATCACCCGTCAAGACTTTTACCGTGCTCGACGCTGATGCACCCTTTGTCCGCTCGGAGAGCTGCCGCTTCTCGCGATCTACCCCGCCAGACCGTGATGCCCAGGGTGTCGGTTGGCGGACGTGGGAGGCTACTCTCCGCGACTTGGCCCTCTTCGCCACCGGACGCCGATTCAACACCAGAGTATCCGCGCCCCTGTGTCACCGACGTGGAGGACTATCCGCTGCCGCACTACCAGCTTTTCAGCACTCTGCTACCTCCGCAGATGCATGTGGGACTGATGTAGGCTTGCTTGTTAGTGTTAGATGCATTCGCCATGAGCTCAAGCGTGCCAATGATGTCTTTGTCTATGTACTGAACTCTATGTGTCGAACTCTATGCATGATCCCTTTTGTAAGATATGCCGACTACTATGTAGTTTCTATCATGCTGCTTCCATTATGCATGTTTCATCATGAATGATTTCCGTCTTTTGCTTAATTTCTCAAATGCTGAACTACCCCTGTTATATAATAGCAGGATGGTTAGGCCAGCTGGTCGTGGTCGTGGTGGCAACTTCCCACCACCGCCTGAGTACATGGCTGGTATGATCCAACAGCTCGAGATGAATCGCCAGTTCATGGAGAACATGATGGCTCGCTTTCCTCGCCCCAATATGAACCAAAGCACCCAAACGGAACAACTCGCAGGATTTCATACGCTGAACCCCAGCGTGTACCGCAGCTCAACTCAGCCGCCGGATGTCGATGATCGCTCCGTGACATCACCTATGAGATGGAGTCTGCTGATGTAGCCCTCGCCACTATGTCGCTTTTGCTTCCTTCTTCCAAGGGACCCGCAGCTCAATGGTGGGACAGCCACCGCGATTTCTGCCAGCTTGGAACACTCATCACCGGCCGACTTCCAGTTGCCTTCCATGCCCGCTTCATCCTCAAGGGGTCATGGACCGAAGAAGCGTGAGTTCCGACTCACCCAAGGCAACAAGATCATAGCTTATCACGAGAGTTCTGGACTTGTCTCGCTATGCGTCAAGAGGATATTGCAACCGATGCACGCAGACAAGAGAAGTTCCATGACGGCCTTCAAGTCGACATCAAGCTCGCACTTCTAGTGCACGACTTTGCTGATTTCGCCACCTTGGTGAACAAGGCTATCAATGTCGAAACTGGTCCGCAGGAATACCAGAGCTCTAACAGCGCAACTGCGACACGGGATCATCTTCGGCCCGCCCTCGCAGAAGCGCAAGATATGGATTCCCAACAAGATGTACCAGCCAAATGCACCTGCTCCAAGGCAGAACTATGCTGCACCTCGTGCGCCTACAACTAAGCAGCCAAGCTTCCAGCTCCACCACCCCAAGCTCCTGCTCCCACCCCCAATAATGGCTTGTGCTTCAAAGCGGACAACTAGGGCACCGTGCTAGAGAATGCAACCAGAACCGAATTAGCTGGCCCTTCCAAAGAGCTGGCCGTGGAAGCACCCAGCCCATAACAACACCGCCAAGCCTTATGGTCAAGCTCAAAGCCAACCACGTTGATCCGAACGAAGCTCAAGACCAGCTCACATCGTGATGGGTACACTCCTCGTAAATTCAGTACCAGATCTGCTTTATTCGATTCAGAGCATCGCATTCATTCATGTCTCAAGACTTTGCATACAAGCACGACGTTATGTGAGGAGATGAACTCTTCGTAGTGGTAAAACCCCTTGGGATAATGTCAAACCTCTATGGTTGGCGCCGACGCCCCGTGGAAATCGAAGGGCTGGAATTCTATGCCTCCCCAATTATCCTCAAGACGCCTAACATCGACCTCATTTTGGGGATGGATTGGTTGAAAGCGATCTGCGCCAATCGCTTTGCGCCACTAAGACCGGCCCATCTGCTACACCCTTCGATGAAATAATAAGCTACAATGCTCGCTCGGTTCAAGATGCCGAGGCAAGGCTCTATGCAATGAATGCATTGAACGCCGCACCCTCGAGGGAATTGAAAACATTCCTGCTGCTTATGCATTTCCAAGACGCCTTTCCCAAGAACTTCCAGGATTCCCCGCTAGAGCTGTCGAATTCGTCATCGACTTGAAACCGTGCACCACTCCTATAGCCAAGCGACCCTACAAGATGCCGCCGCATGAACTCCTTGAGCTAAAGGAGGAAATCGACAAATCTCTTCAAAGTGGTTTCATTCGCCCAAGTTGCTCTCCTTGGGGAGCACCTTCTCTTTTGTCAAGAAGAAGGATGGGACAAACCGATTGGTCCAAGACTACCGTCCCATAAATCAAGCTACCATTCAAAATAAGTATCCTCTTCCTCGGATCAATGATCTTTATGATCAACTGGCTGGTTCGTCAGTGTTCTCGAAACTCGACTTGAGGTTGGGTTACCACCAGATCCATGTTCGTGAGGAGGATATCCCCAAGACCGCATTCGTGACTCGTTATGGTTCATACGAGTACACCGCCATGTCTTTCGCTTAACAAATGCTCCAGCTACCTTCTCTCGCTCGATGAACTATATATTCATGGATTACCTCGACAAGTTCGTCGTGGTTTATCCGATGATATCCCGATCTTTTCCAAGAATGAAGAAGAACATGCTGAACATCTTCGCCTTGTGTTTGGAAAAGCTACGAGAGCATCAACTATATGCCAAGTTCTCCAAGTGTGAATTCGCTTCCAAGTAACCTATCTTGGACATGTCATCTCTAAGGATGGTATTGCCGTCCAACCCCGAACGAGTTCAGCTATCTCGATTGACTCCTCCGAAGAATGTTAAGCAAGTCGAAGTTTTCTCGGTCTCGCCACTATTGCCGTCGTTTAAGCCGAGAACTTATCCAAGATTGTCGTGCCTCGACTAACCTGCTGCATAAGGGCGCCAAATTCCAATGGATGATAAGTGTCGGAAAGTTTCCGCACTTAAAGACAAGTTGACTTCGCCCAAAGCTAGCTCCTCCCGATACTAAGAAGGACTTCATCATTTACTACGACGCTTCTCGTCAAGGATTAGGCGGTGTCCTAATGCAAGAGCGCAAAGTGGTTGCTTATGCCTCTCGACGCTTGCCCTCACGAAGAGAACTACCCAGTTCACGACCTCGAACTTGTTGCCGCCATTCATGCATCAAGCAAAGGCGACATTACCTTCTCGGTAATCGCTATGAGATCTTCACCGACCACCAAAGTCTCAAGTATCTGCTTACTCAGCCAGACCTGAACCTCCGCTGCCAGAGATGGATGGAGACTGCGCAGACTTTGATTTGGGTATTTCCTATACGCCAGCAAGGCTAATGTAATGGCTGATGCCTTGAGCCGCAAGTCTTCTCGCAACCACCTTCAGTTCACAAAGTTCAGCCTCACTTGTTGAAGAATTCGAAAGCTGAACCTCCATATTGTTCCTCCGGTGCACTTCGCTCCCCCTCCTCCGGAGTTCCGCAAGATGAATCTCCGTGTTGTTCCCCGTGGTTCCTCTATTCCCTGGCTGTTGAACCCGATCTCGTGGGCACCATAAAGACAATGCAGGATTTGACTCAAGTCTACAAGATTAAGCAAGACCTCAAAAGGGAAATCCTCATTCTTCACTATTGCCGATGATGGCGCCTTGTACTTCAAAGGCCGCCTAGTGGTGCCGTAAGAAGGAAAACCTGAATATGACTCGAAGGTTATGAAGGAAGCTCATGATACGCCTCTATGTATCCATCCCGGCAGTACAAAGATGTATCAAGACATTCGCCGAGATTCCGTGGTCTAATATGAAGCAGGACATTGCTCGCTATGTTTCGAGTGTGACGCTTGTCGTCGTCAAAGCGAACACCAAAGGCCTGCTGAACTCTGCAACCTATCTCTATTCCCGAATGGAAATGGGACCATGTTGAAATGGACTTCGCCACCGGATTTCCCAAATCGCAGAAAGGTAATGATGCTATTCTTGTCGCATTGACCGACTTTCTAAAGTTGCTCTTTTCTCGCGGTCAAAGAAACGATCACCGCTAGCCAGCTTGCAACTCTCTATATGTCCAGATTGTTTCACTTCACGGTATTCCACCGGTTATCGCCTGCACCGTGGCAGCTTATTCACTTCAAGATTCTGGGCAAGTTTTCAAGAAGCTATGGGAACTCATTTATCTTTCAGTACTGCGTTTCATCCGCAGTCGCAAGGGCAAGTTGAACGTGTCAACCAAATTCTCGAAGACATGCTTCGAGCTTGTGTCGTTTCTTTCGGCAAGAAATGGGAGGAATCTCTCCCGTATGCTGAGTTCTCTTATAATAATAGCTATCAAGCTAGTCTGAAGATGGCCCCCTTCGAAGTGTTATATGGACGAAAGTGCCGAACCCCTCTGAACTGGTCAGAAACTGGGGAACGTCCACTCTTCGGTCCGGATATTATCCAACATGCCGAAGAACAAGTCCGCATTATTCGCGAGAATCTCAAGACCGCTCGATCGCTAAAAGAGTAATTATGACCGCATCACAAAGACATGGTCTATCAACTCGGGCGAAAAGGCCTATCTTCGCTACACCAATGAAGGGTGCTCACCGCCGGATCAAGGGCAAGCTAGCTCCTCGCTATATTGGCCCATTCACTATTCGGAAAGGCGTGGAAAAGTGGCATATCAATCGGAGCTTCCGTCGAACCTTTCTCGTGTTCACGATGTGTTCCACGTGTCACAACTCCGACGCTGCTTCAAGGACCCAATCCGGCAAAGGACGATGAAGTGCTCGAATTGCAACAGACCTCTCCTATAAAGAGCATCCGTCCGCATTCTCGACTGCTGAACGCCGCACACGCCGAAGGCGATCAAATTCCTCAAAGTCCAAAGGTCGAATCACTCAAGACGGCCACCGGGAACGCGAGGATCGCCTTGAGATGAATACCCGCGACTCTTCCCTTCTACCTCCTAAATCTCGGACGAGATTTCTTGTAGTGGAGGAGATTTGTAACACCCGGATGATTAAGCAACAGTAATCACCTCGGTTCCTGTGACTAAACTCACGTTGATTCGAACCCGGTCTAAAAAAAATTCAAACAAAAGCAAACGATAAGAGTTTTCAAAAACTAAAACTAAAATGTTCGGGGGTTGTCAAAAATAACAAAGCTAATTATGGTGGGGTGCACACATTTTTGTAAAGTGTTTTGGTATTTTAAATAAACTAAAACAGAAAAGAAGAAAATAAGAAAAGGAAAATTTAAAACAAAAAGAGTGGGGGGGAAGACCCAACAGGCCAACTGGGCCAAACCCCTCCCCCACCTGGCCCAGTCGGCCACCCCATGGCCCAGCCCACCACGGCCGGCCCACCTCTCCCCGCATAACCCCCCCACCACCCGCAAACCCTAGCCCCGATTCCCTACTCCTCTCGCTCCCTCCCCCACTCCCCGATCCCCTTCGATCGGGCAACCACCGCGAACGCCTGACGCCTCTGCCTTCCCCTTCCCCTCCTGCCACTCGCCGACCCCCCACCCCACCACTGTCAGCCTCACCTCATCCTCGCTTGATCTCCCCTGGCTCGTCCTTCATCGACGCTGCATCGTCCCCGCCAAGAATCGCCCGGCGCCGCTTGGATCGACCGTCGCCGCCGAACAGGACCACCTCGCGGACTGCCTTCCGCTCCCGCCGTGTCGTCCCGTCGGCCTCCCAACCTCCTCGCGCTTATCGCTCGACCCCACGACCCGTGGTGAGGCCCCTCCTCCTCTCTTCCCCACATCGCCGCCTCTGCTCCCCGCCGGACGCCATCCGTCGCGCCCGATCAGGCCGCCTGCCGGGCCAAGCCCGTTGCTTTGCTCCTCCGGCTCATGCGCTGCCGCCTCGCCCGTCTGCGCGCCGACGCCGCCGTGTCGCAGCGTGCCAGGCGCCCCTGTCTTGGTTGGCCGCCCTCCTCACGACCACAGCTATGGGCATGGGCACCCTTCTCCCGCCGCCTCGCTTTCGCGTCGATCGCCTCCCGGCCGGCCCAGCGTCGGCGCCGCCGCGCCGCGACCGTGCTCTGCTCGCCAGCAGATCTTCGCCTCGGGTCCGTCTGACGGGCGGTGTGCCGCCAAGCGTCGCTTGGTCCGCCAAGCGGGCGGTGCGCCACGCTCAGACGCCCATTCGACCCACGCTCATAGGTCCCACACCAATAATGACGAGGGCCCCACGCCCCAGAGAACGTTTACATAAAAAAAAGTGGAATTAAAAAATATATACACATATATATATATATAATAATAATAAATAGTAAAAATATTAATTAAATAAATAATTAATTAACTTAATTAATCCTGATTAATTAAACCTAATAACTAATTAACCTAATTTAACTATTGTTAATTAAACTAAACTAGGTTAATTAGTTAACAGAGTATGACGAACGGGTCCCACATGTCAGGGTTGGCTTAGTCAACCCTGTTGACTGCTGATGTCAGCATGACATCATGCTGACGTCATAAATACATTTTTCGAATTAATTAATTAAAATTCCAGAAATTATTAAAATCTTTTAAAAATCATATCTTTTAATCCGTAACTCGGATTAAAATATTTTCAACATGAAAGTTGCTCGAACAGACGGACGAATCCGGATCGCGCATCCGCTCGTCCGCCACGCCCCTAACCTATCGAACCTGCAACTTTCCCCCGGCTCTCTCTCTTGAAAACACGAAACACCGAGAATACTTTCCGGATGTTTCCCCTTAACCAAGACCCCCCATACCACGTTAGGGCACGCCTAGAATCGCTTCTTGGCATGTCATGCATCGTTATGCATCTGTTTACTTGGTATTCATTGTTTCTTCCCCCTATCCTCTCCGGTAGACTACGAGACCGACGCTGCTGCTGCCCAGTTCGACTACGGTGTTGACGACCCTCTCTCTTGCTCGAGCAACCAGTGCAAGCCCCCTTGATCACCAGATATCGCCTACTCTTCTCTATACTGCTTGCATTAGAGTAGTATAGCATGTTCTTGCTTTGAGATACTCCTATACCGCTGCATAGCCTCGTCCTTGTAACTTCATTGTTACCTTACCGCAATCCTATATGCTTAGTATAGGATGCTAGTACTTCCATCTGTGGGCCCTACATTCATGTCCGTCCGCGTGCTATACTATCGGGCCGTGATCACTCGGGAGTGATCACGGTATATACTATATACTTATACATGATACATGTGAGCCTAAAGTCGGGTCGGCCGATGGAGCACCAGCGAGTGGATCTTTGAGGTCGAGCGACAGGCAGGTTGAGACCGCCTAGGAGAGAGGTGGGCCTGGCCTGTTCGGCGTTCTCGGATACTTAACACGCTTAACGAGGTCTTGGTATTTGATCTGAGTTGGCTACGAGCTTATACGCACTAACCATCTACGCGGGAGTAATTATGGGTATCCCGCGTCGTGGTATCACCGGCACTTCAGACGTCGGACGAGGCGGCGCGCTACCGGATTGGACTGGAACGCTCATTGGGCTAGGTCTGCTTCGGCACGACGCAACGCGTGTGTGCTTTCGAGGCGATGGGCTCTGACCCTGCGCGCTTAGGTTTAGACCGGCGTGTTGGCCTCTCTGTTGTGCCTAGGTGGGGCTGCGACGTGTTGATCTTCCGCGGCGGGCATGACCCAGAAAAGTGTGTCCGCCAAATGGGATCAAGCGTCTTTGGGTAAGATGGTGCACCCTGCAGGAAGTTAATCTATTCGGATAGCCGTGATCTTCGATAATGTGACGACTTGGAGTTGTACCTTGAGCTTATGACAACTAGAACTGGATACTTGATAAAACACACCCTTCCAAGTGCCGATACAACCAAAGGTCGCTCTCTCGTGGATATGAGGAGGGATTGCGGGTAGGATTATTGCTATGTGATGTTACTTGGAGGACTTCAGTTTGTCCTCTTCTACTGTTGCAAGACAGGTGACCGAGCGTAGTCTTCGTTAAGACTAGCTATCCCCTCTTATTCGGCATTCTGCAGCTTCAGTCCACCGATATGGCCCTTTACACATATATCCATGCATATGTAGTGTAGCTCCTTGCTTGCAGTACTTAGGATGAGTACTCACGGTTGCCTTGTTCCCCTTTTTCTCCTACCTCTACTCGATTGCTGCAACTGACTATGGAGCCTGTGAGCCGACGCCACCCTCGGCGGCGACTACTACTCGAGGTGCCTACTACTACGTGCAGCCCATCGACGATTTACCAGGAGTAGCTAGGAGGATCCTGAGCGGGAGGCCTGCGCCTCTTCGATCTGTATCCCAGGTTTGTGCTAGCCATCTTATGGCACCTTGTTTAACTTATGTCCGTACTCAGATATTGTTGCTTCCACCGACTCGCCTATGATCGAGCACTTGTATTCGAGCCCTCGAGGCCCTGGCTTGTATTATGATGCTTGTATGACTTATTTTATTTGTAGAGTTGTGTTGTGATATCTTCCCGTGAGTCCCTGATCTTGATCGTACACATTTGCGTGCATGATTAGTGTACGATTGAATCGGGGGCGTCACAGTGGGGGAACCTCAAAAGATCTGCATGATGACCTCGCAGAGCTTTACAAGACAGATCCCGAAGAGAATTACAATCAGCGCAAGACGCGAATCCAATGGATTCGTCGATATTGGGCTGAACAATGGTTCAAGTACAAGTTTGTGACCCAGGAATACGCCGAGAAGAATGCTATCAAAAGCCCTTGGGGGTGATATTCTCTTTCGAGGCCTTCCACCCAAGAACAGGGCTGAAGCTATTGCACAGGGTTTCTATCCTTGTATGGTCCATGGACCTCAGCCTGAGAATGCCGACCCAACGTCATTGCTCTGGTGTCGTGACGATAATCTCTTCAAGCGCAACTTCCAGCACGCAAAGGCTTCGGCCAAGGAAAACAAGAAGTCATTGGGATTAGACTTCAACCCTGGTCCCTCTGCTCCCCGTGCTGACGGCTCACGTGATGCCGAACCCAATGTCATCGGTCCCTTCTACAACCTTGATGGCCTCATCACTCACATTGCGGTCCAAGGTGCACAAGTGGATCACTCTGATGACGATGTTGACTCTGATGAAGCCCCAGCTCCTGCTCCATAGCCGCAGAAGCAAAAGAAAGTCAAGGCTTCAAAGTCAGCTCCTCCTCCAAAAGCTTCACGTGTGAAGCCACTCGCTCATCGCACGCCCCGCCGCAGTGCGATCAAGATCAATCCCAGATTCCAAGAAGACGGAGAAGAAAAGAAAATTGTCAAGAATACTGATCTAACACTGACTCCTGCTGCCATTTTGCGCAAAGAGCACATTGATCTGTCCAGCGATGAAGATCTTGCAGATGATGCACTTGAGCAACTAATCAAGAGCAAGGAAGAAGCAGAAATTTTCAACAATTTGCCTCTCTTTGATGTGACAATCATCCATCACTTCATTGATGAGTGGTTTGACACCCCAAACATCAGCTTTGAAGATCTGCAACTTCCTATTGGCCTCGCTGTCTCCTTCAATGGAGCCATTGCTTCGAGCTAGCTCTTGCTCAACAGATCGTTGAACGAAGAACAAAATCGACTATGAAAAGCTCGCTCAAAGAAGCATATGGCTGCACTCAGCGTGCAAGATGTCAAAAACTTCAAGGTCATGCTGGACGACCTCAAAGAAGCCTTTCTCAAGAAGTGCGAAGAAGCCAGAGGCTCTCATGAGCGCATGAAGAGTCTGGTTGACAAGTGTGTACTAGCCTACAATGAGGCCGAGAAGCGCAAGTCTCTTGGCCGTCCCGCATTGACCCTGAATGATCGCAAAGAAAAAGAAGCCTTCAATGACCAAGCTACACCTTCAAGGCTGGAAGAACCCGCATAGTCTTCCCAAGCAGCATGACTGGCTCGAAGCCAAAGGTCGTCAACCGCTTCAATGTAAGAAGACGAGGGCCGAGGCTGAAGCCAGAAAAAGGAAAAATCCTGAAGCCTCTGATGGTGCTCCCTCCAAGAAGAAACTCAAAAGCAAGAAGAATCGGGCTGCTCCCACAGAGCCCTTGGTTGTTGAACCTATTTCAGTGATTCGCCCTGCATCTGAAATCCAAGAACGACGGATGATAGTTCATGAGCCTGCTTCCACAGAGGCTCATGAAGTTGAAGACATTCCAGCAGTTGATCCCATCGCTGCTGAAGACATTGGTCATCATGACAATGTTGAAGATGATGAAGTTCTTCCTCAGATCGAACCAAACCCAGTATCATCGCCTGTTCTCATGAACAGCAAACTTATCAGCATTGGTCGTCCTCTGACGCCAATTGCGCAGGATGCATCATGGGCTGATCACCCACAGCAACAAGACTCCCCAAGTACTCCCCAACAACAACAACAAGAAGAAGAGGAAGAATTTGAGGCTCAGCCAACCCCATCTCCAAAGGCGTCGCCAGCATTACGCAGGCTTCGCAAAGGACAAAGGCCTCAAGTCCCTCTCTCGAGCGTTCCAGAAGAAGAAGTGCACCACCAACCTGTTGCACGTCAAGTGTTTTCAGAAGCCACTCCTACTGTGAATGTCACCGTGTCTGAAGCCAAAGCTGCTGAAGACAATCCGGCTGCATCAGCCGATGGCACCCAAGAAGAAGAAGAACGTGTCCCTACTCCCCCTGTTATTGAAGAAGTTATTCCTGATATCAACGTGCGAGTGCCCGACCCTCCAGCTCCTCAAGTGGAGGTTGAAAACATTGTGGCTGCCACCTCCAACACCAATGAAGCCAATGACACAGTCATGGCTGAAGCAAATGTGGAGCCTGCACCAAATGTGCTCGGCCAATGAGGCAACTGCTCTCAAGCATCTGGCCGAGCAGCCCGAAGCCTCGGTTGTTGCCACTGCCCGATTCGCCACCAAGGCCCTACACAATTGAGCAAGTATACAACTATGGTCAACTAATCACAAGAAGATGGCATGTTCGGTCCCTTCGCCTCATGCCTCACGGGTCCTCGGGCTCGACTATCATATTGCGCGATAGGCCTCAGTCCGAAGCCAAAGCCAAGACGCCAAGGTTCCTGTGCATCGCCACCTCTACAAGGTCTTTCAATGCAAATGGCTTCAAAGCCCACAACACTTTCTTTGACAGAGCAAAGAACCCCTACACAAGGCCAAGGATATCATCTGACCGTTTCTGGAGCTATCAGCAACGAGCTATTACTCCTGCGTTACAGATGATCAAGGGCGATTTTCCCTCATATGCCTCGACACTGAAGCCATTCTTTGGACTACCACCTTAGAAGAAGCACTTGATTGCTTTCGTGATGCAGTCTGCTCGGCTTCAGAATGCATAAAGAACACTGGAATGAAGAACTTTTGCTTCAATTCTATGCTACCCTCCACATCCGCTGCTACTACAGAGATACGAAGACATGGGTTCTCGAGTGGATGACAGAAATGTTCGTCATGAAGCCAAAGCTCTTGACGCCATTGAGCTCACAGCCTACCCACTCCCGGAGAGCTGTTTGAACTGGTTGTCAACTCCACCGCGATGCAATCGAGAGCATCTTCCATAAGCCGAGCCCAACATGAGTCGATGTTGAGCATGATGAAGCCTCGCCACATGACGCTGAATACCCTCAGAATTCTTTGTTGATGACCTTGAGTATCCGCCTCGTACAATATATCACATCATCGTGAACTCTATGGCCTATCAAAGGGCATTCATCATCTGCAAAACTTGAAGGAGCCATGAAGACATTGGTCTTCTACATCCTCAATGGCATCAGCTTCAATACGCAAGAATTCTTCATCCGACAATTGGCTGCGTCTGGATCTGATCTTTTGGTCTGAAATTTTATGCTCCATGGGTTATGCGCCTCATCAAGATGCACTCGCTATCAACTATCAGCCCTCCGCCGCAATCATCCGATCTTTCTACCAGAGGTTGATATGTCAGTTGAAGCCATATACCCTGAGCCTGCCAAGAAGCCTCTTTGTCTTCAAAATGCGGATCACCATAGCTTCACTCAACCCATGGAAGGCGTCCAAGCAGTAACTCGTGTCTATCCTCTGGCTGGGAACACACGTCTGCCTCACCGTCGCAGATCGCTACTGAGAGCACAATTGGCCAAAGACCCAGGAAGCGCTCTCGCATCCTCAATGATCGAGAACTTCTTGTCGCACTGCATCAGAAACAAGATAAGCATCACTTTTGGATCAAGCGACAAATGCAAAGCCTCTTGGTGGACGCCAATCGCATTCAAACCTTGCCACCAAGAATGCTTTTGTCATCGACGAGACCTGTCGGCGATCATGGAAGAGTTTGACCCCTTTCGGTCTTTGAAGCAGATCTTCAAGACGATGGCTTCACCGAACGCTTCAAGTTTGACTCCACTCCTCCACGGAATACAGTCCTCACGATTTAACTCCATCACTTGAAGACTCGACTATTCTTCCTCCGCAGCAACTGTCAATGCCAGAGTGATCAATGATGAAGATGATGCTACTTCACCGCCCTTCTTCTTTGCTCGCCGACATCGCACTAAGTTCATCTGCGCCGCCAACAACAACGACAACCCTGCTGCATCATCTACTTAAGAGAGGGAGTAGACGCTCTATGTCTTCAAGCCTTTTGGTCCTTCTTGACAAAAGGGGAGAAGCATATGAGTTTGATAGTCTTCAAGCGGGTTCATAAGGGCGGTTGCATAATATTTTGCCTAGTGTTTACAACTCTCGCTTTTGATACATTTGGTTCTTTGAGTTGTAACACTTAAACTCGATGGTCGCTCTGCTACTTATTTGCTTTACTGTGGTGCGATGATAAATTCCGCGTAAAAGCGATGATAATCGCCGACTTAGATCATTCTCGCAGACGTCCATTTTCATTATGCATGTCATTCTCTTAGTTATATCATTTCATGCATGATGAATTATCTTCATAAGTTGAAGAGGATCTCCACAAGTACAACTTGCCATGTGCATTTGCATTCCAAAAGCAAACTACTTCATGCACATCTTCAGGGAGAGCCTTTGCCACTTATGAAGACAATTCCCTATCCTTTACAATTTCACATACTTTATCCCTGTTGAAAACTTCAACTAGTTTGTCATCAATCACCAAAAAGGGGGAGATTGTAAGTGCATCTAGTGCCACCCCTAGTTGGTTTTGGAGTATTGACGACAAATGTGGTCGAGGGACTAATGCGTTTGCGAGAATTGCAGGATAACGCAGGTAGTGTCCCCCATTGATTCGGTTTACCTACCGGAGATAACCCCTAAAAATGTATGAAGACATTGACGACAATGGTGGTATGTGAAGATATTCATATTGAAGTCTATGACATGAGAAGACATTGAGTGAAGACTATGGAGCACGAAGACTGTGTCGTTTCGTTGTTTCCTTTTCTTCTTTGTTGAGTCATAGGAACCACCGTACTGTTAAGTGGGGTCCAAGTGATCAAAGTCAGAATGACTGAAGTGATGCTCAACCCAAATCCTATGTCTTCGAGCGAAGACAATGAGATCAAAACTTATCCAGAGCTGGATGAGTCAGCTTTGCTTGTAGCCCAAGTAAAGTTGTCGTATGCGTGTTTGAAATCGACCGTTGGAACGTGTCGGTTCCTTAGTGACCCAGGTCATTTCGGACATAACAGGTCGGGTTGCCTAGTGACTATAAATAGCCCACCCCCTACACCATAAATTGGTGGCTGCTCAGAGTTAGTGCACGGCTTTTGTCATTTGAGAGCAACCCACCTTGAAGCCTTTGAGAGAGAGAAATCCTTGCGAGGACAAAGCCCAAACACCCAGAGCCAAAGAGTGTTAGGCATCACAAGTCTTTCTATCTGCATGACTCAAGACTTATTACACTTGAGGACTGTGAATCCTCCAGGCGGTTAGGCGTCGCGTTCGAGCATCCAAGAGTCATTGTGGATTGCCGTGAACGCAGATCTGTGAAGGTTCAAGTCTACCTTGAAGACTTACCAGAGTGATTGGGCGAGGACTATGTGTCCTTAGCTCAAGGGGAATAAGGTGAAGACGCGGTCTTGAGTTGAATCTCAGCCTACCTAACGGATGTACAGTTGTCACAAAGAATCGAACTGGTCCAACAAATCGTGTCTTCAACAAGTGATGGTTCTATCTTCTCCTCTCCTTACTTAGAGTTTGTCTTCGTGAAGTCATTGCCTATTTGTCATATCTGTCTGACTTTATTGCTTGACTACTTTTGTTGATTGGCTTCTCACTATCTTCCATCTTGATCCTTACTACCAAGCTGCTATTAGTCTTGTACTTTCACGTTATTGCATACTTGACTATGGTTTGCTTGTTGTAGTTTATCTTCCGCTGCATATCAATTAGGTTATTTCTATTGTTTGTCTTCGAAACATCCATGTTTTGAAGACTTTCCTAAAAATCGCCTATTCACCCCCCCTCTAGTCGATAACTAGCACTTTCACCTTCAACAATATGTTGGTGGCATTTCAAACATGTTTATACCATGTAAAAAAACACATAGTTAAAAAATATTTTTATCATTTAAAAATGTTAATCATGTATTTGAAACAATTCTAAGCATGTATAAAAAAATCCCTATGTATAATAATGAACAACGTGCATTAAAAAACAGTTCACCATAAAAACATATATTTTAAAATGTTATCATGTATTTGAAAAATGATAAATGTCTATAGAAAATGTTTATTTTTTTAGGGATGAAAATATTTATAATGTATACAAAAAGTGTAGACATGTGCTAAATAAAAAGGAAAAGGTAAAAAACTGGAAAATCATAGAAACCCGGTGAAAACGATAAAAGAAGCAAATAAAATCAAAGATAATAAAAAATGGGGAAAAGCAAAAGCTGCAAACAGTGATAAAACCGGTAAGAAAACCACAGGGAAAAAAAATCGCTCCGCGGCTATAGTATTGTGTCGGCCTAGTAGCGATGCGCCACAGAGGCAAGACATAGCTCCCCCATGTTGAAACTAAATATAATAATCCACGTGTTTGTACCCATGGGAGGCAACTTGTCGGTTATGTAGAGCGCTTATAGCGCCAACTATAGCTCTAATAGTATATATCGCATACACACTTTTCTACCTTGGGCGGCCCATATGGTGATCTTCTTTCATAGGTTTCTGATTTCTTATGTTTTTCAGTTTTATCCCGAGTTTTCGACTCTTTCTTGGTTTTTTTGTTCTTTTTTATTTCCATTTTTCCGGATTTTTCCATGTTCTCGGTTTTCAGTTTTCGTGTATCAGGACCGCATGTGTTTTCTGCTCCCACGTGGAGCACATGTCATTTTTCACCCCATGCGGAAAGCATAAGTTAGTTTACTTGGAGAGTGAAGGTGAGCTTCACTCTCACGGGACCACAAAATTCACTTGAGACCACGAGTTGCTAAAAATTTGGAAGCACATGTAGTTCATTTTGGGAGCACAAATTTTGTCCAAAAAGGGTTCGTCGAAATCTATTGACACGATATCTAGTTTCGAAGACCTTGATGTCAGGAGTGCAACCAATGATTCATGATTTGGATACACGGTTCAAGAGATATATCATTTTAAAAGAGCGAATCTATGAAACAAACTCAAATAAACACACCCATTCGTCCTTCGGGTGGGAAGAAATCATAGCAAAACGCGCCATTTGTAGAAGATGGAAGTGACCTATGCAAGAGATACCCCATAACATGGTTTTTTAGTACCATTTTTAAGAAATGAGTACATTTACGTAGATCGTCCTCAGAGCCAGACATGGGTGTATGCATGTACAAAAATTATCAAGCCCAAGAAGTTTGATACGTCTCCGACGTATTTTTATTTTTTGATTGATTCATGCCATTATCTTACAAGTTCGACATACTTTTGATAATAATTTATATTATTCTTTGGACTGATATATTAATCTAGTGTCCACTATTAGTTCCTTTTTTGCATGTTTTTGTATTTCGTAGAAAATCCATATCAAACGAAGTCCAAATGGGATAAAATTTTACGGAGATTTTTAATGGAATATATGAGAATTTTTGCGCAAGAATCAATGCCAGGGGGCCCATGGACTTCACAAGCTCATGAGGCACCCCCCCCTTAGGGCGTGCCTGGTGAGCTTGTGGCTCCCTCAAAGGTCGGTTGGAGGTTTCCTTCGGGCGCAAGGAAGCTAATATCGGGAAAAAACTGTGTGAAAATTTTAGCCCGATTGGAGTTACAGATATCCGGATATTTATGAAACGGTCTTCGGCCAGAAAAAAGAGCGCGAAGCAGAGAAGAAAATAGAGAGAGAGAGAGAGAGAGAGAGAGAGAGAGAGAGAGAGAGAGAGAGAGATCCACTCTAGAGGGGCTTCCACTCCTCGGGATCCGAGGAGACCAACGACCAGAGGGGAAACCCTTCTCCCATCTAGGGGGGAGTCCAAGGAAGAAGAAGAAGGAGGGGGCTCTGTCCCCTTCTCTTACGGTGATGCCGGAGCGCTGCCGGTAGAACCATGTGTAGGATCGAAAGTATGTCTAGAGGGGGGATTAGACTACTTGACCAAATAAAAATCTAGCATTTTCCCAATTTTAAGTCTTGGCAGATTTTAGCAACTTAGCACAAGTCAAGCAATCAACCTACACATGCAAATCTAAGACTATAGAAGCGGAATGTAAATCATTGCATATGAAGGAAAAGGGACGAGTTTGGAGTGAGCAAACGCAATGTAGACACAGAGATTTTTGGCGTGGTTCCGATAGGTGGTGCTATCGTACATCCACGTTGATGGAGACTTCAACCCACTGATACATCTCCAACGTATCTATAATTTTTATTGTTCCATGCTATTATATTATCAATCTTGGATGTTTTATATGCATTTATATGCTATTTTATATGATTTTGGGACTAACCTATTAACCTAGAGCCCAGTGTCAGTTTCTGTTTTTTCCTTGTTTTTGAGTATCGCAGAAAAGGAATACCAAATGGAGTCCAATTGACGTGACAATTTTTGATGATTTTTTATGGACCAAAAGAAGCCCCTGGAGTAAAAGAGTTGGGCCAGAAGAGTCCCGGGCTGCCCACGAGGGTGGGGGGGCGCGCCCTACGCCTCTGGGCATGGGCCCCTATCTCGTGGACGACTCGGAGACCCCACTGACGTGAGACCTACGCCAAAAATTCCTATAAATACAGAAACCTCCAGAAAATAACCTAGATCGGGAGTTCCGTCGCCGCAAGCCTCTGTAGCCACCAAAAACCAATCGGGACCTGTTCCACCTGCTCGGAGGGATCCTCACCGTGGCCATCTTCATCATCCCGGCGCTCTCCATGACGAGGAGGGAGTTGTTCACCCTCGGGGCTGAGGGCATGTACCAGTAGCTATGTGTTTGATCCCTCTCTCTCTCTTGTGTTCTTGATTTGGCATGATCTTGATGTATCGCGAGCTTTGCTATTATAGTTGGATCTTATGATGTTTCTCCCCCTCTACTCTCTTGTAATGGATTGAGTTTTCCCTTTGAAGTTATCTTATCGGATTGAGTCTTTAAGGATTTGAGAACACTTGATGTATGTCTTGCATGTGCTTATCTGTGGTGACAATGGGATATTCATGTGATCTGCTTGATGTATGTTTCGGTGATCAACTTGCTGGATGAGTGACCTTGTGAACTTATGCATAGGGGTTGGCACATATTTTCGTTTTGACTCTCTGGTAGAAACTTTGGGGCACTCTTTGAAGTTTTTTGTATTGGTTGAATAGATGAATCTGAGATTGTGTGATGCATATCGTATAACCATACCCATGTATACTTGAGGTGACATTGGAGTATCTAGGTGACACTAGGGTTTTGGTTGATTTGTGTCTTAAGGTGTTACTCTAGTACGAACACTATGATAGATCGAACGGAAAGAATAGCTTCATGTTATTTTACTACGGACTCTAGAATAGATCGATCAGAAAGGATAACTTTGAGGTGGTTTCGTACCCTACCATAATCTCTTCATTCGTTCTCTGTTGTTAGTGACTCTGGAGTGACTCTTTGTTGCATGTTGAGGGATAGTTATATGATCCAATTATGTTATTATTGTTGAGAGAACTTGCACTAGTGAAAGTATGAACCCTAGGCCTTGTTTCAACGCATTGCAATACCGTTTGTGCTCACTTTTATCATTAATTACCTTGCTGTTTTTATATTTTCAGATTACAAAACCTATATCTACCATCCATATTGCACTTGTATCACCATCTCTTCGCCAAACTAGTGCACCTATACAATTTACCATTGTATTGGGTGTGTTGGGGACACAAGAGACTCTTTGTTACTTGGTTGCAGGGTTGCTTGAGAGAGACCATCTTCAATCTTCGCCTCCCATGGATTGATAAACCTTAGGTCATCCAGTTGAGGGAAATTTGCTACTGTCCTACAAACCTCTGCACTTGGAGGCCCAACAACGTCTACAAGAAGAAGGTTGTGTAGTAGACATCAAGCTCTTTTCTGGCGCCGTTGCCGGGGAGGTTAACGCTTGAAGGTATATCTTTACATCTTGCAATCGAATCTTTTAGTTTCTTGTTTTATCACTAGTTTAGTCTATAAAATAAAACTACAAAAAAATGGAATTAAGTGTGCCTCATATGCTTCATCTTTTAAATGACTTTCGTGAAAATGATGGGAAGGAAAATTGTGCTCAAGTACTAGAAGAAGAGTTACATAGAATGCTTGGCATAAAATATGTGAATGATGAGCATGATTGCAATGTTGTTAGTATGAATTCTTTGAATACCCATAATGCTAATGATATGCAAAGCCACAAGCTTGGGGATGCTATGTTTGATGAAGATGATATGTTTAGTCCCAAAGTTTTGATGAGCAAATTTATTATGATGGAAGCATGTCTCCTATTTATGATGATTATTGTGATGACACGTATGCTATAAAGAATAAAGATAACCATGAAAATTGTCATCATGATTTTAATTTTCAATTGGATTATGCTTCACATGATAGTTATTTTGTTGAGTTTGCTCCCACTACTATTCATGAGAAGAAATTTGCTTATGTGGAGAATAGTAAAATTTCTATGCTTGTGCATCATGAAAATAATGCTTTATGTGAAAGTTATATTGTTGAATTCATTCATGATGCTACTGAAAATTATTATGAGGGAGGAATATATGCTTGTAGGAATTGCAATAATATCAAGTTTCCTCTCTATGTGTTGAAAATCTTGAAGTTATGCTTGTTTTGCCTTCCTATGCTAGTTGATTATTGTTCCCATAAGTTGTTTGCTCACAAAATCCATAAGTTGTTTGCTCATAAAATCCGTATGCATAGGAAGTGGGTTAGACTTAAATGTAACATACGATTCTCAAAATCCCAAGCAACTCAAGGACCCTCGGAGAGAGTTGGGGATTTCCCGGTTTTCATATTTGATTTTTATCAAATATTGAAACGAGGATTTTGGTTTTAATTATTTTTCTCTCCAAAAATATTTCATAATAAAATATATGAGAGGAGATAATATGACTTCTACAGAGTAATTGAAATATTGGAGGAAAAATATTAAAATCAAATATTTGATTTTATTTGCATTAGAAAAATTGCACGTTTTCAAAATTGCATTTTAGGGCCAAGAAAATGTTCATCTCGTTCTAAATATTGTATTTAGACGGTGAAATTTTGTTTTGGCATTTTTAGATTTTTATTTTATTTTTCTAGGAGTTGTTTTCTGTTCATGAATTGTTTAAAAAAGTTTCAGGCCCGATCGGGCCAAGGCCTAGCTGAGCTGCCCATCTCCCCATGGTGCCGCCTCCCACTGAAATCACACAGCACGCGCCGACGACTGGACCGGAGTCCGAGCGGACTCCTCCCGCCGCCTTGCCCTCCTCCAAGCCACCCGTCCCCTCTTAAATACCCCGAGCCCCCACCACCATCACCAACCCCGCCGCCCAGCAGCTCCGCCTCCCAGCCTGCCCGCCGCCCGCCTTGCGCACAGCCTCGCCGCCCGCCCGCCCTTGATCCCGCCGCCCGCCGCCCGAGCCCGCCTCGCTCGAGCCTCACCGGAGGTACCGCGCTGTTCACTGCCGCCATTTTTAAAGAAAACCGATTCGGTTTTTTCTTAAAAAAAACCCTAGTTTGTTTTTCTTCAGATCGGTTCACCGGTTTTTTCCTGGTTTATCTGTTTAGCAGACGTTCGTCCGTACGTTCGTTTTAATGAACGGTTTTCGCCCGATAGTTACAGACAACGAACGTTCGTTCGTTAGCCTCTTCGTCAGTTTTCTTTTTCTCGGATTTTTCCGTGATTATTTTCGATCACGATTTCTGATCCGATTTTCGTTTCAGTTTATCTTTTCGCTCGTTTATCGGAATCAGGCGATTCAAGTGCCTAGATCTTCGTCTCGAGACCCTCTTTCTGTTTAATCAACTCAAACAAGATTTTGG
Organism: Aegilops longissima; assembly: GCA_021605205.1. NCBI lineage: Eukaryota > Viridiplantae > Streptophyta > Magnoliopsida > Poales > Poaceae > Aegilops > Aegilops longissima. The sequence continues at coordinate 118,275,092 of CM038679.1, read as the reverse complement.
TACTGTAAAATTTGACTTTAGTTCAGATTAGTAAACGGATCTTGTTTCTTTCGCCATTTGAGTTTCGTTGCTCCGTTTGATTTGATTCTTTTTGCAAACCGGAGTTCTTAAGTTGAACTTTCTGGTCAATTCTTCTTATTTGAGTTTTGCCCGTGCATCTTCTCTTGATTGCTTATGTATGCTATTGTTTGTTTGCGATAGAATTCCCGGAGTGCTAAGCGTGCTGCTACGAGTCCCTAGGTTTCGCGGATCATCAGCAAGGCAAGTAAGATATGCATTAGTTTCAATCCTCAAACATTGCATGATTAGGATGTCATTAACATGTGGGTTGGGAAGTAGTTGATGAGGTAGAGCCTATTGACCTGTTATATTCAAACCCCTGGGAGTTACTTCTACGTATGGCTTATATTGCTATGCTATGCTCGTAAACGTGGTTTGGGTGAGTGAATCCATGACAGATGTGAGATTGTTAATTAATGGTTCAACTTAAGGTGGCAACTTAAATACACATCTGGTGGATTAAGGCACTGGAGAATCCAAAGTTGCTGTATTTTGGAAATCCTGGGTTCCGTGTGATCTTCCTATGGACCGCCACCCGTGCTCAAAGGGAATCGAGATGATTCATGCTAGAAACTTCCGTGTGCAGCCACAAGCTATTATGGGCTCTAGCATAGTTGAGTAAGTTATGTGAAGCTCTCGAAGAGGTAGATCAGCAGGTAGTGGGTTGTAGGTTTGGTATGGTTTGCCCGGAGTAGAGAGTTAATGTTTCTGAAAGACTGTGTCTCGGTCATCCGTTTATCAAACACCATGTAGTGCGAGAAATCCAACGGAGGCGATCGAGTCTTGTGGGTAAAGTGCGCAAACCTCTGCAAAGTGTACAGTCTAATCATGGTTAGCCGTGTCCCCGGTTATGGACAATCTTGAGTATCTAGTACTTGGAGTATCTTAAGTATCTCATCACTCTTAAATTAATATTGTTGGGTTGATAATTACTTTAATTGGGATTGAGTTGGAGGAACCTTCTTAATGATGTTACAACTACCATGATAGTTAAATTAAAATCTATTCCTTTGTTGTAGGAAAAAATTGGCTTTTCGCAAAAACTATAACCATAGAGCTTTCCACCAGCCAAATATGCATGTAGTGATAGCATTATTCTATTCTTTCTCTACTGTGTTATATTGCCAGCATATTCCATGTGCTGACCCGTTTTCGGGCTGCAACATATTATGTTGCAGACTTTTCAGACGAGGAGTAAGGTTCGTTAGGTCGTTGCCGTGCAGCTCAGCTATGCCGTTGGAGTTGATGGACTCACTTTATCTTCCAAGCCTTCCGCTGTTATCGTATTAGATGGCCTTGACCCATATTTATTGTAATAAGTTCTCTTTTGAGACATTCGATGTAATAAGTGTGTGATTGCTACTCTGTTATAAATCCTTCAAGTATTGTGTGTGTCAGCATTACCGATCTAGGGATGACACTGAAGCACAGAGACTTGACCGTTTGAGGTCGGGTCGCTACAAGATGGTATCAGAGCACACGCTAAGTGTAGGACACGACCACTAAGATAAACCCCAGGTCACTCTTCTCTACTCATTTCTGACTCCTCTCCATTTTCTACTCTTTGGGATGGCGGAGTTGAAGAACAAGTTTGCATAGCCGGATGAAGACACACCCTTTGGACGCCACTTGAAGGAAGTCACTAGGTACTTGAACATTGGAATACCAAGCTTCACCGGGACGTACAACGCCACCTTACCAGAAGAGGAGCGCTGGATGATTCAAGTACAAGTTCCAGGAAGGACGTTCTCGCCAACCACCAAACCCATAGAATTTTCTTTTGAAGCACCCACCTGGAGTCTAGGCAAGAGCATGGCAGCCCACATTACCATGGGATGCATTGGAGAAGTCTACAACAAGGATCTTAAGGACACTATCTACCAGATATGTGGACGCCGAGACGAGCAATGGGAGATGATCAGCACCAAGAAGGACAAATCCATTGCAGCCTTCATCCAGGAGTTAAACCAGCACATTCGACGCTAGGAGAATCAGATGTGCGCAGACTTGATGGATTTGAAGAAGGCGAAGACTAGGATCACCGAGCTAGAAGAAGAACTCAAGTTTACACGCGATGGATATGAGGAGGAAATTGCGACACTATTGGAGAAGAATGACGACCTGATTAAGAAGATCGGAGTGTTCATGGGAGATCCAGCACCGGGAGGAGAAGACGACGATTCCACTTGCCCGGACAACTACATCATCATCGCATTTACACCGACTCGACCCTAGTGATGATGACTTTGAAGACGAAGTCGAGCAGATATCATGGAGTCTTCCACCGATCAAAATTTCTAGATGACCACTGTAGGACCTTGAAGTATGTCTAGAGGGGGGGGGGGTGATTAGACTACTTGACCAATAAAAACTTAACCTTTTCCCAATTTTATAGTTTGGAAGATTTTAGCTATTTTAGGACAAGTCAAGCAATCATCACACAATTCAAGAAAGCATGCAAAGAGTATATAGGCAGCGGAAAATAAAGCATGCAACTTGCAAGAATGTAAGGGGAAGGGTTTGGAGGATTCAAACGCAATTGGAGACACGAATGTTTTTGTCGTGGTTCCGATAGGTGGTGCTATCGTACATCCACGTTGATGGAGATTTCAACCCACGAAGGGTAACGACTGCGCGAGTCCACGGAGGGCTCCACCCACGAAGGGTCCACGAAGAAGCAACCTTGTCTATCTCACCATGGCCGTCGCCCACGAAGGACTTGCCTCACTAGCGGTAGATCTTCACGAAGTAGGCGATCTCCTTGCCCTTACAAACTCCTTGGTTCAACTCCACAATCTTGTCGGAGGCTCCCAAGTGACACCTAGCCAATCTAGGAGACTCCACTCTCCAAGAAGTAACAAATGGTGTGTTGATGATGAACTCCTTGCTCTTGTGCTTCAAATGATAGTCTCCCCAACACTCAACTCTCTCTCATAGGATTTGGATCTGGTGGAAAGAGGGTTTGAGTGGAAATCAACTTGGGGAAGGCTAGAGATCAAGATTCATATGGTAGGAATGGAATATCTTGGCCTCAACACATGAGTAGGTGGTTCTCTCTCAGAAATGGTAAGTTGGAAGTGTAGGTTCGTTCTGATGGCTCTCTCCACGAATGAAGAGGAGGTGGAGGGGTATTTATAGCCTCCACACAAAATCTAACCGTTACACACAATTTACCAAACTCGGTGGGACCGAATCGTTAAACTCGGTCGGACCGAATTAGTAAACCTAGTGACCGTTAGTGATTTTCGGTGGGACTGACATGCATCTCGGTGAGGCCGATATGGTTAGGGTTAGGGCATAAAGTAATCTCGGTGAGACCGATTACACAAACTCGGTGGGACCGATTTTGGTAATAAGCTTTCCAGAGAGTTGGTCAGGTAAACTCGGTGGGACCGATTTGCTCTTTTCGGTGAGACCGAAATGTTACAAAAAGGAAACAGAGAGTTTACATTGCAATCTAGGTGGGACCGATTGCTCACTTCGGTTAGACCGAAACGTTACGAAGGGAAACAGAGAGATTGCAACCCCATCTCAGTGAGACCGAGATCCCTATCGGTAAGAACGATTTGCTTAGGGTTTGTGGCAGTGGCTATGACTTTTGGAATCGGTGGCGCCGGATAGAAAGAATCGGTGTGACCGATTTTGGCTTTAGATTTAGGTCATTTGTGGATGTGGGAAAGTAGTCGAGGGTTTTGGAGCATATCACTAAGCACATGAAGCAAAAGGCTCATTAAGAAACACCTCATCCCTTTTTGATAGTATTGGCTTTTCCTATAGACTCAATGTGATCTTGGATCACCAAAATGTAAAATGAAGAGTCTTGAGCTTTTGAGCTTGAGCCAATCCTTTGTCCTTAGTATTTTGAGGGATCCACTTTCATCATCCATGCCATGCCATTCATTGAGCTTTCCTGAAATAATAGTCTTGGAATAGCATTAGCTCAATGAGCTATATGTTGTTATGAATTACCAAAACCACCTAGGGATAGTTGCACTTTCAATCTCCCCCTTTTTGGTAATTGATGACAACATATAGATCAAAGCTTGGACAAATGATATTAAAATTTAAATAACATCGTCGCTTTGAGAAGTATGTGATAAGCAAGAGCTCCCCCTAAATTTGTGCATAGTTTTAGATTTGCTTTGGACTGCAAATACACAATTAATTAGGCTCATGGGTTACTCTTCCATGTCACATACATCTTGGTGGAGCGCTCAAAATAATAAACAACGAATACATGCACTCATCACCAAGCATAGTGAGTGATCACATAAGATAGATAGGATAATATCAAGCATGCATAAGTGTAGCTTATGATCAAACACATGATCATCAATGTCTCACAAGCATAGTATCTCAACCAAAAGCAAACAAAGTTTGAAAAACCACCAACAAGAGAGAACAAAAGCAACACTCTCTCTCTCTCGAAGCCTATGATCTATACATTTTTCTTCCCCTTTGGCAACAAGTTACCAAAAAGTTCATAGAAAATGCATAGTGCTAGATCGACTCTCGTGCTTGATCTTGGTGGTGGTGGAGTCCGGATAACGCCGAGGACTAAAGCTTCAGCTTGAAGTAGATGGAGCTGGAGCTGATGTAGATCTTGGAGCTGGTGGCACCGAGGCTGTAGCTGGTGCAGATGAAGTTGCTCTTGTGTCGATCCATCGCACAACAGATGACCTCTGGGCTCTAGGCACTCTGCAAATGCATCGCTTGTTGTTTTGCCCTTCCTCTCCTGCATGTCCTCTTGTAGTTCCTCCACTGCAGATGAATCTCGCCACTTTCACATCTAAGTTATAGAACTTTTGTTCTATGATTCTCTCAAGCTCTCCTGATTTTGAGTGAGGGTGGCCAATCCCTTCTCAATCCTCAGGGTTGATGCTATCAAGTATCCGAGCTGCTCCTGCTTGTTCTTCAAGAAATACTCAGATGCCTCCTCTTGAGTTGGCATCTTGGCAGCTTTCTCCCTCTTTGCCTTCTCCTTCTTCTCCTGAGCTTGAACTGATTGTGGATCATCTTCATTCATGACAACCTCATTGTCCTCAAAGTCTGGATAAAGTGGACAGTGTTCCTTATCCAACTTATATTTTCCTGTGCCCATCTTTGAGTTTATCAAATCTTGAATCTGAGGTGCATATCCACAGCTCCTCTTCGATCTGCTGCAGTCCTCTTGATTGTTTCAATGATCGGGCTCATGACTTTGAACTTCGTGGCACATCAAACACATGCAACATGTTGATGGCATGCCCTCTGATCATGTTGTGGTCACGGACTTGGGCAACAAGGTGTGCCTCGAATCCAATTTATGGTTGGCAACCCCGACAATGAGAAAGTGAACTGATCCAAACTTGTGAGTTCCTAATGCCTTGTCTGGAATCTCCTTGTACATGTGAGACATTGAATTGTGACCCATCTTCTTCTTTGCATAAATGTCTAGGTCATCCTCATTTTCCTCTGGGGCATTGATCAGTCTTGCCCATTCTTCAACAGTTGACTGGTACCTTGTACCTTCAGACATCCAAACAATTCTTCCATCTGGATAAAAATGTGCTGTGGAGTAGAACTGCATGATAAGTTCATCATTCCAATTTGTGAGCTTTTGCCCAACAAAATCTGCAACTCCACAACCAACAAAGCTGTCTTGCACTCCAGGATAGTGCTCTTCATTCTCCTTGATGAAATTCAGTCAACCCACCTCATGTCACAGACAATGGGCTTCTTGTCCAACAGAATTGTCTCATAGAAGTCCTACTGTTCCTTTGTGTGGAACCTGTAGTCAACAGCAGTTCTTCTCCTTGATGCATATGGATCTTCCATCCTCCATATCCTCAGCCCTGAATCCTTCCTGATTCTCATGTCCTCAGCCACATGATGGGCATCATTGTGGTCTGGTATCTTGGGCTTGAGCTTCCTCATAACTTGTCCTTCTTCATCTTCCTCATCGGCATCCTCACGCACTGGGGCCTTGTTCTCCTCAGCAGCTGGAATACTCCTGGTATTCCTCTTTGGTGCAGACTTGGCCTTGGGGGCAGCTTTGGGTGCTTCCTTGGGCTTAGATGTGGCAGCCCCTGATCTAATAGCATCTCCCATAAGCTTTGGTGCCTTTGGAGCTGGTGTAGCAGGTTCATCTTCCTCTTCCATCATGGAAGGCTTCCCAATAACTCTGGCCATGGTCATCTTGACCCTTTCCTTTCTTTTCTTCCCTTCAGAAGCAGGTTCTTTAGGTTGGGTTTCCAAAGAAGCTTGTGTAGACACTCTGGCTTTGGACATTGGTTGTCTTCCTGCAGGCCTTTTGATCTTCATGCATGGCTTTGCATTCTTTGCTGAGCCATGTTCCTTCTTGAGCACCACTTTCTTGGAGATAGCCTCATCTTCCTCAGCTCTATAATCTTCATCCTCTGAATCTGAAGTTCTTTTCCTCCTTTTCCTAGTTGCAGCCTTAGGGAGGTTGCTAGGAGTACTTCTGCTCCCTTCATCTGAAGTTGAGGGACTAGTGCCCTCACTCAAGTCCATCTGCTGTTCTGACCTGTTCTGGCTGTCACTTTGATCAGACATACTGCAAAAGTTGACTGTTGACCCTGTGAAGAGTTGTAGATGAGATAGAAAAGACGAGCATCACAAAATGCAGAGGTTTTTGCAAAAGAATGACCCAAAAGTTCAGTCTTAGTTTTCCATAGAAAGCATTTCGGATCCACCGATTTTCAAACTCGGTGATACCGAAGCAGTTTTTGGAACCTAAACTGATGATCTCGGTTGGACCGAGTTTCAGTTTGGTGGTACCGAGACTGCTAGGGTTTCACAGAATTCTCAAATCGGTTGCACCGATTAGTAATTCTCGGTTAGACCGAGAGTCACTTGTGCAATGGCATAAGCCAAATCGGTGAGACCGAGTTTTTCAACTCGGTGGGTCCGAGATGGTTTCGGCGGAAAGCTAAACCTAAAAATTTGAATCACATCTAACCTATGAACTACTTTGGCTGGATAGATGAGTTACAATCGTGGCAAGATTCAATATTAAAACAATGTGCCAGGAATCAGACGTGGATAGCACAAAGTTTAAGTCCATACCCTAACTTGGCGGTGGACTTGCTACGGCGGCAACGGCGGGACGAAATCCGTTGGCGGCGAAGACCAGCGACGGAGGCTGTCTGGCGACGAGGAGAAGATCCGGAGACCACGATGGCGAGAGCAAGCAAGTCGTCAGCAGGCGAAGGGTTTCGAGAAATTTCAAAAATTTCCCGTGGCTATATATAGCTCGACCACAGCCGGTGTGACCGAGTGGAACAACTCGGTGGCACCGAGATGCATAACTTGTGTTCGATTCTGACAAATCGGTGAGACCGAAAGTTCAAATCGGTTGCACCGAGATTGAAAACTCGATCAACTTGATGATCTCGGTAGGACCGAAATGGAAGGATCGGTCAGACCGAGAATCACTAAGAGGTTTTGGAAGTTTAAGTCTATGACGAATCGGGGACTCCGAGTGCTCCTCACACAGAGTGGTTCGAATCTGACTTGATCAAATTTTGTGATGTAGCATGAATAGAGTTTGAGAGGAGAAAAGCATAGATAGCTAAAGAAGGTTCTTAGGCATTCTAGTCCATCCACTTGGCACAAAGAAAAGAATCCAAACAAGCAAAACAACAAGTGGATGTCCTTGAATGAGTAAAATATGCACCAACATGCTCACACAATAAAATGGCAATTGAAATATGTGGCAAAGCATGCACAACCAATTTTAGCAACTATCAAGCAATTGGCGATGACTAGGTCATCTATATATGAGTATATTGACTTAGGAGTCAAATGAGAACATTTGATCATAGGTCATACTCATCGTTTAAGCTCAAGTGGGGTTACCACTTTTACATAATGCATTAATGTGTTCACACCATTAGAGTTGCTTTGACTCAATTCTTAGAGTTAAGCTCCCCCTAGATGTGAGATCCCCCCTTAGAGGGATGAACTAACCTTGGGTTTTGTCGATGATGACTTCATGTAGGTGTTGAAGATGTAGATGCTCAATGTTGATGTAGATCATTTGGAGCAATCCTTTGGAGTGAGTTGCACTTTCAATTTGCCTACATGGGTTAGTCCCACAAGGAACAAACAATAATATCCATAGACATAGAGTGATGCACACACAAGATGACGTCCATGAAAACATTAGGTTACCTTGTCCCTTGCCTTACCAACATGAGGGTTTGTGACTCCTTGAACTAGTGCAAGATGTAAAAGTTGATTGCACTTGTTCTTGCCAAAATGATATGAGTGAAGAATGTTGGCGGAGTCACTCTCAAGAACTCTCTAGTTCTTCTTCTTCGGGATCCACATCATCTTGATGGGAATCCTTGGAGTTGTAGTTGTACTTGATGAAGTAGAACTTGACGTAGTCTTGGGGACCCACTCGAACGAGGCTTTAGGTGCTTCTTTAAATGCATCAATCTCTTCTTGAAGCTTGTCCTTGCCTTTGTTCTTGTGGTGGAAGATCATCTTGAGCTTGTGTCCCCTTGAAGGAAGTAGGATCATACTTCTCTTGTTGAGGAACAAACTTTGTCTTGGGGTATTGATCTTCTTCCCACTCAACTCCATTGGCGTTGAACTTTCATTCAAAACCAACACCTTGATTCTTCCGGTGCCTTCCTTGCTTGCGTACAATTTCCTCGAATTGCTTACTCCCGGCAAGGCTCTTGTAAACACCTTTCTCTATAATTCCCTTCAATAAACTATTTTCTTGCTCAAGTGTAACTTGGCTAAGAGAATCATTAGTGGAATCAAGAGAACTACTAGAAGCAACAACATTGGATTTGACATTATTATTGTTACTACTAGAGGAAGTATCTTTTTTGTACTTGTTACTAGACTTGACTTGAGGCATGTAAGTAGATAAGAGTAAACGCATGGTAATGTAAGAAGAACTTTTCTTGCGGAGATCATCATTGATTGCCTTTAAGAACTCATGCTCTTGCTCAAGATTGATCTTTTCAAAGCGTAACTTCTCATGAGCCCTTAAAAGTTCTCGATGATCTTCGAAGATAGTTTCATGAGCCAACTTAAGAGTGTTTAGTTCTTTAGTTAGGAGCTCAATTTTCTCCTTATCATTGTCATTCGTTTGATTAGCATGATTAATTGACGTTTCATCATAGTATTCATCACTAGAGTTGTCAACAAGTAAATCATCATCACCTAGCAAGTCATCTTCATCAACATCAAAATCAATATACTCGGGGTGTGTTACCTTAGGACCTTTGGCCATGAAGCATCTACCAATTCCTTCATTTGGTGAGTCAAATATGTCGTAGGAGTTGGTTGACACAAGTGCTAGACCGGCAACACCTTCATCTTGAGTATATTCGGAGTCGGAGTGATAGCTTCTCTCGGAGTGATGGTCGGAGTCGGAGCCGGATACACATTCACCAACATGAGCTTGATGTCTTCATTTTGTGTAGCTCTTTGATGACTTGTCCTTCTTTTCCGAATCCTTGCTTCTCCGTGAGGGTCTTCGTTCATAACGATCATCTCTACTCCTCCTCTCTCTTGGTGGTGATTCTTCTCTTTTGCTCCTTCTTCTTGGAGAATCTTCTCTTCTTTTGTAGGGTGCCGTACACTCATTGGAGTAGTGTCCGGGTCTCCCACAATTGTAGCAATTGCGCTCTTGACTAGAAGATCTCTTGTCATTGTAAGACCTTGACTTGGAGCTTCTTTCTTTGCTTCTACTTTTGTAGAATTTGTTGAAGTTCTTCACCATTAAGCTCAATTCTTCATTGAAGGTTGGTTTCTCACTTGATGATGTGGGGGATTCACTTGAGGCTTTGTAAGCACCACTTGACTTGTTGTGAAGTTCCTCCTTATCCTTGAGTGACATCTCATGAGCAACAATCCTTCCAATGACTTCCGTTGGCTTGAGATCTTTGTAGTTTGGCATCATTTGGATCAATGTGCACACGGTATCATACTTTCCATCCAATGCTCTTAGGATTTTCTTGATGATGAATTTGTCGGTCATCTCTTCACTCCCTAAGCCGACAATCTCATTTGTGATAAGAGCAAGCCTAGAGTACATTTCAGCGACACCTTCACCATCCTTCATTTTGAACTTGTCAAGCTGACTTTGGAGCACATCCAACTTGGATTCCTTGACGGACTCGGTACCTTCATGCATATCAATCAAAGTATCCCAAATTTCCTTTGCATTCTCAAGACGGGTGATTTTGTTGAATTCTTCGGGGCACAATCCGTTGAAGATGATGTCACATGCTTGAGTGTTGTATTGTAGCATCTTTAATTCTTCCGCATTAGCTTCACGGTTCGGTTCTCTCCCATCAAAGAATTCACCTTGCAAGCCAATACAAATAATTGCCCAAACGGTGGGGTTATGTCCAAGAATATGCATTTTCATCTTATGCTTCCAACTAGCAAAATTAGTACCATCAAAGTAAGGACCTCTACGGTGATAATTTCCCTCGCTAGACGCCATACTCTCCTAGGTTGTGAAACCAAGGCTATGACCACCAAAAGCTATGGAAATCAAAGCAAATGGAGACCAAAGCTCTGATACCACTTGTAGGACCTTGAAGTATGTCTAGAGGGGGGGTGATTAGACTACTTGACCAATAAAAACTTAACCTTTTCCCAATTTTATAGTTTGGCAGATTTTAGCTATTTTAGGACAAGTCAAGCAATCATCACACAATTCAAGCAAGCATGCAAAGAGTATATAGGCAGCGGAAAATAAAGCATGCAACTTGCAAGAATGTAAGGGGAAGGGTTTGGAGGATTCAAACGCAATTGGAGACACGGATGTTTTTGTCGTGGTTCCGATAGGTGGTGCTATCGTACATCCATGTTGATGGAGACTTCAACCCACGAAGGGTAACAGCTGCCATGAGTCCACGGAGGCTCCACCCACGAAGGGTCCACGAAGAAGCAACCTTGTCTATCCCACCATGGCCGTCGCCCAGAAGGACTTGCCTCACTAGCGGTAGATCTTCACGAAGTAGGCGATCTCCTTGCCCTTATAAACTCCTTGGTTCAACTCCACAATCTTGTCGGAGGCTCCCAAGTGACACCTAGCCAATCTAGGAGACACCACTCTCCAAGAAGTAACAAATGGTGTGTTGATGATGAACTCCTTGCTCTTGTGCTTCAAATTATAGTCTCCCCAACACTCAACTCTCTCTCATAGGATTTGGATCTGGTGGAAAGAGGGTTTGAGTGGAAATCAACTTGGGGAAGGCTAGAGATCAAGATTCATATGGTAGGAATTGAATATCTTGGCCTCAACACATGAGTAGGTGGTTCTCTCTCAGAAATGGTAAGTTGGAAGTGTAGGTTCGTTCTGATGGCTCTCTCCACGAATGAAGAGGAGGTGGAGGGGTATTTATAGCCTCCACACAAAATCTAACCGTTACACACAATTTAACAAACTGTGGGACCGAATCGTTAAACTCGGTCGGACCGAATTAGTAAACCTAGTGACCGTTAGTGATTTTCGGTGGGACTGACATGCATCTCGGTGAGGCCGATATGGTTAGGGTTAGGGCATAAAGTAATCTCGGTGAGACCGATTACACAAACTCGGTGGGACCGATTTTGGTAATAAGCTTTCGGAGAGTTGGTCGTAAACTTCGGTGGGACCGATTTGCTCTTTTCGGTGAGACCGAAATGTTACAAAAGGAAACAGAGAGTTTACATTGCAATCTCGGTGGGACCGATCGCTCACTTGGTTAGACCGAAACATTACGAAGGAAATAGAGATTGCAACCCATCTCGGTGAGACCGAGATCCCTATCGAGAAGACCGATTTACTTAGGGTTTGTGGCAGTGGCTATGGCTTTTGGAATCGGTGGCGCCGGATAGAAAGAATCGGTGGCGCCGGATAGAAAGAATCGGTGTGACCGATTTTGGCTTTAGATTTAGGTCATTTGTGGATGTGGGAAAGTAGTTGAGGGTTTTGGAGCATATCACTAAGCACATGAAGCAAAAGGCTCATTAAGCAACACCTCATCTCTTCTTGATAGTATTGGCTTTTTCTATAGACTCAATGTGATCTTGGATCACTAAAATGTAAAATGAAGAGTCTTGAGCTTTTGAGCTTGAGCCAATCCTTTGTCCTTAGTATTTTGAGGGATCCACTTTCATCATCCATGCCATGCCATTCATTGAGCTTTCCTGAAATAATAGTCTTGGAATAGTATTAGCTCAATGAGCTATATGTTGTTATGAATTACCAAAACCACCTAGGGATAGTTGCACTTTCAACCACCAAATAATTAGTAGTATTCCCCCATGTATTTAGTAGTAGTTGAGCACTTTTTTGATAGTTCTAGACCGCTTGTATGCCCTTGCTTGATTGATTGAGTGAAATGTTTGTGTTTGTCTGATGTGCATATGGGTAGTGCTTTCTCCTTTGGACCCTTTTCTATTCGATCTCTTCCTCTAAACCCGCCAGATGCCTCCGAGGGCGTGACACGGATTTTCCTTCCCGCAAACAAC